>ONZH01001616.1:0-32706 GCA_900303285.1 Rhinella marina
CATGTAGACGCTGTTTTCGCGCTGCCAGCGTGCTCCGCGGGCCTGTCATACCCCCCCTGCATGTTGATTGGTGGAAAAAGAGCGCCAGGGAAGGTGGGAGGGGAAACGAATTCTAAGTGCGCCATCGCCGTTATACTCGATTGAAATCGAGTATGCCGAATAGCGTAGTATTCGATCGAATACCGGCTCGATCGAACACTACTCGCTCATCTCTATTAATAATGTACTATATACACTTGTTACCTTGTATGCCCCAAACAAGCACCAGCTTTCTTTTTTACATAAAGTGATGAGATTGGTCAACCAGCAAAGAAAAGGTAAGCTGATATTATGTGGAGACTTTAACTCTGTAGTTGACTCGTCTCTAGATACCATGAATCTTGCTAGGCATCCTCTGAGCGGCCTTTCTACTCTTTTACAATCTGAAGGCCTTTATGACCTATGGAGAGTACAACATTGCCAAGAGAAAGACTATTCCTTTTTCTCTCCGGTTCACCAATCATACTCTCGAATAGACCTATTTTTAGTAGATCAAGCCACCTTGTTCCATACTGTATCTTCTGATATAGGTATCATCACAGGCGCCTGTCTCTATAACTTTAGATGACCGTTACCAATCACATATTGCCCCTATTTGGAGGAATAATATTTTTTTGCTCACTCACTCTCAGTATCAACCAGAAATACAATCAGCCCTACAAAACAGAAGACACCTGAAACTAATTTATGCGATCGATGATAATGCCAATCTCATACTTTTAACCCCTCAGATGCTCCATCATGTATTAAACAGAAATACACCTAAATTAGGCATATTTCTGGGGCCGATTGCGGTGCAAAGGTCCTTGGGCGTGGTATGGGTGGGGAAGGGATCGGGTTGGCAGGCCTGTCTCATTCATCATTTTCTACGCCTGGTTTAGGCATGGAAAATGGTCTAAATGTAAGATAGGCGCGGGGCTCATCATAAATTAGGTGCATCCTCCGGCAGTTCGTGCACCTAAACAGAAAGCTACGACAGCTCATAGCTGCTGTAGATTTCTGGCTTCATCTGCACCAGAAAACTTGTAAATTTAGATAAATTTGTCTCGGCTGTTGGCCACACCACTTTCCCGCTCTTGCCACACTTTCTTTTGGAAAAGTGACGAGGGTGGCATAAAAAGAGGCACTTTTTCAAAAAGTCACAAACACACAGCTTATGACTTTTTAAAGCCACTTTTAAGACCAGGAGCAAAAAGTAAGGTTGGGGTGATTTTCCTTGTGTGTGGTTAACTTGATTTGTAGTCCTCCAGCTACAGCAAACCACAACTAATCGCATATATACTGTTTTTCTGTACTTTACTGTATATCCCCATCTAGCAGGAGCTCCATGGACAATGCTACCAAGTGTGTGTCCTGTGCAATGTATGCATGCCTTGAAGAACCATTCAAAGATGAATACATTTGCACTAGATGCAATCATGTTGCATATTTGGAAGCCCAGATCTTGGATCTAAATAAGCAGCTTGGCATACTTAGGTGTAACATAAATATTCTCCTATTTCTCGAGAAACGATAATTGGCTTAGCATATCAGTTACTCAGGGAGTAATTATGTTATGCCAATGTCGACCCTCTGTATTTTTATAATAAACGTTATTACTTTATTTTTAATCAATTATTGTTTGTGTCTGGGTCTTCAGTATACTGTATTCATAACCAAGAAAGAGCTTATTTGCATACATTAGGGGCATTGAACTCCTGGAGAGAGGCTTAGACCTCACAGTGCAGGCACTGGCTGGGGTCAGTGAAGAGGAGGAGGATGGAGATGGGCAAGAGCAGGACTATCAGGTCAGCAGTTGGGTTAATGTAGTAAGGAGGGGTAGAGGGAAAAGTGCCAGGGAGGCTAGTCCTGAGCTGGAACGCCCTAGTAAATATGCCTATTTGGCTGATATTAGGGATGAAAGCCCAGGACCAGCGACACTGCAGCAGGCCGTTTCTCCTAGAAACCAGGAGGATGACCGCTGCAGGAAGGATGGGAAAAGGAGAGCAGCAAAGGCCAGACAGATGCTGGTGGTAGGGGACTCTATTATTAGGCGGACAGACAGGGTCATCTGTGGCCGAGACCGTGAATGCCGAACAGTGTGTTGTCTCATGGGTGCTCGGGTTCAGCATATCACGGATCGGATTGACAGATTGCTGGGTGGGCCTGGGGAAGACCTGGCGGTCATGGTACACATTGGCACCAATTACAAAGTCAGGGGGAGATGGAAGGTCCTTAAAAATGATTTTAGGGAACTTGGAGAGAAGCTCAAGTCCAGGACCTCCAAGGTAGTGTTTTCAGAAATACTACCAGTGCCACAAGCGTCACTAGAGAGACAACGGGAGATTAGGGAGTTAAATAAGTGGCTCAGAGGCTGGTGCAGGAAGGAAGGGTTTGGGTTCATGGAGAACTGGGCCGACTTCTCTGTCGGCTACAGACTCTACAGTAGGGACGGGCTGCACCTTAATGGGGAGGGAGCAACTGCCCTGGGGGAAAAAATGGTTAGATGGCTGGAGGAGCTTTTAAACTAGGATCTGGGGGGAGGGTGGGGGGTAATACTAATAAGGGGGTAGATAGTGTAGATAGAGAGTGGGTCATAGGAGGGGAGAGTGGGGGTTAGTGGGGGTTGGGATTAGTGAAGAATGTAGGGAGAATATTGGGAAAAACATCAACCAAAGTAACCCAAAAACCCCAGATATTCACTTCATAGGTAATAGTAATTTAAAAAGGGGGGTAAAAAATATACATAGACCTCTTAAGTGTATGTACACTAATGCCAGAAGCCTGACTAATAAAATTGGTGAACTGGAATTAGTGATGTGTGAGGAGGACTATGACATAGTGGGAATAACTGAGACATGGCTGGATGATAGCTATGACTGGGCAGTTAACGTACAGGGTTACATTCTGTTTAGAAAAGATCGCCAAAACCGGAGAGGGGGAGGCGTCTGCCTTTATGTAAAGTCCTGTCTAAAGCCCACACTGCGGGAAGATATAAGTGAGGGACAGGAACATGTGGAGTCACTGTGGGTAGAAATAAACGGAGCCAAAAACAATAATAAAATACTAATAGGACTTTATTATAAACCACCTAATATACCAGAGCCCATAGAAAATCTACTTCTAAACGAAATAGACGAGGTGGCAAATCATAATGAGGTCGTTATTATGGGGGATTTCAACTACCCAGATATAGACTGGAAAACTGAAACCTGTACATCTCATAAAGGAAACAGATTCTTGGAAATAACCAAAGACAATTACCTTTCCCAACTGGTTCAGGACCCGACTAGAGGGACGGCCATACTGGACTTAGTATTAACCAATAGACCTGACAGAACAACAGATGTGCAGGTCGGGGGACACCTGGGAAATAGTGACCATAATATAATAACCTTCCAACTGTCATTCAAAAGAGCGTTTCTTCAGGGAGGAACAAAAATACCAAACTTCAAAAAAGCAAAATTTATCCAACTAAGAGAGGCCATAGGCCTAACTAACTGGGACAAAGTCCTCAAAAATAAAAATACAGCCACAAAATGGGATATTTTTAAAAGCATCCTAATATCTAATTGTGAGAGGTACATACCTTATGGGAATAAAAGGTTAAGGAACAAGAAAAAATCAATGTGGATAAACAGAACTGTAAAGAAAGCAATAAATGACAAACAGAAAGCATTTAAATCACTAAAACAGGAAGTGGCGAGGAAGCATTGAAAAACTACAAGGAAAAAAATAGAATATGTAAAAGACAAATAAAAACAGCCAAACTAGAGACCGAGAGATTAATCGCCAAAGAGAGTAAAACTAACCCTAAAATGTTCTTTAATTATATAAATGGTAAAAAGTATAAACCTGAAGGTGTCGGCCCCTTACAGAATAATGAGGGGGGAGTTGCAGAGAGTGATGAGGAGAAAGCAAAGCTACTAAATATCTTTTTCTCCACTGTATTCACTGAGGAAAATAAACTGTCAGATGAAATGCAGAATATAAAAGTAAATTCCCCATTAAAAGTGCCCTGTCTGACCCAGGAAGAAGTAGAGCTGCGTCTTAAAAAGATTAAAATAGACAAATCGCCAGGACCGGATGGCATACACCCACGTATCCTAAGAGAATTAAGTAATGTCATCGCTAGACCCTTATTTCTGATATTTAAGGACTCTATATTGACAGGGAGTGTTCCACAGGATTGGCGCATAGCAAATGTGGTGCCAATATTCAAAAAGGGTCCAAAAAGAGAGCCTGGGAACTATAGGCCGGTAAGTTTAACATCTGTCGTGGGTAAACTGTTTGAGGGCTTTCTAAGAGATGCTATCTTGGAGTACCTCAATGAAAATAAGCAAATTACTCCATATCAGCATGGCTTCATGAGGGATCGGTCATGTCAAACCAATTTAATCAGTTTCTATGAGGAGGTAAGTTCTAGACTGGACCACAGCGAATCAATGGATGTCATATCTGGACTTCTCCAAAGCATTTGACACTGTACCACATAAAAGGTTAGTATATAAAATGAGAATGCTTGGCCTGGGAGAAAATGTCTGTATGTGGGTAAGTAACTGGCTCAGTGATAGAAAACAGAGGGTGGTTATTAATGGTACATACTCAGATTGGGTCACTGTCACTAGTGGGGTACCACAGGGGTCAGTATTGGGCCCTATTCTCTTCAATATATTTATTAATGATCTTGTAGAAGGCTTGCACAGTAAAATATCAATTTTTGCAGATGACACTAAACTGTGTAAAGTAATTAGCACAGAAGAGGACAGTACACTGCTACAGATGGATCTGGATAGACTGGAGGCTTGGGCAGAGAAGTGACAGATGAGGTTTAACACTGACAAATGTAAGGTTATGCATATGGGAAGGAATAAAGCAAGTCACCAGTACATACTAAATGGTAAAATATTGGGTAACTCTGACATGGAAAAGGACCTAGGAATTTTAGTGAACAGCAAACTAAGCTGCAGAAACCAGTGTCAGACAGCTGCTGCCAAGGCCTATAAGATAATGGGTTGCATCAAAATAGGCATAGATGCCCGTGATGAGAACATAGTCCTGCCACTTTACAAATCACTAGTCAGACCACACATGGAGTACTGTGTACAGTTCTGGGCTCCTGTGAACAAGGCAGACATAGCAGAGCTGGAGAGGGTTCAGAGGAGGGCAACTAAAGTCATAACTGGAATGGGTGGACTACAGTACCCAGAAAGATTATCAAAATTAGGCCTATTCACTTTAGAAAAAAGACGACTGAGGGGAGATCTAATAACTATGTATAAATATATCAGAGGTCAGTACAGAGATCTCTCCCATGATCTATTTATCCCCAGGACTGTGACTGTGACGAGGGGACATCCTCTGCGTCTGGAGGAAAGAAGGTTTGTACACAAACATAGAAGAGGATTCTTTACGGTAAGAGCAGTGAGACTATGGAACTCTCTGCCTGAGGAGGTGGTGATGGTAAGTTCACTAAAAGAGTTCAAGAGAGGCCTGGATGTATTTTTGGAGGGTAATAATATTACAGGTTATAGTTACTAGAGAGGGGTCGTTGATCCAGGGAGTAATTCTGATTGCCTGATTGGAGTCGGGAAGGAATTTTTTTCCCCTAATGTGGGGAAACTTGGCTTCTACCTCACAGGGGTTTTTTGCCTTCCTCTGGATCAACTTATAGGAAAACAGGCCGAACTGGATGGACAGATGTCTTTTTTCGGCCTTATAAACTATGTTACTATGTTACTAAGGGTCATAATAAATCTCCCCCTGTTTTTTTAAAGTTTTAATACTTTTGTACAATATAAACCCCTTTTAAAAAGAAAAAATACGTTTTTTGCATTGTTGCATCACAACACCCTTTATTTTTCTTTCTATGGAGCTGCATGAGGTCTTTATTTTTGCAGAACAGCATATAGTTTTCATTGGTATCATTTTGGGGTATATAAAACTTTCTGAACACTTTTTATTGTCTTTTTTTTGTTTGTTTTACAGCTTTCACCGCTAAATTGTGAGATAATTATATAAATCAGGTCATTATGCAGCGATACCAAATATGTGTAGGGGATTTTATTTTTTCATTTTTCCCCATGGAAAGTTTTAATTTGAAGATATTTTTTATTAAAACTTTATGTACCGTATTTTTCGCTTTATAAGACGCACTTTTTTCTTCCAAAAGTAGGGGGAAAATTGCGGTGCTTCTTATAAAGCGAATACAAGTGAGCGCTTCCATTATGGAAACGCTCACTTGTATGTTTTAGCTGCGGCACCCCCAACAGACCTCAGATCAGCCGACCCAGCCCCATAACAATAAAATAAAAACCTCTCTTACCTGTCCTGCGCCGCGGCAATGCTCTGGGTCCAGCGCTCCTCTGGCTTCCCGGGCCGGCACTGCACTGTCCTGACTGCATACAGCGTCAGGACGTAGTTCGCGCACTATGACCTGACGCTGCACGCAGTCAGGTGACAGTGCAGCGCTGGCCTTAGAAGCCAGAGGAGCGCCAGAGATGGAGCGGAGGCGCAAGACAGGTAAGAGGTTTTTATTTTATTTTTATAGGGCTGGGTAGGCTGATCTGAGGTCTGATGGGGGCACAATGGGCTGTTCTGAGGTCTGATAGGGGAACATACTGCTGATCTGAGGTCTGATGGGGGCACAATGGACTGATCTGAGGTCTGATGGGGGCACACTGGGCTATTCTGAGGTCTGATGGGGGCACACTGGGCTGATCTGAGGTCTGATGGGGGCACAATGGGCTGATCTGAGGTCTGAAGGGGACACTATGGTCTGATCTGAGTTCTGATGGGGGCACAATGGGCTGATCTGAGGTCTGATGGGGGCACAATGGACTGATCTGAGGTCTGATGGGGGCACACTGGGCTGTTCTGAGGTCTGATGGGGGCACACTGGGCTGTTCTTAGGTCTGATGGGGGCACAATGGGCTGATCTGAGGTCTGATGGGGGCACATGGCTGATCTGAGGTCTGATGGGACACAATAAGTTGATCTGAGGTCTGATGGGGACACACTGGGCTGATCTGAGGTCTGATGGGGGTCTGATGTGATGTCCTGAAATTTATGGGGGGTCTGATATGAGGTCTGATGAAAAATATCTTTTTCTCATTTTCCTACTCTAAAATCTGGGGTGCGTCTTATCTTCGGGTGCATCTTATAAAGCGAAAAATACGGTAATAATTTTTTTAACCACTTTTTAATATCACAGTTCTACATGAAGTACAACATACTATGATGTCAGGTTGCCTGTCAGTTTCAGTATGCTAATAGGCTGCACTTCTGGCACAACCTAATAGGCACACACAGTGGACAGAACTGGGGGCCTTTATTAGACCCCCAGCTGCCCTTTGAAGACATCAGCACCCCACAATCTTATTTCGTGGCTGAGTGAAACCACTTAGCTACTGCGGTCGTTATTGACAGTGCATGTGGAAAGTCTTTAGACCTTTTGCGGCCTTTCCCCATCATCAGAAAGTAAAAACAGAAGTATTCAGACCCTTTGCTATCACACTTAAGATTTTCCTCCGGGGGCTTGATCATCTTTGAAATGTTTCTATGCCTTACCATCTGTGGTAAATTCAGTTGATTGGATATGATTTGGAAAGACAGACAATGCATATCAGAGCAAAAAAAACAACCATAAGGAGGAAAGAACTGCCTGTAGAGCTCAGAGACAGAACTATGTGGAGGCATATATCTGGAGAAGGGTACAAAACATTTTTGCGGCACTGAAAGTTCCCAAGAGCACAGTGGCTTCCATAATTCTCAAATGGAAGAAATTTTAAACAACCAGGACTCTTCCTAGAGCTGGCTGCCCCACCAAGCAATGTAATCAGGGGAGAAGATCCTTGGTAAGATAGATGACTAAGAACCAAATTGTCACTCTGGCTGAGACGAAAAGATCCTGTGTGCAGATGGGAGAAACTTCCTGAAGGTCAACCATCAATGGAGCATTCCACCAATCTGGGCTTCAATTTGGGCAGAGTGTTTAGAAAAAAACCTCTTCCCAGTAAGACACATGAACGCCCATCTGGAGTTTGCAAGAAAAGCACTTAAAAGGACTCCCAGACTGTGAAAACCAAGATTCTCTGGTCTGATGAAAGCAAGATTTAATATTTTGGTCTTAAAACGTTGTCTCACTTCAACAAGGGGTTGGAGTAAAGGTTCTGAATACTTATGTCAATGCAAGATTTCAGCTTTTCCTTTTCAATAACTTAGCAAAGATTTCAAATATTCTGTTTTCACTTTGTCATTATGGGGCACTGAGTACAGAATGATGCGAAAAAGTTATATTTTATTTTTTATTTTAGAATAAGGCTTGAAGCCTGGAACATAAAAATGTGAAAAAAGTGAAAGAGCCTGAAGATTTTCTGAATGTAAGGGGTTAAACGGCTCTCATTTACACCTTTTTACAGGTAAAATAATTATTTCATTTTCACAAAAGATAATATAGCTTTGCAGATATATTGCATGACTTACCTTGTGCTTATATTCATGTAGTAGGGTCTACACCAATACACATGCATTTACCAGTACTGTATGCCAGCTGATGATCTCAAGTTCCCCAGAATTCCCTGCTGACTGAAAGGAATATTATATAGGATGCTTAACAGGTGTTTTAAAATAATATAAAATAATACTTGTTCAATTCTGGTATTGTAATGCCAAATAAAGGATAGCAATTTGGGAAATACACAGTATCTGCTATACTCTAGGTAATGTGTGTGTTCCAGTCCAAAAACAGTATACATATGTTACATTTTACCATCGTGGTATGGATATTATATAGGATTATGGGTTGCTGTAACAATTAAAGGCTCTGTACACCTTTGGGGCAGTTTTATTATTATTGCATTGTACTCATTATGAGCTAAAAATCATTTTTTCAACTGGTCTTTATTAAAATGTGGACTATCTAAAGCTATCCCACCTGGCTCCTTATTGCTGATCTCTGACCTCCTAAACACTCATTAAAAGCTCAGTTCGTATCTTATTAATAAGAATGTGGCTTAGGCCTCTTTCACACTAGCGGCAGCACGGATCCAGCAGGTGAAGGGTGCCGCCGGATCCGTGCTGCCGCAGGTACATGTGTGGGGCCGGAACCGCGCTCCGGCCCCACACATGTCACACAGTACATACACACTGACACACACACACAGACACATACATACTTACATGCTTCCGGCAGCTCCGCGCAGCACAGTACAGGAGGAGGACGGCACGCACATAGGACGATTCCACACAGCTCCATCTGCTGGGCGCTGTGGGGAATCCTCCTATGTGCGCGCCGTCCTGCTCCTTCAGCGCTGTGGAGACCTGCCGGGAGCATGTAAGTATGTATGTGTATTTGTATGTGTATATGTCTGTGTATGTTTATGTGTATGTGTGTATGTATGTATGTGTGCAGGTGACGGATCCGTCATGAACTCCATTGAAAGTCAATGGAGGACGGATCCGTTTACCATTGTGTCACACCAAACGGATCCGTCCCCATTGACTTTCATTGGGGGTCATGACGGATCCGTCTTGGTGCGGATGCCTGGACCGGAGAGCAAACCACAGCAGACGGAACGGAATGGTTTTAGGAGCATTCCGTTGTCTTCAGTTCAGTTTTGTCCCCATTGACAATGAATGGGGACAAAACTGAAGCGTTTTATTCCGGTATTGAGCCCCTTTGACGGAACTCAATAAAAGTAAAAGTAGGCTTTACACAGCTAGAAAAACTGTTAACCCTTTGTGACAGGATGTCTCAATAATTTTTAATAAAGACCATTTGGAAAAATTATTTTTAGCCCAAAGTGAGTAAAATGCAATAATTAAAAATGTCCCTGAAGGTGTACATAGCCTTTAAGATTTATGTGCATACAGTTCAGCATTTAAACCAGCAATCTCAAACTGGTGGCTCCCCAGCTTGTGACTGTCAAGGCATGCTGAGAGTTGTAGTTTGCAACATATCGAAAGCCACAGGATGGCAATCACTGATTTAGACCATACAAACTTCTTATTTCTGTTGGAAAAACATGCTGTAATATAATTTATATTTTATTTAACAGCAGAATCATTTCCATGAATCAGATTGTGGTAATTTGGCCGTCATCAGTCCAATCTGTCTCGACTTCCTGTTCTTGTTAGAGTGTTGTGAGTACATCTTCTGTTCTATTATTGTAGATGAAGACATAATTATTCATCCTGCTTTTAGTGTACTGTTTGCTGATTAAGACGTGTGATTACCTATGATGCACTGACTTATGACATTTCCCGGTAACGGATCATCACATAATGTACATTGCACGTCTGGGAACTAATAATAAAGGTTTTGTGAGGAAGGTGTTCACTGAATATATGGTTTTCTGTATCTTAAATTGTTAAATTACAGGAACACTATTACAATTATTCCTCTATATTGATCTGTAGTGAAAATTTTAACCCCTTAATGACCACCAATATGCCTTTTAATGGTGGTCACTAAGGGGCCTAAGGGCTCTTTCACACAAGCGTGTGCAGTGCTACAGAATCATACTGACAGCTTTATGTTAGTATGATCCTGTAGAAGTAAGGTTATGCAGAGGCACATAGCATTATAAATCAGTATAATGCCATGTGCACCTGCAAGATGAGCAGTGTCCAGAATGGAGGATCACGCTCACACACGGAACGTGATTCCCACACTATACACACTCATGTGAAGGAGCCCTTAGGCTGTGCTGCCGCTTTTTTATGGTGGCCTAGTCTAAGCAAGCGTGGGCTCAGACTTGGGCTCCTGCTCTAATGACCTTGATCGGCAGAAGCACCAATCCAGATCTTTTAACCTCTTAGATGCCACAGTCAATAGCAACCATGGTATGTAATTTAAGTGGTTACAGAAGGAGCAGACTCGCTATGGCTATTCCAAAACCTATGAAGAACTCTTTCAACATCTGGACAAAGTGTTTTAGACCCTGGTCTATTAAGGGCTTTAGATAAAGCATTCTAAGTGCCATCTATTGAAGCCAAGTCAAGTATCTAGGCCATGTTTTGAGTTCTAAAGACATTAAGCCAAACTCTACAATAGCTGCTGTTCAAAGCTGGCTAACTCTAAAAACAGTAAAAGAGATCAAGAGCAAGTTATTACAAGAGGTTTATAATGCATTTCGAATACAATCACTGAAAAAAACGTGGTCTAAAATGGCAGAAAAGTGCTCAAACACCATATGTTGTGGCACATATCAAACCGGGGGAGCAAATCCTGCATGTGATCCGTTGCTAACAGCAATCCCCAGCAAAAATGCATACAATGGAGGATGCCTGCAGCGGACCACATGTACCACAAAAACATCCTACACAAGGTAACCAATTGTGCGGATGTGGCGAACTATATAACCAAACAATCACTGACAAAGGTGCACTGCGGCGGTAATGCAATTGACAATATATGGCTAAACCCTCACGCTGATGTTAAAATGAGACTTTGTATGCATTTTTTC
Organism: Rhinella marina; assembly: GCA_900303285.1. NCBI lineage: Eukaryota > Metazoa > Chordata > Amphibia > Anura > Bufonidae > Rhinella > Rhinella marina. The sequence goes on from ONZH01001616.1 coordinate 11,487, forward strand.
TGGGGATTGCTGTTAGCAACGGATCACATGTGCAGGATTTGCTCCCCCGGTTTGATATGCGCTACAGCATATGGGGTTTGAGCACTTTTCTGCCATTTTAGACCGCGTTTTTTTCCAGTGATTGTATTTGGACATTTACACCTGGAGGTGTGGCAACTCCAGGTTTGAATGTACCATGAATTACATCTTAGGCTCCATTCACACATGCATATGTTTTAATCCGCATCCGTTCCGCAAATGTGGAATCCAGAATGCGGACCCATTCATTTCAATGGCTCCACAAAAAATGCGGACAGCACTCCGTGTGCTGTCCGCATCCGTTGTTCCGTTCCGTTCCATAATGCAGATCCGCATATAAAATAGAGCTTGTCCTACTTTTGTCCGCATATGCGGTCCGTGGTCCCATTGTAGACAATGGGTCCGCAAAAAATGCGGATGACATGCGGAATGCATCAATATGTCATCCGCATATCATCCGCAATTGCGGATCCGTTTCCAGGAAATAGAAAGAAATACCTTACCAACATATATTTCTCCTTCCTTTTTTTTGCAGAGAAAAACGGAACGGATGTACAATTGGTAAAAACGGAAGGTTTTTGCGGAAACACGGATCCGCAAAAAACAGACCAAAAATCTGGAAAAGAAAAATATGGACGAGTGAATAGAGCCTTATGGTAACATTCTGGTGCACCTGTGCAGTCTGAGTCACATGAGTCATTTGTAGGTGGGGCTCACAGCCTCCTCCCTCCTCCCATTGTATGTGTGATCTCACACTGGAGGTAACTAGGAGTTGGTCGCTGTGTGTCGGCCTGTATGCTCCTTCTGCAATTTCCCATACGGCAAGGTAGGTTAGTGTTAGGTCCTGTGCCACTCTGAGATACCTTGACGCGGTGCTCGGGCTCCGGTATGTTCTTGATATAAGAATATATTGGCGAAAGTTTATTTTAACATCAGCGTGAGGGTTCAGCCATATATTATCAATTACATCTACCGCCGCAGTGCACCTTTATCAGTGATTGTTTGATTATAATGCATTTCACTCAAATTGCAGAGCCCCTCCAAGAGCTCCTGAAGGGTCATCCCAAAATCTGTCAAAATGCTAAAGTATCAAATGAGTGGAGTCAGGAGCGAGAAACTGCTCTGTAGTACCAACTTACAGAGCCACCAATCCTGGGCTACCCAGACTATGACCAGCCATTACGTTTATATACAGATGCCAGCAAGAAAGGTTTAAGAGCAGTACTGTCCAAGGTCCAAGCTGGAACAGAGAGGGTCATTGCATATGCCAGCAGATCCTTGAGAGTGCCAAAATGACCAAAATTGTAGCTCACTACAGTTCCTGGCCTTGGTGTGGGCCATGACTGAGAAGTTCATACTCTCTTCACCAGCCATTTTACTCGAAAAAGTACTTACACCACTCACTAGAAAATCCCGTTCATATCTATTGGACACGGGACATTTTTTACAACAAATCAAAGCAATTGATATGTCTCCGGACTGCATATTAACCACATTTGATGTGTGTAGTCTATATACTTCTATAGAACATGAAAAAGGTATAGGTGCAGTTAAGTGGATGCTAGAACAGAGCACATATAGAGAAGAGAAAAAACAATTTTTCCTACTTTCACTGGTATTGGAAAAAAATTATTTCCTCTTCCAAGATACCTTTTACCAACAGCGCCGCGGAACCGCGATGGGCGCGAATGTCGCACCGCCTTACGCAAACTGTTATATGACTTGGTTTGAAGAAATGTATATCTACAAGAATGATCTCTTTAAAAATAATTGCATCTTTTGGCGTCACTTTATTGATGACATTTTTTGCGTATGGCGGTGCGACATTCAAACCCTATTGGCCTTCACACACTACCTCAACTGAATCTGGGAAGAACTGACGTTCACCCTGAATTATGATATGGATAAGGTCAATTTCCTAGACACATGGGTCATCAAAGGTACAGGTAATACACTACAAACTGATCTTTATGTGAAACCCACGAACCGAAACAGCTTACTATCTTATACTAGCAACCATCCTATTACAACAAAAAAATCACTACCTTTTTCACAATTTCAAAGAATAAGGAATATTGTATCTGAACCAGAACAACAAACAGTGAGATTGGAGGAAATGACCAAAAAATTTGTGCAGAGGGGATACCCAGTAGATGTATTGTCAGAACAGAGATTAAAAATACATGAGCCTACACAATAGAGGAACACACCTAAACCAAAGAGACTACCATTCGTCACCAAATATCACCCTTACCCATGATCTGTTACAAGAAATGCAAACATAAGGGACAAAATAGTGAGAGCTGATATTGGTAGTAATAAGAGAGAATTACAACAAACTACCTTACTCACTCCAAAAAGAGGCACATATCCATGTTTAAATTATGTACACTGTTCCAGTGCAATAAAGGGAGAATATTTCACACATCCCCACACAGGTGAAAAATTCCCAGTCAAGGGTTTCTTCACATGTGACAGCACCTTTGTCATATATCTCTTGAAATGTCCGTGTGGACTCGCATATGTGGGCAAGACATCAACCCGCATGAAAGATCGCTTTAGTAAGCACAAATCCACAATACGTAAAGGAAATCTGATGCTGCCCATACCACTTCACTTTCACCAAAAAAAACACAACATATCACAATTACGATTCCAGATAATTAAACAAGTACAACAACCGCGAAGAGGAGGTAACAGAAATCAACTACTACTGAAGAGAGACGCTTTTTGGATCCATAAATTGAGAACTCTTGAACCAGGGGGATTAAATCGAGAATATGAGTTACTAGTTTCCTATGATACTGCTTGAATTTACATGATTCTAATGAATATTTATTTTCTTTTCAGAGATAATGGCAAATCCAAGGAATACGTACAATACTGGGCTACATAGAACCCACCATATGTGGATAACAGCCCTCTGTTGTATAGTGAGTTAACTATATTTAGCAATAGGCATACTTGAATGATATTATGGCTGTTAGATTGCATTGTCAAGCGCTTGGACACTGCAGCATTGTTTGTTTATTTTTTGTTTACTTTGTCGTCATGACAACATGACGTCATAATCCTTGCTTTGGCGGGCTATTTAAACTGCAACATATATGGTGTATAACATGTCTGAGGAAGGCTATAGACTAGCCGAAACGCGTCACACGAATAATATGTGACAATAAATATCTAAACTTCATATTCAGCGAGTGCCGGTCTTTAATGCACCTGAGAAGTTCAAGGATTACTTGGGACCACACCTTTCACTCTACATTGATAACAACTTACTGGCTTACTTGAACACTGCATGTCTGGGAACCTTGGAACAAAGATGGGCCTCCAGGCTCACAAACTTCAACTTCTCTATCAAATACCTTTATGACAAGACTAAAAACAATGCTCATGCCTTGTCCAGGCTACCTTCTAAAAAGGTATTAGTCTACGCAAATGAACATTGGGAGGATGTGGAGATGCCACTATTCTGTTGCTGGTTTGCTAAGCCAAAGGCTCAAGACTTTAAGCAATAGACCTCTGGAGCCATTAGCTCTCTATAGACCTGTGACCCTATACCACCAGTAGAGAAAGAACTCTGGATCAGACTCCAAACAGAGAGTAAAGTTATCAGGGAGCTGCTTGATCATTTCTCCAGGGGACGAGCACCTAAAAGGATCAGGAAGAAAAGGACTGACCCAGAAGCGAGCTCCTCTTTAACCAATAGTGAGCAAAAGTCCTCTTGAAATTGTGGCCATTGATCACGTAAAGTGAGAACCCAACAGATCTGGGTATATGGATGCCATGACTGTCATAGATCATTAAACAAAGTTTGTAGTGGCCATACCTACGAAAGACCTAATCTCTAAAACTACAGCTGCTTCACTCTGGAAAAGCTTCTTATTGCCAAATGGATGTCCTGACAAGATACTCACTGAGCAAGTGTCAGCATTTGAGTCACAATTGTTCTATGAACTTTGGCCCTTGTACTATTACAAGAAACCGAGGACCATGCCCCCCACCCCCAGGGAAATAGTGAAAAAAAGGAATCAGACACTCATCAATATGCTCCAGGCTGTTCCACCTCATCAAAGATCTGACTGGCCGCTGCTTCTCCCAAAACTTGTGTACCTATATAACAACACAACTCATTGCTCTACTGGATACACTCCCTATTATCTAATGTTTGGACAACATAGTGACTTCCTGTGAACATTGCCCTTGATATTCCTGTACCAGACTCAGAGAAACTTCTCCCTCAAACATAATGGGTGAAGGAGTATCAGAGGTGCCTGGAGGATGCTAAATAAATATTAGACTTCAGAATAGAGAAGGTCCAGCAGAAGCAAAAACAGGACTTTGACCTCCATGTCAAGGCCAGACCCTTACAAACTGGAGATAAGGTCTGGCTCAAATATAATCACCCAGTTAGCAAACTGGACATTCACTGAGAGCATGAGAAGCTGAGAAGACAACAGAGTGAACAACTACAAAGACTACATCATAGACACTGCTGTGAGGTGAGGGACTATGGCTAAGACACCCATCAACCAGAATGCTACTAGGCAGTACAATACTAGTGCTAAGCTGCAGCCATCCAACCTGCCTCCATAATCCTTACTGATGCCAGAAAATTGCACTTGTAAGTGTTGCTATTGAATGTATTTGAGGTTCCATGTTACACTTAGTAAAAGAGGCTTTTATATATTTGATTCTGGCCTCATCCTTCAAGACTACATTTCCACTGCACCGATCCCCTGGGAGCAATGACCTGAGGTAGTACACCGAGACAGAACACTTCATCAGGGTCACTACCACTCTCATCGTCCCCCTTGCATATATCATGAGAAGGGCATATGGACATTATTGTTGCTTAATTTGATGGCTATACTTGGATGTTTCATTGAAGCTTCCAACAGTTTTAACATGAAATCCTGATGGTCCTTTGGTCACTGCCTTGATCTGTCATCGCCATGTGCACCAACATTTTCATTATACAGGGAAGCTATGATGCTAGTGCACACAAACAATTACTTGAAAGTTAATATCTAAACAAGTAGGGTTTGTAACGTGTTATCAAATGGACCACATATGGAACTGAATATTGAAATTGGTTAATTACATTTATTGTTCATATATTGTAATCTTAGGATAATAAGGAGATACAACCTGCACATCCTGATAAGAAAGGTGTCCCAATGGTTGGCAGTCGATTTAATTTATCTCTTCATATCCGCTGCACCAGTGTACCTCCAAGAATTACTATTTGCAAGAGATAAGCCAGTTCAGTTAAGTGCAAGTAACAAATAAGTATTGACAAAGCTCTAGTAATCAGTGGCTTTTCTGCACAGATTGTCTGGACAGCAGAACTGTGATAAATGTATCCATAGAAAGCACTCCGTGTCCCAGTGCACCTGTCTTTATATTAATGATGAATGCTTTTCCGTACAGCAGTGCTCCCTACAAATACCATAATATATCCATCTTTTCTCTCTACAAAAATGTGGGCTGCTTGAAGAATGTGCCATTGTGTTCATCTGTATTCAGTGTATAGAAATGCTGAAAATGAATAAGGTGTGCTTTGTCATGAATATTATTTCATTAATACTAAGATGTTAACCTATTTTAAAGATTTTTTTTATAAAGCTGGGAATGAGGCCCGCTTCAGTTTCCTCTATGGCAATTGGCCAGAGCACCGACATGCAAATAAAAGCAGTAAGGGGGATGCACGCTATATCAGTACTGCTTCCTCTTTATTCTTTGGGTTGGTGGGGGTCCAGAAGGATGTACCCCACTGCACACAGGACTGGAGTGGGGAGCAGGTAAGTATGAATCTTTCAGTAGCAGAGGTAGGCTGCGGGCATCAGTTAGTTATTCCTGGACAACCCCTTTAAGGACACTGCCTATTTTGGGCCTTCAGGACACAGATTTTTTAAAGTTTTTCATCACCACATTCTAAGAGCCATAACTTTTACATTTTTCTATCGACATAGCTGTTTGCAGACACGTTTTTTGTTAGACAAGTTGTATTTTTTAATAGCACCAGGTACATATAAATTATTTAAAATGCAGCAGTTGTTTGTTTGGTTTGTTTGTTGTTTGCACGGCATTCACAGTTCCATGTAAATAATGTGTTCATTTTATAGTAAGGGTTGTTATGTCTGTGGCAATACCATAATATATCCATCTTTTCTCTCTACAAAAACGTGCCCTACTTGAAGAATGTGCCATTGTGTTCAATGTATTGATTTTTATACCTTTCCAGAATAAAAAATGTTGTTAGGAAAAAAAAGTTTTCTGCATTGCATGGCATTGCATTATTATGCCTGCCAGTTTTATACTAATATAAGCTCTTAGTGAGACTGAAAGAATTATACTTTTCTGCCTAGTAGAAAAAGAGGTGTCTTAAAAAGATCTATAACAAAATCTATTACCTTTACATATACTATAAATTACTATAGACTATGAAAAAATGTAGAAGAATAGGTATGCTTGAGTTAAACACTTAAAGTAGAACTCCCACAAAAATGTTATTCTCTGACCTGCTAGAAAGGTACATGATGTAATCTGTAGTGAATACAATCTTCTCATCAGTCACTCTATCTGTGAGCTAGTCCCTCTCTTCTAAGTGTAGCTGTGTCATGTGACCAACTCTCTGATCTTCAACTGACACAGGACAGGAAGTCAGTTACCTTTCTATTCATTCCTATGAGACTGAGACTGAGGCTCCCATAGGAATACATAGAGAAATAGACTTCATGTCCACACATAAGATCCTGTGTCAGTTGGTGAGTCTGATTGCTGGTCACATGACACAGATGAGAAGCATCAGATATAACTCACAAATACAGACACTGGTAAGAAAATGACATTCACTACAGATTACATCATGTACCTTTCTAGCAGGACAGAGAATAATTTTTTTTGCGGGAGTTCTTTAATTGCTATGAAGGAACATGATAGAACAATGAAATTATACAACATTGTACACAATATCACAGATAGAACATAATATACAAACATTAATACAATATGAATTTCTTGAAAGGCGTTAATTACGGAAAGATGGAGTAGCATTTGTGATTTTTTTCTACCTTTACTGGTATACATTATTTTGATTAACTAATTAAGCAGATTTTTATTTTTTTTTTAGATTACAAATCGGGCAATTTCAGATTAAATATAGGAACAGTTGGCAATTAGAATCACAGTAGTCACCATTGAGGGATTACACTGAGCTACACAATGTTGCAGGTCCATGCTTCAGGCACTTAGTCACCATAAACCACAGGCCTAAGGCACGACTAGATGATGACATAGCGACTTTATTAAACAATCCTACTCCATAAAAAAACATTTTTTTTGTGTATAAGTGTTATTTATAAGTGGCTGTGATAATGTTGTCAGGTGATCAGATTGGTGTGATGATAAAATTAAACAGGGCTAGGTACCAGTCTGCCGGTTGCTTCAAATGGTCAAATGTTATTATCCAACTGTCAAATACTTGTATAGTAGCCAAAATGCCTTACATATTGTATATTTTGTGTACTTTTATAATTTACATTTTTTTTCAAGAAATCAGAATACAATAAAACAAGCAGAACCTATAAATGTTATGAAAAGAAAATTAAATCATTATTTTAATCAGATTTTTACATGTGTATATTTTATTATGTCACTATCCATTTGAAATATCTCCATGCTTGTCAACGTCTCTGTGTAGACTGGGGCACGGTCAGCACTGGATGGAGCATTTAATGACAGCTCTGTGGTATTGCTGAAAGCATAGAAGGCAATACCACACCAGTATATACAATAAACGCACAGATAAAGCTCTGTATGCTTCTCCCCTGCCATTCCTTGGTCCCTGGGGAGAGAAATGTAGATTATGGACCTGTTTTATCATACCTTCACTCCAGAATTCTGGCTTCAAAAAGTCGCAAAATAGGGCTTTTAAGACTTTTTGCACCCCCTTTCACAAACATTTTGCTAATTTTTGCATTTTTTACACCACTCACTCCAGTTTTGTAATGTAATTGGAAAAGTGGGTGTGGATAGCTATGTTAAAGGGGTTGAACAGAGCTGAACCTGTACATATCCCCTTCTTCACCGAGGCAGCTACTCTAAGATGAGCATCAGAGCATTTCATGCTCCGATGTTCTCCCTTGCCTCCACTGTATAGCGCAAGACAAGGGCTGTTCTGTCTACATTTTTACACTGCTAGGCCCACTAATGGGTGGGCTTTAGCTTTTCCCGTTGTATAGACTAGGGCTCCCCCTACATCACCGGATCTGCAGAAAAAAAAGCCCTTGCCCTGCTCTATACAGTGCAGGGCAAAGGAGAGCATCCGAGCATGAAATGAAAAATCTCAGAGGGGCTGCCTGGGTGAAGAAGAGGCTATGTCTGGGTTTAGCTCTGTACCCGAACAACTGCTTTAATGAGTTTCACTCCAGATTTATCATTGAGACTTTTTTTTAAAAGTCGCAGCCTCACTCCAGTAGGAGAGTAGGAAAACTGGAGTAGCTTTTCTAAACAAAAGCGTTAGGTTTAAGACAAATTTATCAAACAACATGTGACATTTTATAAATGTGGCATAAAGTACTTCAACGCAGACTCAAGCAAAACTGACTTCAAGTATTCCGCTCATGATGAGACTTGAGATTGTACTTTTGTATAGAATTTCTCTGTCAATTAACTCACGATCACTGCAGCTGCCAAAAAAACACATACTCTGCTGCATCTAATATATAAAGCTGAGTGTATGTATGTGTGTATGTATGTGTGTATGTCCGCTAAAGGAATCCGCACCATCACATTTACAATCACAAAATTTGGCACATCAGATGTCCAGGAAGGTTTGAGACCGGGTCTCAGCTCTCTCAGACGTACCGTTCCTGACACATTCCCTAAGAATGCAAATATGGCACATGACATGACCTACATTAGCCAATAGAAGATTGCAGGTCTTTGTATTCATATCCCAACTGTCATACACATGGTCACATGTCCCTTATCAGCCAATAGAAGCTCGCAGGTCTTTAGTCTCTACATACACACAGTTTTACACCAGGTTTCCATAACAACCCAGCCACTTTTCTTCACTGCTGTAGGTGCAGGGCGCTGTGGATGACACTATTAAGGGAGCGGACCTAACCTATCGTCAGTGTTAAGGGGCGGGTGCTGTAGAGGTCACTGTTAAGGGGTTGAGTCCCTGTGGAGGTCACTGTCAAGGGGGTGGGGGGCTGTGGAGGTCACTGTCAAGGGGGCAGGGTGCTGTAGATATCACTGTTATAGTGGATACTGTCGATATCTTTTAACAACACACACAAACATTAAGTGAAATAGATTAAATATACCCGCGTGAAGCCGGGTCCTTCAGCTAGTTGTCTATATAGCCAATGCATGCCTTCGACATGGCTGATTCTAGGGAAGTTTTTAAAAATAAAAAATAAATAGCTGCAACATTAAAAAAAAGAACAAAATATTTCATTCAATGAGATTGCTACCAAAAGTTTTTCAAGCATTACAGATGATGACCTGCCTGTCCAGAACACAAGCCAATGCTATGGGTGCTCTTCCATGGGCTTTTGTTTGCACCTGAATTAAAATACAGTTTAAGGAGGCCATAATGGAGCATGCATATCAAGTTCCTCCCTACCCGGGTGAGTTTGTGTTTGTTTGAAGCTTCACAGCTTTACTTATATGTCATCTTTAAATGTTTTTAGCATGCTCTATACATTGTTGTCATCTATTTTCAGAAAAGATGTATGTATAAATTTATATATTGTTGTCATCTATTTTCAGAAAAGATGTATGTATAAATTTATATGACAGGTTTCCTTTAAAGAAAGCAATAGGTTGAACAGGAGGCTTTCCTGCCACTGTAAATAGATGTTGCTTGACAGTGTTCTGTTGCATTCCCAGTGATGTTAATTGCCTGTCATCCTGTCATTTTTTTTTCATTGTGAGGAAAAACTATTATACTATAGAAAGCACATTCATATACTAATGGTTCACACTGCAATGAGTATGACTTTCATGCTTTACCGGAGAGAGGCTTCCGGAGCTGTCGAGGGCAGCAAACTAATTTGTCTAGTAGACACTACAGAGACAATATCCCTGGGATGATTCTGGGTGAATCTTTTCTACCTCCTTTGTTTACTTGAGATACTGCATTCAAAGACCTATTTACAGATTATAAAACATAATTGATCCTGAACAAAACAGACATCTAAAAATTTCTCATTCCCATATTATCCAGTATCTATAAGAGATCAAAGCGGCATATCATTATAGAGAACATTTTGTGTATAACATACATAGTGTTACGTGGCTTAGGAGACTAGTAGTAACGAGTAGCTACAGCATGGGATTAAAGGTAAAACATTGAAAATAAATGATGGTTGTGAAATTCCTGCCATTTAACCACAACCTTCATACATAATCTCCCAAATGCCTCCATGAATACTCAAGCTTACTCTTGAAACACTGTCAAGCAGAGATGAGCGAATCGATTAGTTCATAAATCAAAGAAAAAAACGGGGGGGGGGGGGGGGTGGTCAGTCAGCACATCCCAGTGTGCAGGTGCACATTGCTATGGCTAGATTTACAAAGAAAAGAAAATAAACACAATGCAACAGCAAACTCCATTTAGTCATTCACTCCTGACCAGCCTGTCTGCCCCATATGCTTATTTTAATCAGTGTAAGTATAAAGCCGTAGTCTGCTCTTAGTATAGAGGTATAGAGTGGGCTCCGCATGCATGTTGGTACCTGCATCCCTTGATTTAGTGGAGGCCTTTGAAGCACCAGAAATGGCAAAAGGCAGAATGGACCCATCATGCATGTGGAACCAACTCCCCCTGAATTATACGGAGGCCATTATGGCACATAACAGATAGGAAATAGTGTTAGGTTCCCGTCTTACAGAGATCGTCTTGACGTGTGGCAGACGGGCCCAAATAATTTTGTACAAAATATCTTTGCCAATAATCTCAAATTTACTAAATGAGTGTAGGATTAGCATCAAAATATTTTATATTGCTATGGCATTTTTGTACTTTATTTGGTTTGCAGAGTGCTGTTGCATTGTATTTATTTTCTTAGTTCATAAATCAGCCTGCTTCTGCAGTGAAAGGCTGGCTCCGCTGCTCAAGAGACTTCCTTGATTGACAGTGCTGGGCATCTCACCTGTGTATAAGTGTACAGATTCTATAGGCACTCTGATATTTAGGTGCCTATTTTTTCAGTAAACCAGTAGAATCAATAAATAAAGTATAGTGAAATATTTGTTTCAAGGCATTTGGAATATTTTTGAATAAACTTGTCTAAAAGGTTAATTACCCTTTTATGTGATGGAAATGCTTAGAGTGTTCACTAACATCCTTATGCGAGCAAAGTAATTGTGTATCAGATGTTGCTTCTGAGTTGACACACAGTATGGCTACAATGTATTGTACCACAGTGACATCACATCAAGGAACACTTGATCTGGTCACATAACCACATTATTGAATGACTCAACTAATAGCATACCTCCAAACATTTGAATCCACATTCTTAGGATATTTTAAGCCCTACTCTTTTCTTTCCAGGAAACCCTTCTTGAATAACTTTAAAGGCATTGTCTTACTTCAGCAAGTGGCATTTATTATGTAGAAAAAGTTAATTCAAGCCACTTACTAATGTATTATGATTGTCCATATTGCTTCCTTTGCTGGCTGGATTAATTTTTCCATCAAATTATACACTGCTCGTTTCAATCCAGCAGTGGTGATCGTGCTTGCACACTATAGGAAAAAGCAATAGCTTATGTGCACTACCATAGGCCCGCCCACCAGAGAGGCTAGCACTTTTTCTTAAAGTGTGCTAGCACGACCACCACTAATGGATTGCAGAGTGGTCGAAATAATGGAAATAAGCAGTGTATAATGTTAGTAGTGGTGGCCAGCTTGCTCCTTTTCAAACCTGCTCTGAGGTAACTGCTGTATTGTGAACGCACATTGCATGAGCATGCGGAGACACATCTTAGGGTACTTTCACATCCAAAATGCAATGATCAGGAGTTTATAAACGGAACCTGTTCCATAGAGATGATTTGATCTTGGAACAGTATCCGTTTCTCTAAGTTTTGGAAGCGCAGGCAAAAATACTACAACCCTAAGATGTGTCTCTGCATGCTCATGCAATGTGTGTTCATGATACAGCAGTTACCTCAGAGCGGGTTTGAACAAGATCAAAACCAAAATTTGGGTACAGCACCTGTATAGTAATTGGTCAAGTTCAGAAAGCACGTCCTCCCAGTAGTCTAGTCCAAAGGCTCCAACATTAAAAATGGTGAAAAGAGATTGAAGACATCATCCATAATGCGTTGTAGAAAATGTGGTTCCTTTAATCCATAATTCCACCTTGGTACATGCTACGTTTCGGCTGCACCTCAGCCTTTTTCAAGCACGTTGAACAAGAGCAAGCCGCCACCACTACTACATGGCCGCAGTGGCCGTAACTAAGGGCAACGGCCTGACTGATGTGTGTGGGACAATGGAAATACAAATAGGCAAATATTCTAAACGGTACATTTTATATAAATACTTTCTATGAGTAATAATATTGGTATGGCTATATCTAACTATACAAACTACATTTGTGAGATGGGAATAACCCTTTAAATTGTGGGACAAATGGGATGCCTGTACTTGGGGGTTGCCAATTCAGAGAGGCAACTTCAGGGAGCATTTCAGGCACTTGTGCCTCTCTGCTGGAAGTTGGTATATCTCTACTGGTGCTAGGCGCAACAGGACTCGGTGCCCCTTTAGTTTGCACGTCTTTGCTGATGGTAGGCGTGTCAGGACTTGGTGCACATGTATATGGCACATCTCTGCTGGTGGTAGGCGTGTCAGAATTTTGTGGTTTGGTGGTTCTGCACCTCTTTGATGATGGTCCAGCGTGCACACTACTGTCAGAGCTCTCTGTGTCGCTCTCATCAAAACCACAGAAACTGACATCACTATCACTGTTATCTGACAGCTCAGTGTCTACGCACAACAGTTCGTAAGCCTCATCTGCAGAGTACAGTTTCTGAGACATATTTCTGAAAAAAATTTTAAAAAATAACTATCAGCTAACACACTGTTATTTATTCTCCATTCAACTATACTGGACGGATTAAAACAGAAGGTGTTCATTTTCATTTCCGTTATACCAATTCCGTTATTTTCCATTATAACCATGTTATACGGAAATCAAAATGCTTATGTGACGCCTCGCAACCTAATTAGTGCTATGTGACTTGATCAGTTATTTCCATCAGTTATTTTGAGCCAAAAGAAGGTCTGGGTCAAAAACACAGAACAGGAGAAGATCTTTCCATTACACTTTATGTATGAGTAGGCTTCACTACTGGTTTTGGCTCACAAGAACTGATGGACATCACTGATCAACGAACTGAAGTGTGAACAAAGCCTTACAGTTCTGGAATGTATAGTATACAGTAACACTAACAGCATGTAAGGGTTACACTTAGAGATGAGCGAGCACTAAAATGCTTGGGTGCTCGTTATTCGAGACGAACTTTTCCCGATGCTCGGGTACTCGTTTCGAGTAACGAACCCCATTGAAGTCAATGGGAGACTCGAGCATTTTTGCAGGGGACCAAGGCTCTGCCTAGGGAAGGCTGGGTGAAAACCTGGAAACCTCAGAAAATGATGGAAACACCACGGAAATGGACAGGAAACAGCAGGGGCAACATGCATGGATGCCTCTGAGGCTGCCTAATCCCACCATACCCCAAATTCTCAGGCAACAGCCTGGTAGTTAACCTCATGGCAATTGTGCTCACCCAGACCAAGAAAGGCGAGGCACATACCCATCACATGTTAGGGAAGCACCCAACTAGGTGCAAAGCAAAATTGTTTAGAGAGAGGGCCTATAGGTGGACCTCCAGAAAAAATGTTTGGAGAGAGGACCTGTAGGTGGACCTCCGGAAAAATTGTTTAGAGAGAGGGCCTGTAGGTGGACCTCCCGGAAAAATTGTTTGGAGAGAGGGCCTGTAGGTGGACCTCCGGAAAAATTGTTTGGAGAGGACCTGTAGGGGGCCCTCCGGAAAAATTGTTTAGAGAGAAGGCCTGTAGGTGGACCTCCATAAAAATTATTTAGAGAGAGGGCCTGTAGGTGGACCTCCGGAAAAATTGTTTGAAGAGAGGGCCTGTAGGGGGCCCTCCTGAAAAATTGTGGTAAAAGAGTGCCAGTTGGACCTCTAAAAAATGGCGTTTTTTTGGTCAGCGTTAGGCAAAGACGACAAGGAGGAGGAGGAGGAGTAGGAGGAGTAGAGAAGAGGAATCGGATACATAAGTTATGTTAATCTTTAGCTGCTTTCCTCCGGAGGAGATTTGAATTCCGGTGAAATCCAGGCATTGTTCATTTTAATAAGCGTCAGCCTGTCAGCGATGTCAGTTGACAGGCATGTACGCTTATCGCTGATGATGCCACCAGCTGCACTGAATACCCTCTCTGACAACACGCAAGCGGCAGGGCAGGCCAGTGATATATAGTGTCCCTGCCCGGCAGCACTTGTCCACGTGTCCGTGGTTAGGTGGACCTTCTCAGAAACAGCATTGATCAGGGCACGGATGATGTTCTGTGACACGTGCTGGTGTAGGGATGGGACGGCACATCCGGAAAAATAGTGGCGGCTGGCGACCGAATACCGAGGGGCAGCCACCGCCATGAGATTGCGAAAGGCCTCGGTCTCTACCAGCCTATAGGGCAGCATCTCCAGGCTCAGCAATTTGGAGATGTGGACGTTGAGGGCTGGGGCATGTGGGTGGGTGGAACTGTATTTCCTCTTGCGCTCCAGCGTCTGCTGTAAAGACAGCTGAACGCTGCGCTGGGACACATTGGTGGACGCTGTGGAGGATCGTGGAGGCGAAGGTGTGGTTTTCCGGTGGAAGGCGCTCATGCCGGGGTCCTAGCGAGGGGGTTGACTAGCAGAGGCAGCGAGTGACACAGGGGAAGGAGCAGTGGTGTGACCCGCAGGAGGTGAACGGCCTTGGTTCCATTGAGTGGGGTGTTTAGCACTCATATGCCTGCGCATGCTGGTGGTGGTTAGGCTAGTAGTGGTGGCACCCCTGCTGATCCTGGTGTGGCACAGGTTGCACACCACAGTCCGTCGGTCATCCTCACTTTCTTTAAAGAACCTCCAGACTTGCGAACATCTAGGCCTCGCCACGGGAGCTTCACTACGTGAAACTGTTGCTGCTGATGCACCAGCTCTGGCCCTGCTTCTCCCTCTGGCCACACCACTGCCTCTTCCAACCTGTTCTGGTGCAGCACTCGCCTCCGCCTCAGAAGCACTGTCTTCACTCGGCTTATCAACCCAGCTTCTTCCACTAAGTCAACATTGTCATCATCATCATCACCCACAGACTGCGACAGTTGGAAAACTTGGGCATCGGGAAAGAGGTCAGCAGCAACCTGAGAAGTGGTTTGTGACTCTGGGAAGGGTCCAGAAAACAGTTCCTCAGAGTATGCCGGATCGCATTCCAAATTTTCCTGGGAGGGGGCAGACTGGGGGGAAGGAGGTTGAGGTGGAGGAGCCAGAGGAGTGCTCCCTTGGGTAACGTGGGTGGACTGCGTGGAAGACTGACTGGTGGACAAATTACTTGAAGCATTGTCCGCAATCCTCGACATCAGCTGTTCGCACTGTTGTGGTTTCAACAGTCCTCTACCACGTGTCCCTGTAAGTTGAGACATGAAGCTAGGGAGTGTAGCTCTGCGGCGTTCCCCTGCTCCCTCATCAGCAGATACTGTCTCACCCTGCCCAGGACCACGGCCTCTGCCCCCTGCAGTAATTGAATGCCCACGCCCACGCCCTCGTCCTCGACCCTTAGCCCTGGGGTTCATTTTCTGTATATAAGTGTATTATATAAAAATAAATAAATAAATGGGCCTGCTGTACTGAAACCCACAAACTTGTTCAATCTGAACAAGAAAATAAATAGGTGGATAAGTTAGAGCAAAATTACGTATGTTATTATGTACC
Source organism: Rhinella marina (assembly GCA_900303285.1). Classification (NCBI taxonomy): domain Eukaryota; kingdom Metazoa; phylum Chordata; class Amphibia; order Anura; family Bufonidae; genus Rhinella; species Rhinella marina. Next base: position 27,528 of record ONZH01001616.1, read on the forward strand.
GTGCAGTATGGAGCAATTACACTGAAACTATTAGATTAGGCAGACTTGGTCTGCTTAGTTGCAACCCAGACAAATGTCGCACAGAGATTTTTGTAATGTAGCTGTATCAGTGAGAGCAAAAGACCTTTTTTACTGACGTGATGTACAGAATGTGTCACCTGGACAGAAAATACGGATTGTGGTTTGTATATAGGTGGATAAGTTAGAGCTAAATTACGTATGTTATTACGTACCGTGCAGTATAGAGCAATTACACTGAAACTATTAGATTAGGCAGGCTTGGTCTGCTTAATTGCAACCCAGACAAATGTCGCACAGAGATTTTTGTAATGTAGCTGTATCAGTGAGAGCAAAAGACCTTTTTTACTGATGTGACGTACAGAATGGGTCACCTGGACAGAAAATACGGATTGTGGTGACTGGACAGCTGAACTGTGACACACAGAATGGTTCCACACAGCTGTATGAAATGGATTTGTATCACTGAGATAAAACAACAAAAAAACTATTTTTTAATATATTTTTTATTTATTTATTTTTTTTAACGTGACGTACAGAAACTATCAGAGAGCAAACTCAGCCCCTGCTGACTGTGGCTATTTTGACTACAACCCAGACAAATGTTGCTCTTTGTATCACTGAGATAAAACAACAGAAAAAACTATTTTTTATATATATTTTTTTATATATATATATACAGTGCCTACAAGTAGTATTCAACCCCCTGCAGATTTAGCTGGTTTGATAAGATGCAAATAAGTTAGAGCCTTCAAACTTCAAACAAGAGCAGGATTTATTAACAGATGCATAAATCTTACAAACCAAAAAGTTATGTTGCTCAGTTAAATTTTAATAAATTTTAAACATAAAAGTGTGGGTCAATTATTATTCAACCCCTAGGTTTAATATTTTGTGGAATAACCCTTGTTTGCAATTACAGCTAATAATCGTCTTTTATAAGACCTGATCTGGCCGGCACAGGTCTCTGGAGTTATCTTGGCCCACTCCTCCATGCAGATCTTCTCCAAGTTATCTAGGTTCTTTGGGTGTCTCATGTGGACTTTAATCTTGAGCTCCTTCCACAAGTTTTCAATTGGGTTAAGGTCAGGAGACTGACTAGGCCACTGCAACACCTTGATTTTTTCCCTCTTGAACCAGGCCTTGGTTTTCTTGGCTGTGTGCTTTGGGTCGTTGTCTTGTTGGAAGATGAAATGACGTCCCATCTTAAGATCCTTGATGGAGGAGCGGAGGTTCTTGGCCAAAATCTCCAGGTGGATCTTCCAGATGGCCAGGCCCCTTGGCTGAGAAGCAGCCCCACAGCATGATGCTGCCACCACCATGCTTGACTGTAGGGATGGTATTCTTGGGGTCGTATGCAGTGCCATCCAGTCTCCAAACGTCACGTGTGTGGTTGGCACCAAAGATCTCGATCTTGGTCTCATCAGACCAGAGAACCTTGAACCAGTCTGTCTCAGAGTCCTCCAAGTGATCATGAGCAAACTGTAAACGAGCCTTGACATGACGCTTTGAAAGTAAAGGTACCTTACGGGCTCGTCTGGAACGGAGACCATTGCAGTGGAGTACGTTACTTATGGTATTGACTGAAACCAATGTCCCCACTGCCATGAGATCTTCCCGGAGCTCCTTCCTTGTTGTCCTCGGGTTAGCCTTGACTCTTCGGACAAGCCTGGCCTCGGCACGGGAGGAAACTTTCAAAGGCTGTCCAGGCCGTGGAAGGCTAACAGTAGTTCCATAAGCCTTCCACTTCCGGATGATGCTCCCAACAGTGGAGACAGGTAGACCCAACTCCTTGGAAAGGGTTTTGTACCCCTTGCCAGCCTTGTGACCCTCCACGATCTTGTCTCTGATGGCCTTGGAATGCTCCTTTGTCTTTCCCATGTTGACCATGTATGAGTGCTGTTCACAAGTTTGGGGAGGGTCTTAAATAGTCAGAAAAGGCTGGAAAAACAGATAATTAATCCAAACATGTGAAGCTCATTGTTCTTTGTGCCTGAACTACTTCTTAATACTTTAGGGGAACCAAACAGAATTCTGGTGGTTTGAGGGGTTGAATAATCATTGACCCACACTTTTATGTTTAAAATTTATTAAAATTTAACTGAGCAACATAACTTTCTGGTTTGTAAGATTTATGCATCTGTTAATAAATCCTGCTCTTGTTTGAAGTTTGAAGGCTCTAACTTATTTGCATCTTATCAAACCAGCTAAATCTGCAGGGGGTTGAATACTACTTGTAGGCACTGTATATATATATATATTTTTTTTTGACGTGAAGAAACTATCAGAGAGCAAACTCAGCCCCTGCTGACTGTGGCTATTTTGACTGTAACCCAGACAAATGTCACACAGAGATTTTTGTAATGTAGCTGTCTCAGTGAGAGCAAAAGACCTTTTTTAATTAAGTGACGTACAGAATGTGTCACCTGGACAGAAAATACGGATTGTGGTGACTGAACAGCTGAACTGTGACACACAGAATGGTTCCACACAGCTGTATGAAATGGATTTGTATCACTGAGATAAAACAACAAAAAAACTATTTTTTATATATATATTTTTTTATATTTTTTTATATATATATATATATATATTTTTTTTTTAACGTGACATCCAGAAACTATCGGAGAGCAAACTCAGCTCCTGCTGACTGTGGCTATTTTGACTGCAACCCAGACAAATGTCGCACATAGATTTTTGTAATGTAGCTGTATCAGTGAAAGCAGAAGACCGTATTTGATTACGTGACGTACAGTATGGGTCACCTGGACAGAAAATACGGATTGTGGTTTGTGGTGAGTGGACAGCTGAACTGTGACACACAGAATGGTTCCACACTGCTGTATGAAATGGATTTGTATCACTGAGATAAAACAATAAAAAAAAGGGTTATATATGGCGATAGCTGCACTACTAGTGCCAGCCAGCCCAGCCAGGAGACAAAAAAAAAATGTCTTGTAGCCCTTAGAAGGGCTGTTGGGTTCTTTTAAGATCACTCCTGCCTAACAGAGAACTAAATCCAGGCCCTAACACTCTCCCTGAAACACAGCAGCTCTGTCCCTAACGACATCCAGACAGCATCTGAGCCGAGCAGTCACTAGTATATTCCAGGGTCACCTGATCAGGCCAGCCAACCTCTGCTATCGACAGTTAAGGGCCCCACTTGATGCTGGGTGTACCGCAGAGTCTCCTGGCTTGTGATTGGCTGAGTTTATAGGCGCCAAAAATTCAAAATGCGGAAGATGCCATTTCCTCGAGCATGGCGAGATACTCGTCCGAGCAGCGAGCACTTACGAGTACCGTAATACTCGAACGAGCACCAAGCTCGGACGAGCATGCTCGCTCATCTCTAGTTACACTGCATCATAAATCAATATAATATAATGTGACTTTGTCAGTGCTGGAAGGTTGCGTGGAGCTTGCTTGCGTAAAAGTGGCCTTATGGCTTATGCACACAAACGTATTTTTTGTGTGTGTTGGTTCCATTTTTTTGTGTGGCCCTTATGCAGAACCATTCACTTCAATGGGGCCACAAAAAAAAAAAGAAAAAGGAGTGACTCTATGTGCATTCCGTGTCTGTATGTCCGCATGTCCATTCCGCAAAAACAAAAAAATAAAACATATCCTGTTCTTGTCTATTTTGTGGACAAGAACAGACATTGTTACAATGGATCCGCAAAAAAAATGGATGCAACACAGGTGTCACAGGTGTTATAAATTTTTTGTTGCGGATCCAAATTTTTTTTTGCGGTCATGTGCATGAGCCCATGAGCCCTGCATGAGCCCTGCATGAGCCCTGAAATTGGATATGGTGCAGCTTCTTTTTCTATTCTAAAGCCTCATTCACATGTCTGTGTTCCACGCATGTGTTTTAGAATGCCATCCGTGTTTCATGGATCATTAGAAAGAAAAAACTGACACACGGACCCAACACGGATCCTTCACGAACATCTTCATGGATGCATCACTGACCACATTTTCACAATTTGAGCATGGACACAGATGTGTGAAAAAAGCAGCGTCGAATCGAGATAAAGTGGAAAAATATGTCGTCCTTTATTCTAAAACATAACTATAGGGTGCCACTTTTTTCAATTTACTTGGATGTTACGCTGCTTTTTTCATATATATATATAAACAGTCAGTACAGACCAAAAGTTTGGACACACCTTCTCATTCAAAGAGTTTTCTGTATTTTCATGACTATGAAAATTGTAGATTCACACTGAAGGCATCAAAACTATGAATTAACACATGTGGAATTATATACTTAACAAAAAAGTGTGAAACAACTGAAAATATGTCTTATATTCTAGGTTCTTCAAAGTAGCCACCTTTTGCTTTGATAACTGCTTTGCACACTCTTGGCATTCTCTTGATGAGCTTAAAGAGGTAGTCACCTGAAATGGTTTTTGACAGGTGTGCCCTGTTAGGTTTAATAAGTGGGATTTCTTGCCTTATAAATGGGGTTGGGACCATGAGTTGTGTTGGGCAGAAGTCAGGTGGATACACAGCTGATAGTCCTACTAAATAGACTGTTAGAATTTGTATTATGGCAAGAAAAAAGCAGCTAAGTAAAGAAAAACGAGTGGCCATCATTACTTTAAGAAATGAAGGTCAGTCAGTCCGAAAAATTGGGAAAACTTTGAAAGTGTCCCCAAGTGCAGTCGCAAAAACCATCAAGCGCTACAAAGAAACTGGCTCACACGAGGACCGCCCCAGGAAAGGAAGACCAAGAGTCACCTCTGCTGCGGAGGATAAGTTCATCCGAGTCACCAGCCTCAGAAATTGCAGGTTAACAGCAGCTCAGATTAGAGACCAGGTCAATGCCACACAGAGTTCTAGCAGCGGACACATCTCTACAACAACTGTTAAGAGGAGACTGTGTGCAGCAGGCCTTCATGGTAAAATAGCTGCTAGGAAACCACTGCTAAGGACAGGCAACAAGCAGAAGAGACTTGTTTGGGCTAAAGAACACAAGGAATGGACATTAGACCAGTGGAAATCTGTGCTTTGGTCTGATGAGTCCAAATTTGAGATCTTTGGTTCCAACCACTGTGTCTTTGTGCGACGCAGAAAAGGTGAACGGATGGACTCTACATGCCTGGTTCCCACCGTGAAGCATGGAGGAGGAGGTGTGATGGTGTGGGGGTGCTTGCTG
>ONZH01001617.1:0-344158 GCA_900303285.1 Rhinella marina
ATGTCATTAAATATTTGGTATATCTACTGGAACGAGTTATTCAGTGACATGTATCTGTATTGAGCCTTTTTTTTTTCTTTGCTCACTGAGAAGGCCACACATGGTCAGTTTGGGATTTGTACTTACTGGACACCCATACTGAGTGGTCTTCCCATGGTCAGGGGAAAACTCCTCCCTGTCGGTTGGAGCTACAAAAGATAAAACATACATTTAGCTGACAGAATTGATCAATTGATCAATTTTGATGACAGAAGGTCCACCCATTAAACTTTTTATTTTACCTACCTTCTACCTCTGGAAGTTGGGCTGGTGGTGTTGGAGGGGCAGGTGAGGTCCTCTCTCGCTGTTGTGAAGGTGAATGGGACAAATGTTATAATGACCGTTTTTAATACTAACACTGTATACTACTAAGAAGATCTTATGGGTGAGAGGAGGGCCATATCCATTGTTTTCTTCTAAATGGGTATTTATCGTGATATATATCATTATCGCAATAAATTTCTTAATATCGTTAACACGGTGGGAATATTTTTGATATCACCCACTCACATTAACTGTAGCATGAGAAAGTCTGTGAATCTGTGTGCAGGAGGAGGAAGCGCTAACTATGAAGGGGCATATATCTAAGGGTACTTTCTTTCACACTAGCGCATTTGCCTGACACAAACGGGAGAATGGCCAGCCCTATTAACAATAATGGGGGACGGCGCTGATCCGGCCGCTATCCGGCAAGAACGCCGGGAATTGGCAGGACAAATTCTGCACAACAGCCTGCAGGATCACCACCACATATGTGAAAGTAGCCTAAGGCAAATTACTGGGAAGGGGCACGTATCTGAGAATACCTTCACTTGTTTAGGTGGAGTTAGAGGCGTGGCCTAGCATGAAAGAAAATTACTGCAGTGCACTACGCACGCCCACGTTCTCCATCTATACAGTTTTCATTATTGGCACTGGTATATATACAATACAGTACACTCATTTTTTAACATGTTTTTACTTTTCAAATATGTTGTTACTCACCCTTCCGTATCTCTGTGCGGATCTCATTAAGCCGCTCTGGGCACTTAAACTTCAAATCGGACCATTTCCGTTGGATCTGGCCTGGGGTCCGCACAGTGTCGAAACGATTGCGCAAGCCTCGGATCATCTCCTTTTCATGCTGGTTCGGGTGGCTGTATGTGCCATCGTAATCCTGCCGGTTCATCAGCCAGATCATGTATTTAAGCTCTCCAGAGCTAAATGCTGAGGATCGCCTGGATGCCATTTTGCAAAATTCGCTCTGCCTCTGAGAAGTGCACGCCGTGGCCTAGCATTGTGCGTGCCTGAGTATTACGCAATCACTAGACAATAGTATGCTGAGGATTCGTATGCAATTTGTACAAAATGCGTACGTGTTCACATAAGTAGCATACCTTTAAAAACTGTATGTTCGTTATTTAGTGCGCAAATGTTTGCAAAACACGAGTAACGAATGATTTGTACGCAGCTTCGACCGAATAGCTTTATATTAGGTACGAATCTTTTAAAAAATTTGACGAACATTCGGCGAAGCGAATTTTGGATGATTCACTCATCTCTACCACTGAGTTATTCAATAAAAGGTATCTATAGTGTCACTTGCTCTTAGTACTTTTTCTTATTTCTTTGTCCAGCTCAATGAGTTGGCCGCACATGCTCAGTTTCATCCTTCAACTGCCTCCTGAGCTGTGATAGGAAGATAGCTCCAGCAGAAAAAACACTCCCTCTGAGCTGTCAGCTTGATATAAATCTAGCAGAACAATGAATGTGGAGATCTCTGGATCCATGTGAGGTACAGGGCTGGTTGCTTTGTTAGAAAGAGATTATCATGTACTATATGATGAAGGACTTCAATTTTTACAATAATAATGGGATAACCAATTCATTTGCTGTGCAGTTTTTTCTTGATTATGAACTGTAACTTCATAACTACTAGTGCTTATCTGAATTTCCAGTGGGAATCTTCCAAAACAATATCTTACAAAGTATGACTCAACTTACCACAAAGTTATAAAAATACAAATATAATGAACATGTGCAGTTTATTTCCTTAAGGGAGGAAAATAGTTGCATTTTCTAAATATGTAATTTTCAGTGCTATTTTATGAATTTTTTCATTGTCTTTCACCATTTTGTCTGCAGCATTTTCATATTTTTCTTCTTTCTTCTCTGGTAGGTTTAATAATTTCAGCAACATTAAAAGGTAGAGAAGATTTAATTTTTGAAAATTCGATTTGGCCAATTTGCCAAATAATTTTTTTTTCTCTTGTCAAACTTCGACAAGAAATTTGATTACTTACAAATTAATTTGTCACAAATGGCGATAAATCAGGTGTACCCAGGCCACACTGTCTAATCATATTCATCTTATTTGGTGGCCCAATCTCAATGTGAAGGCTTGGAAGTTAAACTACAGGGAGAGTGCAAGGGGAATGTATAACTGTGTGCATTAACTTCTAGTGCACCCACATTCATACTCAAGCCGTTCTGTAGGTACTGTGCCATCAGTATTACAGGTATAATTTATTGCTGCCTACTGTACATCACTGTAGTGCACAAAGATTCATAGCTAATCCCTCCTGTTAAACAAAAAGAAAAGCACACAGCACCCTTCAGTAAAGCAAAAAACCCATGCACACCCCTGCAGTGCAATGGCTCCTTAGTTGAACAAAATAAAGAAATGGGGGCAGTGCCAATAAAGTAGCAGAGAAAAAAATGTTCTTTTATTGCATGTTGTGGCAGTCCAAACACATGCTTTTTAATCCCTTCTGGTAGCTGTAGATTTATTGAGCGTCAGCATTTGAGGTCACTGTTACCGTTAGGTCTTATTTACTGCCATGGACTTAACCGTGCAGTGCCCCAAGATTCCCAAGGTCCATGACAGAGTGGAGATGGGGGCAGCAGTGGCATACAGCACAAGGTGGTGGCAGCTCACAATAGTAGCAGAACCCAACAACAGCAGTGTGATAGCAAGGCCCAGTGGCATGTATATCCTTTTAAAAATGTAACCAAATGTAACCAGTAGGCCAAGAAGCCCCATTGTAGGAATGACAGTAGAAGCAGAAGGTTGGTGGCATCAGGCGGGTGGCAGCACCAGAATAGTGGAAGCAGCATGTGGCCAGAAGTAACAGCCCATTTTGCACAATATTCCATTGTGGCAGCACATTACAGTATGATCATTAGTGGCGGAATGATCTATTCTGTTGTATCAGGCACCAGTGTCTGGAAATCCTGGTTGATCCACGCTTGATTCATCTTTATGAAAGTTAGTCTCTCAACATTTTGGGAAGAAAGGCGAGTTCTCTTAGGGGTAACCATGCTCCCCTCCGCACTAAACATCTGCTCTGATGCCAATTACTGGCTGGGCAGGAAAGCATGCCTATGGCAAACTTAGCCAGTTATGGCCACACTTCAAGTTTATATGCCCAGTAGTCCAGGAGATCTTGGATCATGGGTGACAGGTGCAGTCTAAGTATGCCACCACCTACTGGTTAAGGTTCTGCTGCATGTCCTGTTGCTGTTGGGTGGTTTCTTCAGTAGGCAGATGAAGAAAACTGCTTATCATTGACTTGAGACTGAAATTGTTGCATATGGAACTGGTGCTGCTCCTGCAACCAAACCCCCTCTTCCCTCACACCGCCACGTCATGTCAGTGGATCGTGATCGCAGAGGGTTCCCCTTGGTCAGACCCTCCTGAGGACAGACGATGGCGCTCTTAGGTAGAGACCAACTGACTATACAGCATGTCTCTATAGTAGTCCATTTTGCATCCCTCTCAGAAGGTCTAAAAAATGCCCTCATTTTTGACTGGTAGCGAGGGTCTAACATTGTGGCTAGTCAGTAGTCCCTCTGCCAAATCCTGACAGTGTGGCTATCACTATACAAACATGACAGCATGCATTGGGTCATTTGCGCAAGGGACTCGGAGGGCCTCCCTGGCTCCATCTCCACTGCATACTGCCATGGTCTGTTGGGGTCATCTGCATTGTCGCTTGAGCAGATAAACCACTTAGTTGTGTATAAAATTCCTGGGCATTTATGTCCTCATCCCCCCCCTCTGCCAGTTCACCTTCTCAAAGCTCAGTTGGCCTTGAGATCTAGGCACCACGTCTTCTGCCCCTTCACCAGATTTATCAGCATCCCCTCCAGAACATGAAGGAGTGGAATGACATCAGGAACGTAGCTAAAGAATCATGGGCCTTGGTGCAAGAGTTCAGCTTGGGCCCCGCTTCCCTCAGTGCTCTGTGTGTCTTCTTATGTGGCACAAGGGTCTGTGGGCCCCCTCAGGTTCCTGGGCCCGGTAGCGACTGCTACCTCTGCAACCCCTATAGCTACTCCCCTGAATGACATTGTTCATCCCATAGTTTTGCTCACTGACAAATAAAGTGGCCTCTTCAAAAGGCCTGGGCAAATGGCATATGTTACACATGAGCTTCCACGTGGAAGTTACATCAGGGAGTAGACCTGTCTGTCTGCAGTTTGCCTTTGCAACTCAAGGAGGGTGTATTTTGCATGGTAAGAGTGGTCGAAGTGCACACACAGTTTTCTGGACATTTTTAACACTTTAGTGGAAGACTTGATGAACCAGGTGACAACATGATTGAAGTGCAGGGGCGTGTGGGTCAGCCTTCCCTGATGCACTGCAAACAAAATGTTCTTCCCGTTATCAGTATCCATGGTTCCTTTCACCAGTTGGCAAGGAGAATGCCAGTGTTTGATTTCTTTATTGATGATGCGGATCAGTTCATCACCGATGTGGCTCTGTTCACCAGGGTCAGTACTGCGTGACAACGCCTAGCTTTGCATAGATTATATGCTGGAGGACCACTGTGAACTGTGTCTAGAGGGGAGGGTGAGGACAAGGAGGAGGATGAAGAGGCAGAGGAGGTAATTGGCACAGAAATACCAGCATTACAATGTGGAGGCGGCATTGTCATCACCTGGCCACGTTGCTGGTGTGCCTTCGCCATTGGATGAGTGCACACATAATGTTGGCTTTTTGCTGTCGAAACAAGTGACGAGGAGTAGGAAAAAGTATCATCTATATGAGGGGGCTGGCATTAAGGGGGTCATTATAGGGCAGTGGTGGCGAACCTATGGCACGGGTGCCACAGGTGGCACTCAGAGCCCTCTCTGTGGGCACCCACGCCCTGGAAAGTGTGGTGTACCAATATGCCTTAGACTTTTCCTGCCATTCATCAGTGCAGGGCGCACTATGATAGACACAGGCAGCACACTGAATCTAGGCAGGCTATTATAGCTAAATGGTAAAGTATATGGAAGATATACTATATTGGACTGTAGTATTCAGGTTAAATTTCTGTGTTGGCACTTTGCGATAAATAAGTGGGTTTTGGGTTTCAGTTTGTGCACTCATTCTCTAAAAGATTCACCAGTCAACTGCTTGCAGCATTTTCACCAATACCAAAGAATACATGTGAAACTGGGCATAAAGTGATAGAAAACAGCCAGATCTCGATGTAGTCTGGAGCGTGCCGTCAAAAGGATTCTGATGATGGTCACTAAGGCACTGACCATAAGTCCCTTTGAAGCAGAATTTAGGAAGACCTTTACAACTTCTAGTGACTAGATAAAATATATTTAACAGAATATGAAAACTGTATCACATAAAACATCAGCTTTACAGTAGCTTTATGGTAAGTCATCTCAATTATTTCTGCTGTTTCTGAAGCGCTGTATAAAGATTGTCATCACATCAGTCCTTATCCTCAATTCTATACCAGTACAAACATGGGGATATACAAGCTGCAAGCAGATTATTTTACCGTAATAAGTACTGATCTAGGCCCGGCAGCTTTCCTAATGTACCATAGCCAGCCCTGACTGTCTTTTTCACGTAGCCCTAGGCAACTGACTGAGACTACTCCTAGCTTCCTGCAGGGGGAGCTCTTCCACACTGTCGCCAGGTCTGTATCTTTATAAAGGGGGGGGGGGGGCGCATTTCCTTGCTGTACACACGTGTGGCCGCACGGTGTCCTCCTCGAGCAGGTCGGCCCTTGTCCTTCCCGTTTCATCTCTGCCCCCCTGTGATAATGGGGGAGGAGAAGAGCCGAGTCACACACCACCAGTAATCTGCTAGAGCGCACACACCGCACCGCCATCGTGTGCACAGTCCCCAGCTCTTCTCCATTGTCTGGTGATGGAAGATCTGTCAGCAGATATTTGTGGCGTGCCTCCTCCTCCTGGCTGCAGATCACTGCTGTGTGGGAGGGCAGACATGGTCCTGATCCTTCGCATTTCTTGCTAGACATCCACATGCGGACCGTTATCCTTTCTGCTCGGGGGTCTCCGTGCTTCGTGCTGCTGCTCGGTGGTCGGATGTGTGTGCTCTCTGCTCTACCTGAGCTATTATTATGGTGAAATTCCCTGCACTCACTCCTTACTGGCCCCTCATCCGCTTCTTGGTTCCTCTGGGCATCACCAACATAGCCATCGACTTCGGGGAGCAGGTAGGCTTCCATCATGGGATGGACTCATCATCATCATCTTATTATTATTACAGTGTATATATATATATATATATATATATATATATATATATATATATATATATATATATTACAGTGTATCTACTGCATGCCTATCCTAGGCAGGGCTGTGCAGTGATGGAGGTCACTTCCAGGCATGTAGATGGCTTGTCTGTCAGATGAGGTCATCTGCTGGCTATATGCATCACTGACCACCTGTCATAGGGACCAGCTGATCCCTGGATCTGGCCTATTGTGCCATACAAGTGTGACTGACCAGCATCACCCGGTGTCATCAGCCCTCTGCCCATCCTTGCCAAGTGATCACTATGTCAAATGCTGTTTTCTATGCTGTGCTCATGTTCTTCCTCCTGTTTATTAGGTACCTGCATGCATAGCAATTTCTGAATATTTATTACCAAATGATCTTACAGTAGCAAAGAATCTACAGTAATTCCCTATAGTGTTCATGCCTCCACTTCTCCAACATGATGCTTTATCACAGCTTGCCTTTTGGACCATAGGCAGTATACGGGCTGTAATAAAAGGCAGCCTGTATTCTGCTATAAGAGAAGAGCATTTGGTTCCTGCACTGCTGCCCCACACATTGGGGGTCATTTATCAAACTGGTGTAAAGCAGAACTGGCTTGGTTGCCGATAGCAACCAATCAGATTCCTCCTTTTATTTTGGACAGCTCCTTTGGAAAATGAAAGGTGGAATCTGATTGGTTGCTATGAGCGACTCAGGCAGTTCTACTTTACACCAGTTTGATAAATCTCCCCCATACTGATAGGGAAGTTAGATTGATGCTAATGTCTGTAAAGAACTTCGGAATATGTCAGCAGTATATAAGTGCATAAAATAAATATTAAAATAATTTTATATATAGAAGATGTCTGCTCTGCTGTTAGACTTGTGTATAATCAGTAACAGTGTTCACCCCCAGTCGTATGGCCTTGTTCCCGCCCTATCACATGCTGTGATAGTGAGTGAGCGGTATAATCTCTCTCACACAGTCATTAAAATTGTACTCGGTGCCCTGACCAATTATGCAATGGAGAATGATGTAAACCATTGGCTCCTGCTTCCATCAGATGTAGTTAACCTGTGCCTGCCACCCTCTGCCCATAATAAATACCCTCACCTACATTGTGATATTCATCCATCACCGGCCTACAGCATACACATTTATTTATATCCTTATATATGGTTCGTAATTTATACTTATATTCCTGTGCATAGCATTAATATGTATTCAGGACCAGTGTGCACATAAGTACATCAGCGTTCTTGTCTCACATATAGAGACAAATCAGTTTTGTATATGTACTGAACTGTATTCAGATGTTTCTTTAAATTTGGGAAAACTTGCTAACAACCTATATGAGTCCCATCACAGCTCTGACAGGTAGCTGGTTCACATCTGTGGCACAAACTCCGGAACAGTATCTGAAATGGCTGGATACCGCCAAACACCACCAGATCCTCATTGGTTATAATGGTATCCGTCAGGGATTGTCGGCTTTCCAGCATAAATACTGCCTTTTGGCTGGACAAATACTGCTGCGTGCAGACCACTGGAGGTTGTGCAGGGCTTATGACTTACAATGAAAATATTAAAGGATTTTCAGTATTTCCATCATGTAGAGTGAGGGGATATCACTAAGCTATGGCATCACCCCTAGACCCCCACCCGATCCTGGGAATCTGTGCTCAGCCTCTTCAGTGTTTGCCCCTTCTCCGCTGTCTGAGCAGGAAATTACAGCATGGCACCTTTCAAATGATCGGGGTCAGCTATAATGTCCTTCACAGTCGGGTGACGACAAGTGCTTCTGTCCAGGGAAAACTAACCAGCTCTGCATCCCCTTTATCCTCAGGATTGCTGCAGGTCCCAGAAGTCTGCCTCCACTGATCGGAAAGTGATGGTTCTCCTAGAGGAATCCCCATTGTAGGACAGACCCCTGGGGCCTGGTAGCTAATGCGCCTAGATATTGGATGCTGACTGTTTGGACTGGCTTCTACTGACTTCTATAGAAGTTTTTGTTGTGTGGCTACTAAAAAGATCAGTGATGGCTAACCTCCGGCACTCCAGCTGTGGTGAAACTATGACTCCCAGCATGCTCCATTCATTTCCATGGAGTTCTGAGAACAGCCGAGCAAGTTTACACCTTGGGAGTAGTAGTTTTACCACAGCTGGAGTGCCGGAGGTTAGCCATCACAGACCTGGATGCTTCTCAGGAATGTAAAGGTAGAATAAGGAGACCTCTGAGATACTGAGCTCCCTGAGCCTGGACTCTCATGTGTCCTTACTTTGGAAAGAAACTGCCCCAAACCAATGACCCACAGTGTATCTTATAACAGAAAACAGCAGCATTGTCTTTTTCTGAGTGGGAAAATGGCATTCAAAGAATCGCTCATGTTATACCAGTCTTATTGTGATCATAGTGGAGTATGGCGCCACAGTATTGAATGTGATGCCTCAACACACAAGAACTTTGTTCGAAAAGAAATCTGACAATTAAGAAGGAATAAAAGAGTCAAAATAAAATCATGAAAAATGTAAGGTTGAAAATATAGCCAATAGAAGATGATAAGATGTGCTCGTAGGAATAATATAGTATCTGTGCTGTGTTTGTTTTCGATACATTTTGGGTACAATGAATAATAAATTGACTTTAGAGGAGTTGTCCAGGATTTTGATATTAATGACCTATGCTGAGGAAAGGCCGTCTATATCAGATCAGCGGGGTTTGCACCTCAGTAGTTGAGGTGCTGGAAGCTGGCGGCAGAACCATACAGCTGTGTCCATTGTGTAGCGGATGGAGCTGGTGATAGCAACCCCGCTCTCATTAAAGTGAATAGGAACAGCGCTGCAGTTCTCGGCTCTGTTCACCACACAATGGACACAGCTGTGTGGTTCTGCCGCCAACTTCCAGCACCTTATAACAGCTGCCTGTGGGGGTGCAGAGTGTCGAGTTCTTGCTGAGGAATTTTAGACCATTCCTCCCCACAAATGTGTGTTAGTTCATCAGTATATTTGGGAAACCTTGAGTGCACTCTTAAAGTGGCTCTGTCACCAGGATCAACCCTATTAAACCAGACATACTGGCTAGTAGGGCGCATCATGCTGATTAAAACTGTAACTTTCTTTTGTCTGTATGATAAATAGCTGTATAGAAATATGCATTTTTATTCATATGCAAATTAGCAATTGGAGCACCAGGAGGTGAGGCTGAATCTTATGAGCACTGCTCTGTAATACCCCCTGTGCTCTGCACATGCCCCCCCTCTCCTTGACTGACAGGGAAAGACAGCAGGCTGAGGGCAGAGCTGTGTCCTAGCAATATATATTCCATACACTATAGCTGCACCATACGTAGATCTGCTCAGAAAGCGAATCTACCTAGTATTGGTTTATTTACAGACACAATATATGATTATACAGACACCATACATCTTTATGCGGTAATGCTATAGCATAGCGGTTTACCTTGTATATAAAGATCTCTTGTTCAAGTCCCAGAAGAGGTGTAAATTTTCTTTCTGTTATTTTGTTTTCTCTTATTCAAAACCATATTAAATGGCCATACTATAATAAATTATATATAATCATATAATAATAACGTCTTACTATATTGAGAATTTATTCACAGACACAATACATGATTATAAAGAAACCAGTTATATTTGTTAGCTTTCTAAAAAAACAAAAACAAAAAAAATATATTATTCTCAATATGATAAAGACATAGACTTTTCTTATGAGACAAATGTGGAAGAAAAAAAATTTTGATGTCTTTCTCAAGGTTTAAACCTGGGATCTGTACATACAAAACCAACTGCTTAGCCTCCAAGCTATAGCGTTACCACATAAAGATGTGTGTTTTTCGTATGCCTTTAAGCTAACACACATTACCGGTGTCTATATTCATATCTGGTGCTTCTTAATAAAACAATACTATGTAGAGGTGCAGCTTTAGTGTATGGAATATATATTGCTAGCACACAGCTCTTGGACAGGACTCGGCCCTCAGCCTGCTGTCTATGCCTGTCAGTCAATGGGAGGGGGAGTGTGCAGAGCACAGAGGGTGTTACATAGCAGTGCTCAGAATATTCAGCCCCGCCTCCTGGTGCTCAAACTTCTCATTTCCATATGAATAAAAATGCACATTTCTCTGCAGCTGTTTAGCATACAGACAAAAGAAAGGTATAGTTTTAATCAGCATGATGATCTCTAATAGGCAGTATGTCTGGTTTAATAGGGTTGATCCTGGTGACAGAGCCTCTTTAAAGAGGACCTTTCACCACTCCTGACATGCCTGTTTTAATAGCTTCATGCATTCCCCATGTGATAACAATTCTGGAACATCTATTCTTATGTCTCTATGTTGTGCCATTCCTTTATTATTTCTACTAGAAGTTATGGATGAATTGCTATTAGCCTTCAGTAAGGGAACAGAGGGGAGGTGACAAGTTGGGGGGGTGTACCTGCACATACTCAATCTATCCAATCAGTGCTGCCATTTTCAGACTGTGCAGGGACCCCCCCCCCCAACTTGTTACCTCCCCTCTGTTCCATTACTGCAACTGCTAGCAATTCATTCATAACTTCTAGTAGAAATAATAAAGGAATATACAACATACAGACATAAGAATAGATGTTCCAGAATTGTTATTACATGGGGATGCATGAAGCTAATAAAACAGGCATGTTAGGAGAGGTAAAAGGTCCTCTTTAAGGTCAGGCCACAGCATTTTGACAGGGTTAAGATCAGGACTTGGCCATTCAAAAGCACACACTGAGGGACATTTGTTTAAAGAGTTTATGCCACGATTGTGGTGTAAAATAGTCACCAACTATGGTGCACGCCATATGTGCTCCATAATTTACGACTTTTTAAGCTTCTTCTGGTGAGACAAGGAATTGTGGCTTATCTGGAGGCGCGGGGCTTTGTGCGGCCTACCAGATTTACTATAATTTTTGCCAGGAACTTTACCTCTTTACCCAGAAGCATTATGAAACATTCTGGTGGTCTTGAGAAAGCTTGAGATAGCAGCAGTGTTTTTTGAGAGCAGATCCTTTCTTTATGATGTCCTATCATGAAGCTTATTCTTATGTGTTTTCTAATAGTGGATACATGCCTGTACAGAGGTTTCTGCAGTTTGTAGAGTCTTCTGTAAGGGCTTTTTATTAGACTTTTATTACAATTGTTGGGACGGAAGCATTCCTTCCTGACAATTGCTTGCTCGACAATGGAGAAGACCTCAGCAATTACATGTAGTGATCTCCTCCACAGTATTGGGAGGAGTGATCGCTAATGCCATCGCTGGTCCCCATATAGAAACATTATTTGCCGGCAGCAGAGTGTGATTAGACAGCACAATGATTTTTTTAGCCTGCATAAAAGATGCGATTGCCCGATGAACGGGTGGTACTTTTACACAGACAGATCATTGCTAACAAGTGTTCCTACAAACCCTTGTCAGCGATGATCTAGATGACCCTCAACCAGTGTAATACTGGCCTAAGTGTCTTGTTAACCTTTGGGTACTTTCTCACCTGTTTCAGGCCTCCCGTTGTTCTTTTGGAGTGATCTTAACAGAACACTCACTCCTAGAGGGACTAGCAACAGTCCTGAATTTTTTCCATTTGTAGGTAATTTGTGGATTGATGAACACCTAGGTCTTTAGCATTCTTTTATAGCCTTTTCCATCTTCATATGTCCCTGTAACATGTCTTCTGAGGTCTTTTAAAAGTTGTTTGCATCAAGGCTCTGTTCACACCATCCAATATGTATTGAGAAGAGCAGATTTCTCAGCAGTCTTTATGTGCCTATACGTAATGGGCAAAGCACCTGTGAAATTCACACTTCCAATCTCTTCTTTTTAAGTGAGCATTCACTAAACCGTATTTTCAGTCTGCATCTGATGCACATGTCCGGTATCAGTGTTTTGCGGATCCGTGATTTATGTACCACAAAATGGATATGGTTGTGTGAATGCCCCCTGAGACATCTTTTGGCTGCCTGTACTCGATGCAGCACAGTCCACGGGCTCCTTACTGCTAATTGCTGGGTCACTTCATGTACAGGGAACCTTACCAATTAACTCTTGGAGAAGTCGTGATACCTTTTCTTCCTGCACTGAATATTTACTCAATGTCCTAATTCAAAGACACAAACAGTACAACTATCTGTGTCCTACTAGTTTAGTTAGATTGTGTTTCATCTATCACCAGACTGTTAACCCTGTCACATGCACACAGCTGAATTTACTTTACTGGCTGACAACCCACTGACAACACACAGAACAGTCACTGACACAGATGCGGAATCGATCCCAAATAACGTAACAGCCAAGTATTCGCCATCACCTCCACCAGTAAAGGTCACTCCAGCCAGTAATATTGAGCCTTTTTCAAGCTTAAGAAATTACCCAAAATTTCACACTGCCAGTGGTAGGCAAATATCACGTTGTTCCTGGGGTGTGGATTCTGCCTATTTTTTTTAAAGTGACACAGTTAGGTTTTCATTTAAAGGGGTATTCCCATCTCAGACAGTGGGGACATATCACTATCTTGTAAACACAACCGAAAATAAAGCCAGCAAAGTGGTGGCTGGCAGTGCTGGGTCCGGCCACCAGCATTCCTATTGGTCTAACGGAAATAGCCAAGCAGTGCGTGGCCACTGCTTCCATTCACTTCTATGGGGCCGAGGGAAATAGCCAAGCCAGCGCTCAGCTATTTTTATAGGCCCCATAGAAATGAATGGAGGGAAGCCTTGCATGTGCGGTACACCCTCCTTCAGTTTGCCAGCTGCGTTTGCGAGATGGGACCCACCCCTATCCGACAATGGGGGCATATCCTAGCGATATGCCCCCATTGTCTGAGATGGGAAACCCCCTTTAGAGTCTGTAATTCTGTGCTTATTGCTTTCTTCATGCAGCTTCATAGTAGTTGAAGCTCAGTTTTTCTGATACAAAGCCCTAATACTCACATAATACCACAGCATTGACCCCTACACAAAAGACGACCTTTGGCGAGGTGTAAAATGGGGCACAATAGAAAAAAAGATGATTGGCAAAATGACATGATGAAATAGTTAAAAACTAATTGTATACAAAGTCATAAATACACAGAGCCGCTATTCAATGCGTTTTTATAAGTCAGTTGTCCCTCCTCTCACCCTGATGCGCCTTATTCAGGAGGACTTTGTATTCACATGCGGCATATCTTTTCTCTACAGACTTTCATTTTCAGTCCGTGCTTAGGCCCTCCTTAACCTCAGGATACACCTCAGTTGGTAATCAAGACGCAGAGAAGAAGGACAACCTGTGTAAAATCCAAGTCGCAGCTTTCACGTCCTTTTTATTAAGTAAACTTACAGGATAAAAATCTTAAAGTGTGCAGACACACTATGTGACACACTATGTGATTTTAGACCGTTTTTTTATGTTTCTCATATTTTCTCCGAATCTTGTTTTTCATTTTCTCCCTGTCATCCCCACATATTGTTTTCTACAGGGGCACCCAAGTAAATAAAATACATTTCTAGAATCGCCGTTGATGATGATGATTAAATAGTTAAAAACTAATTGTATACAAGACGCAAAGTTACCTCATAAACTGTCATAAATACACAGAGCCGCTATTCAATGCGTTTTTCAAGTCGCAGCTTTCACCTTTTTTATTAGGTAAACTTACAGGATAAAAATCTTAAAGCCTTTAATAAAAACAAGCATCCCTGGCCGCCCAACCGGTTTTGCCTCATGGCTTTCTCAAGGGCTCCTTATTCCAAGTTCTGCTCCACATTTTCCCCATTATATAGGCACACACCCTCCCAACAACCCTGGATAAAACTGCTAATATTTAACTCCACATTCAGCCCATTGGAGATTTATCAAAACTGGTGCAAAGTAGAACTGACTAGAACTGACTTAGTTGCCCATAGCAACCAATAGGCTTCCATCTTTCAATTTCCAAAGGAGCTGTGAAAAATGAAAGGTGGAATCGGATTGGTTGCTATGGGCGACAGTTTTCCTTTACACCAGTTTTGATAAATATGCCCCAGTGTTCAAAAGATAGATGAATTATGTTTCTTTTAGTGGTAACATTTGGATTTCAGTCTCTTCGGATTCTGATGGTATCTTTCCTTGAAGTGTGCAGACACACTATGTGATTTTAGACCGTTTTTTTATGTTTCTCATATTTTCTCCGAATCTTGTTTTTCATTTTCTCCCTGTCATCCCCACATATTGTTTTCTACAGGGGCACCCAAGTAAATAAAATACATTTCTAGAATCGCCGTTGATGAAGTGTTCGACTTTAAACTTGTTTTGCTCTTTTGACATAAACCTAACCTGCTTTTCTAGATGTAATGTTTTGCACACTTTACATATAAAACATCTCCTCCATTAGTTGTCTTGTTATTAGCAATATGCACTACGTGATACTTGATTGAACTCTGCCCTATGATTTTTGGGTGATATATGGTGATAGCACCTGATCTAACTTTAAAGGGTATCTGTCAGCAGATTTGTACCTATGAAACTGGCTGACCTGTTACATGAGCGCTTGGCAGCTGAAGGCACCTGTGTTGGTCCCATGTTCATATGTTCCAGCATTGCTGAGAAAAATGATGTTTTAATACATGCAAATGACCCTCTAAGAGCAACGGGGACGTTGCCGTTGTTCCTGGAGACTCAGCTCTCTCTGCAACTGCCTCACCCTCTGCACTCTAATTGACAGTGCCAGGCATAATGTTATTTTCACTGCCTGGCCCAGTTAATCAAGTGGAGAGAGAGCAGAGACTCTAGGAGTAAAGCCTCATTCACACGACAGTGTTTCACGGACGTGTGCTGTACGTGTTCTCCATGGACAGCACATGTGCCCATTCATTTTAATGTGTGTATTCAGACATCAGTGTTTTAGCTCAGTCCGTGGGTCTGTGTTTTTAGCACGGATGCATGTCCTATCTTGATCCATGTTCCCGGATCCCTCACGCCCATTATAGTCAATGAGTCCGTGAAAACCACGGATCCCTCACGGATGTCATCCGTGTTGCATCCGTGTTTCACGGATCATTAAGAAGAGATGCTTTGAAAATTATTTTTCAGCTGTTCAGTGTCAGTGAAACACGGATGCAACACGGACCCAACACGGATCCTTCACAGACAGCTTCACGGATGCCTCACTGACCACCTGCTCACGGATTTGATTACGGACACGGACTTGTGAATAAGGTTTAACAGCAACGTCCCCATTGCTCCTAGAGGTTAATTTGTATGTATTAGAACATCACTTTTCTCAGCAGTGCAGGCACATATGAATATAGGGCCAACACAGATGTCTTCAGCTGCCAAGTGCACATGTAACAGGTCAGCCAGTTTCATAGGTACAAACCTGCTGACAGATACCCTTAAAAGGGGTTGTCTCAATTCAGCAAATGGCATTTATCATGTAGACAAAGTTAATACAAGGCACTTAGTAATGTATTGTGTTTGTCCATATTGCCTCCTTTGCTGGCTGGATTAATTTCAGTCACATTATACACTGCTCGTTTCCATGGTTACGACCACCCTGCAATCCATCAGTGGTGGCCGTGCTTGTAAACTATAGAGAAAAACGCTGGCCTCTCTGGTGGCCGGGACTGTGGAAGCATGGATAGTCACGTATGCGCAGCAACTCCAATCTCAGCCACTTCACAGCAAGTGAAATTAAACAAACCAGCAAAGGAAGCAATATGGATGATCACAATACATTAGTAAGTGCCTTGTATTAACTTTTTCTACATGATAAATGCCACTTACTGAAGTGACACAACCCCTTTAATATGTGCCAGTTCTTGTTTTTAAAACACGTTGAATCCATTTGTGATCCATAGAAAAATGAGTGCAGAAGAAAGGGATTATTTTTTGTTCATCTTTTGTTTTTTTGCATCTTATTTCCCTCCACCAATTTTTTCCTGTCTATCGTCAACACTTCTTCCACCAAATCCATTAGATTTTCTCAGCCTTTCTGTTAGTACATCTACCTGCTTTGTGTAGTCTTCTTCCAATGTATAGTTTTTTCTAATCCTTAAAAATGGATTTTTTTTGGCACATTCTCAAGCCATGGATCGAAATGGCATCCTTTCCGATCTATGAAATATTGACGTCATTAAAAAAAAATGTTATTCTAATCTAGACCATGCGGTTGTATGATCTAATCTTCCCTATCTGCATTCACATCAGCCATCCAACATTTAATTGCATTCCAAAAATGAAAATATAATTAGGAGGTAATTATCTTTGATGTTAATTATGACGAGCCTCTCTTCGGTGAAACGTGCACATCTGCTGAAATGAATAATATGTCGTGTTTGCATTTTTTCATGAAATGTATATATCGTAATAATATTTATTAGCAACATTTTATAGTAAGATGAAATATTTTTATTTCTTGTCATCTGATGTTTGAGTGGAGAAAGTCACAGCAGTATCTGTTAGAGTGAATTAACAGGAGGCAGAAATGAATGTGGCTCTCCCAATCATCTGAATGGGCCTTGCGGAAATCCATCCACTTGCTGCCCCCATTATGATGAATGGAGAAGATTTTCTCTTGCAGAAATTTCTGCAGCAATTCTGCAATATGTGAATATCCCCTATTTATATACAGCATTTCCTTCAATCTATCAGTACATTCAGGCACCTTAATGGTTAAGATTTCTTAAGTGTTGTAACATAGTAACATAGTTTATAAGGCCGAAAAAAGACTGTCCATCCAGTTCAGCCTGTTATGCTACAAGTTGATCCAGAGGAAGGGAAAAAAACCTTGTGAGGTAGAAGACAATATTCTCATTTTAGGGGAAAAAATTCCCTCTCAACTCCAATCAGACATCAGAATTACTCCCTGGATCAACGACCCCTCTCTAGTAACTATAACCTGTAATATTATTACCCTCCAAAAATACATCCAGGCCCCTCTTGAACTCTTTTAGTGACCTTACCATCACCATCTCCTCAGGCAGAGAGTTCCATAGTCTCACTGCTCTTACCGTAAAGAATCCTCTTCTATGTTTGTGTACAAACCTTCTTTCCTCCAGACGCAGAGGATGGCCCCTCGTCACAGTCCTGGGGATAAAGAGATCATGGGAGAGATCTCTGTACTGACCTCTGATATATTTATACATAGTTATTAGATCTCCCCTCAGTCGTCTTTTTTCTAAAGTGAATAACCCTAATTTTGATAATCTTTCTGGGTACTGTAGTCCACCCATTCCAGTTATTACTTTAGTTGCCCTCCTCTGAAACCTCTCCAGCTCTGCTATGTCTGCCTTGTTAACAGGAGCCCAGAACTGTACACATTACTCCATGTGTGGTCTGACTAGTGATTTGTAAAGTGGCAGGACTATGTTCTCGTCACGGGCATCTATGCCTCTTTTGATGCAACCCATTATCTTATTGGCCTTGGCAGCAGCTGTCTGACACTGGTTTCTACAGCTTAGTTTGCTGTTCACTAAAATTCCTAGGTCCTTTTCCATGTCAGAGTTACCCAGTGTTTTACCATTTAGTATGTACTGATGACTTGCATTATTCCTTCCCATATGCATAACCTTACATTTGTCAGTGTTAAACCTCATCTGCCACTTCTCTGCCCAAGCCTCCAGTCTATCCAGATCCATCTGTAGCAGTGTACTGTCCTCCTCTGTGTTAATTACTACACAGTTTAGTGTCATCTGCAAAAATTGATATTTTACTGTGCAAGCCTTCTACAAGATCATTAATAAATATATTGAAGAGAATAGGACCCAATACTGACTGTAAAATGCACAAATTTTATCAAATGCACAAATGGAGTCAAATCTAATAAAATGGTGTATGTAGCATAATTCGGGTATATTTGGAGCAGTTTGACACCTCATTGGAACTATACGGAAAAAAAAATTGCATGTCTTAAAAGCCAAGATTATGGGATTGTAAAACTATTGGAAAATACAGGTGATAATGTTGGAAACCCCATATATTCCGTAGTTGGGACCAGTTTGGACAACCTGTGATAAACTGGTATTTCCAGAGGAAGTAACCCATTGACACAAAAGAATTGGTTCCTTACAGAGGAGATCCAGTCTTATCTATCCATCTATACTGCTTAGCATGTATATCTATCTATCTATCTATCTATCTATCTATCTATCTATCTATCTATCATCTCTCTGCTTGTTTCCATGGTTATAACCACCCAGTAATCCAGCAGTGGTGGTCGTGCTTACATACTATAGGAAAAAGTGCTGGCCTCTCTAGTGGCTGGGACCATGGGAGCTCACATAGGCCAATAATGTGCAAGCACGGCTACCACTGATGGATTGCAGGGTGGTCTGTAACCATGGAAATGTGAAGTCTATAATGTGATGGAAAAATGAATCCAGCCAGCAATATGGACAATCACAATACATTAGTAAGTGCCTTGTATTAACTTTCTATACATGGTAAGTGACACAACCGCTTTAAATCTACACCAGATCCCTTGCTGGCGTAGATTTAGATAATTTTCTACTCCAAAACCTGGCATAGAAAATTATAAATGAGACGGACCTGCTGCCCCCCCCTTCCCTGACCACGCGACGCCCACTTTTTTAGAACTGGCGTACATGGTGTGTAAAGGGAAGAA
The DNA here is from genome assembly GCA_900303285.1 of Rhinella marina. Classification (NCBI taxonomy): domain Eukaryota; kingdom Metazoa; phylum Chordata; class Amphibia; order Anura; family Bufonidae; genus Rhinella; species Rhinella marina. Next base: position 19,157 of record ONZH01001617.1, read on the forward strand.
GTCACAAATTTGTCCGCAAATCCCCTTTGTGACTGAATCTGCGGCAGATATACCCCAAAAATTGGCGCATATATAATCATAAATGACCCCCATACTGTTCAACTTTAGTGCAAGTTATTTAAAGCAAAATTGTTCTAAAATTACTCAACTTATTCAAATGTATAAATTGTTGATTAGAGGCCGAGTGTTAAGCCGTGGCACATAGCTCACTTGTAACTGTAATTAGAGGTCTATTTAGGAATAACTGTCATACAGTATGTAAGCCGAAACCTTCTGTGTCCAGGAGAAGTAGGGTGAATGCTTACTCAGGCATGCCATGGATGAGACACCGACTCTTACTATAATATAATACTACGATTATTATAATGGGAGTCATCCCATCTCTGTATAGATAAATACTATTCCTGTAGGAAGAATAATTTATCAAATTCTGTCAGTCAGCATGTTTAGAAGAAAACAGTGCCTTGCCCGTCACTAGTAGGTATTTGCTCTTCTGACTAAACCTTGGCATGTAAAGTTATTTTAACCGGCCAGATCAGTTTAAAGGGATACGGTCACGCTGTACGGTACGAGCAGTCCATTCTGCAAGCAGTATGCTATATGATACATTGATGGCTGACTGTGTGGGAAAATTCATTATAACTTCTAATTTATGTATCTAAATCTGTGCTCATTCTAGAATCCACCAGGAGGTGATTGACCGCCTATGTCAGTGTACATACAGAGGTAGCCAGCACTCGCTGCATGAATTCTGGTAGGACCTATTGTTAAGGCTTTTACCAGAATCAAAACTAACAACTTACTGTATCCACAGGATAGTACCTGATGGCTGGGGGTCTAATATCAGGGCCCTCCGGGGGTGCTTTATCACTGTATCATCTGTTTGAATGGAGCAGTCATTGAGCAGGTGTGTTGCCACTCTGTCCAGAGTCCATGGGACTGCTGATGGGAAGCCGAGTTTGAAGAGAGTGGCAGTGTTCATGCTCAACCAGAAGCCATGATCAGCAGAGGCCTCAGCACTTAGACCACCAGGGATTAGACACTTATGACCTTTCCACCCATATGTGGGAAAACTTCTTTAACCCCTTCGTGACCAGCACTATACATATACAGCATCGCTCAGGTCTTAAAAGATTGTACTGGTTCACAAGTGCAAGGGGCAAGTGCCATAGCTGCAGGGTTTCTGCAGTCTCCAGGGCTAATGTCTGCTATAACGCTGATCGCAAACAATAAACCTCTCGAATGCCAATTGTGACGGTCCTTTGCGCCACAATCTGCAACGGGCGGGGAACAGGCTGAACTGGATGGACACAGGCTGAACTGGATGGATACAGGCTGAACTGGATGGACAGATGTCTTTTTTCGGCCTTACAAACTATGTTACTATGTTACTATGTTACTATGTTAGAGGGGCCGCCTGTTTTAGGCTTAGAAAATGGTCTAAATTGGCAGATCTAACTTCGGCAGATCCACCACCAGCGCAGGGCCTTATTAAGACCGGCGTCTAAAATGCTGGTCTTAATAAATGTTCCCCTAAGTTTTAACAGTATTAAAACACAAGAGAAACTATATAAATTTGGTATCTCTGTAATCGTGCTGACCCTGAGAATGAAGCTGACATATCAGTTTTACCGCATAGGGAAAGCCGTACAAACAAAACGCTGTCCTTTAACTAAGCCCTGCCCCTCTGCCAATTTTCAGCAAAAAATTGAACATGTCAGCAGTTAAGGGCCCGTTCACACGACCGTGTGAATGGTGCCACATCTCTTCGTAATTTTGCGGAAAAGATGCGGGCCCATTCATTTCTATGGGCGGCATTACATTGTGGAGAGCTGTGGCTCAGCGAAAAAATATAGAACATGTCCTTTTCTTGTCTGCACTTGCGGAAAAGAATAGGCATTTTGTATGGGGTGCCGGCCATGTGTGTTCCTTAAATTGCAGAACACACACTGGTCGGCATCCGTGTTCTTGCAGATCTGCAACAACGCGGCCGTCTGAACGGCCCCTAACCCCTAGTGTTCTCTTCAGGATTTCTACAAACCTGTTTTAGAATGCAGAAAATACTCAAGGCTGACAAACAGCGGGGCCAGATCATCTGCTGGTTGCTTGGATCATTTATTTCTGGGTTAGTGTTCCTTTAAGGTCACAAGGGGAGGGAAAATAACAGGTCTGCAATGACAGGAAACCATTGACCCCACAAACAACCTTTCCTTATTTAGAAAGTTAGGTCACTTGAGCTGGCCCTCGCTGTGACTTGCTCCTCACATGTAGTAAATTTCTCAGGTGTCCTGGCTGTAGGGCTTGTTGAATTTCCCTACAAACGGGACACGTATGAGAAGGAATGTATGAAAGATCCTTTAGATTACATTAAACATAAACCATTTATAATAAAACCATACTGAGGCTGCACTACTGAGAGATTTTAAAGACAGCGGGGGAGAGTTATCAAACTGGTGTAAAGTAGAACTGGCTTAGTTTCCCATGGCAACCAATCAGATTCTACCTTTCATTTTTGACAGCTCCTTTGGAAAATGAAAGGAGGAATCAGATTGGTTGCTATGGGCAACTGTGCCAGTTCTACTTTACACCAGTTTGATAAATCTCCCCCATCATGTCCGATTCTGTCAGGTACTTTGCTCTTAGGAAGACCTTTCACAACCCTCTTCATATCAGTGCTCACATCCTATCTGACTTGATTAGTGTCAGCAATTAATGTATACACAATAGCCATAACATTAAAACTAGTGGAGCGAGCGCAGGGCAGGAGCTCACATACCACATCATTCCTTTGGTGGTGCGAGCTCTGCTAAAGACCCTAAATGCTATCCATTTCACCCGGGAGCCGGCCAGACACATGTACAGTATGCCAGGCTTGAGGAAGAGCAGCGATGCTCCAGCCTGTACAGCGCTCAGTGCGACCATGGGGGAGTCTGTACTACTGTACACAGAGATGTACGAAAGTATGGCTGTTCTGTAGTATCACCTTCCACTACTCAGTGGACAAAGCTGTTCCAGCGCCGACTTTCAGCTCCAGAGCTACAAGGTAACAGATAATCAGCAGGTGTCAGACCCCTACCAATCTGATACAGTTCAGGATAGGACGACATTGATACAGTCCAGGATAGGACGACATTGATACAGTCCAGGATAGGATGGCATTATCAAAATCCTGGAAAACTCCTTTAGAAGCAGATGTACAAAAAGATATTTAAAGCACACCAGTAAAAACACCATACAATGCCATTAAAATCCTTACAACTGGAAAAAAAACTATAGTCATTTTTGTGAACTTTTTTGATGTCACTATTGTTTTTGTTGCATCCAAACTCTGCTCCCTTCTGTGGCCTGCCCCTCCTTTGCTGCTTTGCCACTGCCTGACCCTATCAACCAAAGCAGCATTTCCTGATTCATAGGATTGGATAAATGAAAACCACAGAGAGCCGGATTCATTGTATGCCGGATATCAATGGTGCGTGACAGAACCACTGACCTATAACAAGGATGGTGTCCATCATTGTCCACAAAAAGTTCTGCATGATGGAGCGCCCAAAGCAGAACTTAAAAATGTGGTTAGGAAACATCTAGTGCTTGAAAAGCAGAAACCATGTTGAATTGCTGGCTTGTAGCATAACACAAAGTAGCAGAGTCAGAGAGAAAAAAATCTTAAAATTAACAGATCGGACACCGTAAAACTGAACCCAGTAGTTTTCCACTCTGGAAACCTTGGATGAAACATCTTGTTGATGTGAAGTGAATGATGAGTATAGAATTGTCTCTATTCTGACCGACCGGATGATGAAATGGAGAAACATAACGGCTAGTTCTGGCCGCACCATGTGAGATAAGTCGCCTCCATTAACACTATTTCTGCCGGAGTCTTTAATGCATTTAGGACTATTATTTTACAGTTTGTGGAATATATTGGGAATTGTAAATCACACAGATGTCTCTGTCAGTTTCCGTTTTTCAGTTATGCATGCGTCCATTACACTACACAGTGAGTGACGGCCATTCACGGATGATTCTTCATTTCTACTTTATCATATATTATTGTGCACTTTCTTTCTCGCTTGTGATATGTGCTGTGTCACTGAGCATGTTTCTACAGATCCTCGCCTTAGGCTGCATTCACATTCCAGTAGACATCAGACTTGATTAGTCAACAAGAAATAGGTCCTCTTTGAACAGGATGTGAAGTTCATATATTTTAATGTAATTAAAATAATACTGTCATTTCAAATGAACCAATGTGTAGATTCTTAAATAAACATTAAAGGGGTTGTCGCACTTCATCAAGTGGCATATATCATGTAGAGAAAGTTAATACAAGCCACTTACCAATGTATTGGTATTATCCATATTGCCTCCTTTGCTGGCTGGATTCATTTTTCCATCACATTATACATGGCTCGTTTCCATGGTTATGACCATCCTGCAATCCAGCAGCAGTGGTCGTGCTTACACACTGTAGGGAAAAACACCGACTCTTGCACAATCCTGTGGTCCCAGCCACCAGAAAGGCTGGCACTTTTTCCTACACTCTGCAATCACGACCACTGCTGATGGATTGCAGCGGTGGTCGTAACCCCTGGATACAAGCAGTGTATCATGTGATGGAAAAATGAATGAAGCCAGCAAAGGAGACAATATGGACAATCACACTACATTGGTAAGTGTCTTATATTACTGTGTCTACATGATGATAAATGCTACTTGTTGAAGTTAGACAACTGATTATTACGATTAGTAGGAGCCATGCCTCCTTCCCTGTCTGAAACACGTAATAATTAGGTGCAAAGCATATTTGCCAGAATTCCGGCACATTTTTCTCCGTAAATCCTCAAGATTGTCTCTTTGCTAATAGACTGACACGAAAGCAGTCTAGAATTTAAAGGAATTGTCTAGTTTTCCCATCCTCAGGAGAGTTCATCAATAGGTTATCAATACTAGAAAGCCGGGCCTGCCCCGTTATTGGATCACACCTTCTTACAAAGGATGTACCTCTTATAATGTTATATGCAGCAAACATCCTTTTCCTTCAGCACCAGGCCTGATGATGATTTTTGTAGAATTCTTCAATGTTATGGCAGAAAATTCCCATGAAGATCAAATTGTGCTGTTTATTGTGAATATGTATTATTCCATTTCGTGTAGTTTTATGCTCGTAACCTCTACCACTGTATCAGATTTCTGGACTTGATGTTAGATTACAGGACTTATTCTGTAGTAAGGGACTGTTGAGCAGTTATATTATGCGCCTACACTTTAGAGGAGTTGGGGAGTATGATGTATAGAACATATTTTATGTTGTTACAATAGACTTTTACAGATACATTTTTGTTCTTGTGTTGATTAGTTAGTATTGGAACAACCGCAGTCTCCAATTGAGTACATGACTGGCCTCGGAGCCATTAATCATACATTCCTTCTGTGGTGGCACTTAGAAGGTGTCTGCTACTGTCACATTTCCCATGAGCACTCCACCCCAGTCGGCCTACACAGATATTCTATTGTGTCACTTGTTTATCCATCATTGAAGTATTTTTGTGATATATGGCACTGAATGGATTTTTAAATGTGGTTATACTTCAGATTTTTGGGAAATTGTTGATTCAGTATGAAGGTGATCAGGTTGGAACACCATACAACATCGCTTTCCACTCATGTCAGTGTCTGGGGCTTTCTTGGCAAATCAAAGAACAACTATGAGTTTCAGATCTGCAAACATGGTTTAATATATTTCCTTGGCAGCCAGACCATGTAAAAGGAAAGTGTGAGTAATCTGAGGGCTTAGTGTTTTGTGCTGTATTCATGTAAAATAACCTTGCTGGTCCCCAATGTACCTTTATATGGTGGTTGATGAAATTGAATATATTGTGAATGTATGATTTACACTTTTCTACAACTTAAGTTCCCACACAGGTAAGATGGGATTAAATAGTCAAAAAGGAGGGCACATATTGATGAAGACAGTAGACATTTACTGAGAGCCCAGGAGATTCAACCACTGGCTCTTTCTATAGTTGTTTTTAGACATAACAGTGGAAGATTTTTGAAAATGTCTCCAAGTAGAGTTGTATAAGATTGGTAACTCAAGTGTTCATGGTGTTATGCATCACCAATAGGAATCTAACAAATTACTTATTGAAGAATAAGTAATGGGGTGTACAATTTGCTTTGAGCCTTTTAGACCAAACCAGGGGCCCATTTTTTTCAGTAGTCAGGCAAGGTGTATTAGCTTCCCACTGCCCTGCTTTTACCTTTACAATCACTTGTACTGTATGTAATGTTCGTTCCTAGTAATAGTTTTTTTCATTTAAAGGGGTTGTACCATGAAAAATATTCTACATTTTTCAAAACAGCACCTGGATCTGAATATTTTTTCAAGTACTGGTAATTAAAAATTTAGTATAACTAATGAAATCTGTGTAGTGCCACATGCTGTTTGGTCTTTTCTTTACTTCTTGTCCACCTCACTGAGGTGGTCACACATGCTCAGTTTAAATATTCAGCTGCCACCCGCTATATCTTCTATTACAAGCTATGGCACTTACAGGGAAAGAGCTACGGCAGAAAGGACACATTCCTGAGAAAGGATACTCCCCTGACAGTCTGATATAAATCTAGCAGAGCAATTGGAGTTATGAAAACAGAAATCTCTGGATCCATGTGAGGTACAGGGCTGGTTCTGTGTTTGTTGGAAAAAGATTGCCATGTACTATATGATCTCTGAATTTCATTTTTCAGTCATGGCATAACTTCTTAAAGTATTTTCTATAAATGTTTGCTAACATAATGCTTACCATAGCTAATGGAATAAACAGAATTAAATGTCATGTAGTAGTAGTAATTTTAGTAGTACGGTAGTTGTCTTTTTTTCTATAGAAGTGTTTGCTCCATACTGGTAGGTTTAGCAATGAACAGCTAAAGTAGGTAATTTCAGTCAAACACCCAGTTTATGTCAAGCAGCCCAGATACTGGAAAACACCAGTAAAATGCATATTTTGCAGTTATAAAGACTTATACAGACGCTACATATTTTCTTCCAGACATTTGGAAGAATAAATCAGCCTGGAATTGCATCAATACTTTGCCTACCCCCATATCACTGCATCACTAGGCAGATTTGTCATTGTGACTTTGCAGCACGTGACACTTCTGTCTTGGCATTACTGGTAATTTTTAGACTGCTACTGTTCTGAAATAAAATCCTCTTTTAATAATTTAGAAATCAGCTCATGGCTTAAGTAAAATTCTCCTTAAGTCTCCTTAAGTAATGTTTATTAAATGTATTCTAGTAAGTAAATGGTTGTAAGTCTTGCTCTGGGAAGTCAATGCTGCTTTTATTGTGCGCATCATGTGCTATCCGCATCCGTTGCTCAGTTCTGTGGCCCGGCCAAAAAATAGAACATGTCCGGTTCTTGTCCATTTTACAGACAAGAATAGGCATTTCTATCTTGGGCCGCGCGTTCCTTTCCACAGCTTGCAGAATGCACATGGCTGGCATCCGTGTTTTGCAGATCCGCAATTTGCAGACTGCAAAACACAGTGCGGTCATGTGCATAAGCCCTTACGTTGGTGGGTTTCCTCCTATGAACTGCGTGCTTCAGGACCTTCCACAACATTTCCATTGGCTTATGGTCAGGACTTTGACTCAGCCATTGTAAAACTTTAACTTTGTTTTTCTACCATTCTTTGGTAGAATGATCTGTGTGCTTAGGGTAGTTCTCTTGGTGCATGACCCGTGTTCTCTTGAGGTTCACCTCATGGACAGATGTCTTGACATTTTCCTTTACGATTTGCTGGTATCATTCAGAATTCATTGTTCCAACAATGGTGGCAAGCCATCCTGCCCAGATACATAAAACAGGCCCAAACCTTGATATTACCACCACTGTATTTCACAGGTGAGTTTCCTTTGCTGGCATGCAGTGTTTTCCTTTCTCCAAATTTAACACTTCTCATTAAATTTGGAGAAAGGAAAATATCTATTTTGGTCTCTCCCTAAAACATTTTTCCAGTATCCTTCTGGCTTGTGCAGGTGATCAAACTGAAGATGGGCAGCAGTGTTCTTTTTGACGAGCAGTGTTTTTTTCCTTGCAGTTCTGCCACACCATTATTGTTCATTGTCCTGCTGATGGTGAACACTAACATAAGCTAATGTGAGAAAGGCCTTTAGTTGCTTAGAGGTGACCTTGGGTTCCTTTGCGACGTTGTGAACAATTACACCCCTGGCTCTTGGTGTGATCTTTGTTGGTTGACCATTCCTGGGCAGGGTAATAATGGGCCTCTATTTGTCCACAATCTTACTGTGGATTGGTGGAATCCAAACTTTTTAGAGATGGTTTTGTAATCTTCCAGCCTGAAAATCATCAACAACTTTGCTTTTGAGGACCTCATATTTCTCATTTGTTCGTGCCATGATACAATTTTACAAACGTGTTATGAAGATTAAACTCTAATAGATACATTTTCTTTAGTTAAAACAGGTCGCCCACTCACACTTGATTGTCATCTCATTAATTGAAAACTGTCTCTGCCTCCAATTTCACTTTCAAATTATCTGCTAATCCTAAAGGTTCACATACTTTTATCTCTCACAGACATATGATTGGATCAGTTTCCTCAATAAATAAATGACCAAGTATAATGTTTGGCTCATTTGTTTGATTCCGTCATCTTTATCTACTTTTTGGACTTCTCTAAAAATCTGATGTAATGTTAGGTTAAATTTATGCAGAAATATAGAAAATTTTGAAGAGTTCACATACTTTCAAGCACCACTGTATATCACCATTACGAAAAAATACCTACTATTCTGGAAATTTCTGTGAAACTTCCTAAAAGGGAGAACTCTGTAAGAGGAGTTTTTTTAATCCAGACTTGCCCAGGAGTGCCATTGGTGGTTAAGTCATAGCAGCGGATAAGCCAGTTTGTCCGTGCTTCCTGCACAATAACGTGTGCGTGTGCAAGTTCACACTCATTAATGTGCCATCTCTGTTGCCATGAGCCATCAACGGCTTCATGAGAAGCTCATTCCGATCTATCCAGCACAGGTAAGAGAAGGGGAACTGTGGCTTTCGGGGATGAACAGTCCCTTCTCAAAAGTAGGCAAGTACCGTATTTTTCGCTTTATAAGACTCACCTGATGATAAGACGCACCCCAGATTTTAGAGTAGGAAAATAAGAAAAAAATATTTTTCATCACACCTCATATCAGACCCCCCCCATAAATTTCAGGACATCACATCAGACCCCCATCAGACCTCAAATCAGTCCACTCAGCCCTCCATGTCAGACCCCCATCAGCCCTTCATGTCCGACCCCCATCAGCCCTCCATGTCAGACCCCCATCAGACCTCAGATCAGCCCATCAGCCCCCATATCAGCCCACTGTGCCCCCATCAGACCTCAGACCATCCACTGTGCCCCCGTATCACCCCACTGTGCCCCCATATCAGCTCACTGTGCCCCCATCAGACCTCAGATCAGCCCACTGTGCCCCCATATCAGCCCACTGTGCCCCCATCAGACCTCAGATCAGCCCCATATCACCCCACTGTGCCCCCATATCAGCCCATCCTGCCCCCATCAGACCTCAGATCAGCCCACTATGCCCCCATATCAGCCCACTGTGCCCCCATCAGACCTCAGATCAGCCCACTTTGTCCCCATATCAGCCCACTGTGCCCCCAATATCAGCCCACTCTGCCCCATCAGACCTCAGATCAGCCCCCATATCAGCCCATTCTGCCCCATCAGACCTCAGATCAGCCCATCAGCCCCCATATTAACCGACTGTGCCCCCATCAGACCTCAGATCAGCCCACCCAGCCCCATAAGGATAAAATAAAAAACTCTCTCACCTCTCCTGCGCCGCGGTTCCGTTCCTTGTCCGGCGCTCCTCTGTCTTCTCCAGCCGGCCCTGCACTGTCACCTGACTGCGTGCAGCGTCAGGTCATAGTGCGCGCACTACATCTTGACGCTGTACGCGGTCAGGACAGTGCAGAGCCGGCCCGGAGAAGACAGAGGAGCGCCGGACCCGGAGCAGAGCCGTGGCGTAGGAGAGGTGAGAGAGTTTTTTTATTTTATCCTTATGGGGCTGGGTGGGCTGATCTGAGGTCTGATGGGGGTCCCGGCACCTAATACATACTAGTGAGCGCTTCCATAATGGAAGTGCTCACTTGTATTCGCTTTATAAGACGCACCATAATTTTTCCCCTACTTTTGGGGGAAAAAAGTGCATCTTATAAAGCGAAAAATACGGTATGCCTTTACCAGCCTGACTTCTGAGCAGAGTTTGGTGGCCAGTTCTCCATTGTCTACATCCTGCAGTGTGCGTTAATGACACTAAACCACAATGGAATTTTTTTGCTTTTCAGGCACCTGAAAAGGAGTTGGGCTAATAGTCGGCAGCCGATTCAGTCAGAAAATGCCATAGTATATGCCTATAGGTAATAGGTTTTCCAAGATTTTGATACTGATGTAATCAATTTCGATACATTCATGTGTCACGTGGCCTAGGAGCAGCTCAGCCCTATAGAAGTGAATGGAGCTGAGTACGTTACCACTATACAATGTACAGCGCTGTGCTTGGTAAGCTGTGAGAAGGCAGCAGTGCTCACAAGAGCGCCGGTGCCTTCTCAGAACAGCTGATCAGCGGGAGTCCCAGGTGTCGGACCCCCACCGATCAGATACTGATGACACAATAGCTATATATGGCATAACCTTGTAAAAGTTAACTTTTAAAGGAGTCTGTCAAAAGATTTAAGCCTACCCAACTACTAACGTCGTTTGGTCTGTGTCTTAAAAACACATGGATCCATATGCAACCAGGCAATCCTTGCTTTACATGCAATAAAAAAAAATTAATTGCATGGATCTAACAATTCAATGAGGGAATACACACATACTTGGCTTCAGTATTTTTTAGCTGGATTAAACTCCTTCACTCTAATCCTTAATGACAAATCTGAATTGAGCAGAGGGATGAGGAAGTCTTGTCCTGTGTCATCACTGCTATATAGAACCATGGGCAGTACTATTACAACAGGATCAAGGAGTGGACTGTGCACTACCTATTCCGAAAGCATGATATAGGTGGAAGATTTCATTCATTGCTCCAATTGTTCTGCTTGATTAATTTCAGGCTGGCAGCTCAGGGAGTGTGTCCTTTCTGCTGTAGCTCTTTCTAACAGAACATATGGCTAGTGAAAGTTGACGATTTAAACTGAGCGCCTGGGATGGACAAAAAATAAGGGAAAGAACAAACAGCAGGTGGCGCTATACAGATACATTTTATTGAATAACTCAGTGGCTATACTAAATTTTGAATTACATGCAATTGCAAAAGTATTCAGATCCAGGTGCTGGTTTGAAAAATGTGGAATGTGTTTTGTGGCACACCCCCTTTATGTCACCTACCCAGCAGTGTTAGTGTCTGGAGAGGCTAACATCTTCGGACAGTCCCCCTCTATCTGTATTTAGATGAGTATACGTAGCTGATCCCATTGTCTGTAGAGATCAGCAGGATTCCTATACACGTATCTTACTTTTCATCTTTTTGTGAAGTTTCCACTTGCTTATTATATTCTGTCCCTTAATAAAATGTCAAAAGACTTCTAGAAAATGAAAAGCAGACATTACCAGTGTGTGATACTGGGAGGACAGGGCTTCGCTGCATACACTCCACTGATTTCATTGCTATGGTAACAGTGATGGCAGAGAACGGCTCCGGGAATGTCAGTGGAATTATAATGGAAGAGTTGCTCTCTAAGACTGTGTAACTTACAGAAATGTTAGTCGTGATCTGCTACACATGTAGAATGGGCAGATTTACTAATTCTGGTGATGGCGAGAACCTAAAGTGTCTGGACCTGCACCAGATTTATCACAATGGCTAAATGTGGTGTATGGCTAAACACTTTCTCTAACTGTATTAGACAAACAAACGTTACGTCAGATCTCAGGCACAATTTTGGAGCAGAGTGTCACATATTAGGCCACACCCCTTTCCATTAAACCAAACCCCATATCGAGCTAGGCGCATAGGATTTCTCTAGAACTAAAAGTCCGTCAATTTGTGCCATATTTTCGCACAGCTTATGATCACCTCTAGGTGCACTCATTAGTAAATGGCGGACCATTACGTTTTGCATATGTCTGTCATTCACTGCAGCATATGATCCGTCATTAGATCATAAGATTTCCATGATCTTCCATATATCAGTGCACAGGATAACTGCTCTGTATACGCAGCTCAGTATAAATGATATCCTCTTATATTTTAGGAGGTGTAAGAGGACTTCCTAAAGGTGCAGTGTCACCTTCCTGAACCCTCCATCCCTCCAGCTCTCCTGCTTTCTCTGGACACAGGTTATAGCATTTGAGTTCTGGTGGTTAATCCTAAAACCACTAAACATATGTGGCGACAAATCCTAAATTATTGGACTGTGTGCTGCGTTTTACATATTCGTTTATGATAAGGCCACCACCACTGAATGACCTCTTTCTTGAAGATATTGTACAATCTGCTAAATTTATGTATAGCCATTATATTTTATCTTTACTACTTCTTTTACGGTTCCATCAGAACTGTTTATCAATGTGGCGCAGAAAATACCTAAAAATGCAGTCATGAAAGTCATCTGTAAAAGCCACCTGCTTCTGTTTCAGATGCTTTCGTGGCAATGTCCATCTGATCCGTAAGCAACCAGGCAATCCTTTCTTTAGATGCAATTAAAAAGTTCACTTGCATGGGTCTAATAATTCATTGGGAGAATACACACAGGCTTGGCTTCAGTATTTTTTAGCTGGATCAAACTCCTTTACACTAATCCTTAATGACAACTCTGAATTGGTCCGAGGGATGAGAAAGCCTTGTCCTGTTTCATCACTGCTCTGTGCAATAATGGTAGAACCATTGGCGGTGCTATTACAACAGGGTCAAGCAGTGGAGGGTGCACTACCTATTCATCTATGCAAAAATATAATGTGGATGATTGTATGAAATGCAGTAAACCACTCTTTGGTGCACGACTTAAAGGGGTTGTCCAGCTTTTATGTTAAATTTAACCCCCAGACAGCAATAACTGGAACAATTCATACCCACCTGCTCCCTACTTCTCTTTTCTGGCTCCCCAGCTCTCATCATTGGACTTCTGGTTCCTGTCAACTTCTGTACCAACAGGACCATGTGTGCCAATGACTGGCCTCACGTGATGTTTGGGGACATGTCTGAGGCCAGTCATTGACTGTAGTGGCACAATGAAGCAATGGATCACTAAGTGAAAGAATGGAGCCTTTAGGAGTAATGGCAACGCCCCTGTTGCTCCCAGGGGCTCATTTGCTTATGTTAAAAGTTTTCTCAAAAATAAAGCCACAGATTGGGATGGGATCTGCAAGCTTCTTCTAACCTGCGCACATGTTGCAGGTCAGCTTGTTTCACTACAATGATTCTGGCGACAGATTCCCTTTAAAATTATACTGTGACTCAATATAGTTTGTGATGATGTCTCTTAATAAAGATGTTAAATATGATACAATGCTTCCGGCAGTCTCTAAATTCAGCCCGACTTTATATACTTAGGTATGCAAATATCAGGTGATTATGGGAATATTACTTTCTAATCTAATTCATTCTCTTAAAAGGAATCTGACATCAGTTTTCTGCTGCCCTCACTTCTAAATTCTAACAGCTCCAGCACATGCCAATGAGTCCCCATATTCATGAGCTCACTGCTCTCCTCGCCCACCTGCCTTTGATGCCCACTTGACTGGAAAGTTGGGAGGCCCACATACAAATTAGATGGTCAGCCAGTCCCACCTAGTTCGGCCAAGAGTTATCTAATGTATATGGCCATCTGATTACTCTGGATACTGTTTGTAATTCTAGGATAGGCCAGAAGATCATACAGTGTTCACAGGAGCAGGGAGGACCTGCTGGCTTAAAGGGGTTGTCCAGGATCATGGAGATTGTCCAGGATCATGGAGGTGCCGGTTGTTGGACCCCCGCCGATCTGATATTGATGACCTATCCTGAGAATAGATCATCAATATCAGATCGGTAGGGGTCCAACACCCGACACCTCCATGATCATCTGTATGAGGACAGCACGCGCAGTCTGCACGCGCCATCTCTCGTCTCTCTTCCTGTTCACCGCTGCTTTCTATGGCAAAGCAGCAGCAAACAGGAAGAGAGAAGAGAGATGGCATGTGCACATTGCACGCACTGTCTCCTCATACAGCTGATCAGCGGGGGTGCTGGGTGTTGGACCCCCGTGATCTGATATTGATGACCTATCCTCAGGATATTAAAAGCCTGGACAACCTAATTAATTTTACGCTGTACATTATGCTACACAATTGAAGTATCTATATAGGGTTGAACTAATTTCCATGAATAATTACTTACTGAAAGAATCTAATCCATACAAATTTGAAACTATAATTGATTTGTTTAAATCAATTTGGTTAATATTAACGACAAGAGGTTTTAAAACGGTTTTCCAAGATTTTAATACTGAAGACCTATCCTCAGGATAGGTCATCAGTATTTGATGATACTGATCTGATGTGAGCGCTGAGGCATTCTCCGTGCTTACAAGTCATACATTGTATAACGGCTGTGCTTATTGCACACAAAAATAAAAACGCTATACTCTTTTAACAACTGATCAATGGAGATGCCAGGAGTCAGACATCAGTTTGACAAAACTAGACAGAAACTTTTGCATCTCAAAATCGGCTGAACATTTTTAATAAAGACCAATTAAAAAAAGTCATTTTTTAGCCCAAAATGGGTTAATACAGTCATCGAAAATGCCCCGAAAGTGTACATAGCATTTAACTTTGTCAGACCAGTAATTGCGTTGACTTGAAATGTGACAACCAGTTTTCTGAGCCAGAAGTCAGCCTGAGTAGATGTCACCTTGCTTCCCTCAGTCTTCATGAGAGATCAGACTCAGTCTATTACTCAGGCAGGTAGTGCAAGGAGAAACCATTGCCCTGGGTGAAATGAATTTCATAGATTTTCTTTCCATCTCAATTTAAATAAAAGTTTAAAGGTAAAGTTTGTGGACACATTTCTCTGACCATTATTCTTTTAAAGCACAAGTAAAGCTAAATAACACTATCAACCCACAGGCATTCTGTTACAGAGGGATCGAGAGACTGCAGTCATTTCATCTTCTTTGGAGCATTTCTCTACAGTTGGTTTTTTAAGATCTCACATAATCAAAAATCCTTGTGGCACTGATTTTGTGAGCTATTATTGCACCCTCTAATGCCAGTGATTCAAACCTTCAGGAACACTATGACATCCCTGCTCATTGCGCGCTCAACGGGACCTGCAGCTGCGAATTGCTGTATGTGGGTGAGAGCCACATATAACTCCTGCTCTAATTCTTGGGAACCACCTCCCCAATGTCTATGCCAGACGAAATATATAAGCATTTATGAAACAGACAAAATAGAGCATAGTTGCCGGATTTATAAAAATTGTACATGAGACATGTAATTTTTGCTGCACTTCACTAGGCATGTTAGTTTTCCATGTTCCACTTCAAGGAACGTTTACACATGCTATATAAATGGTGTCTAAACACTTAATACATTTGTCACATGCCTTTTAGCCGACTTTTTCAATGTATTATGTTTGCTTCGTAGTAATAACATTATATGATGAACCTTTTATCACTCTTTTCTGTGAACCAATACATGACTCAAGGTCTGCGTGCAGACAGGCCCATTGATAGCTGGCTTCTGTAGAATAGCTTCATAGTTATTACACTTTTAAAAACACCAGTTTAAACTGCTCACATTTTGGACACAGCAGTTTGTTGGCTTTGAGTTAGTGCTTTTAATAGACATACTTACATTTTTGACCTAAGTGCTTCTTGCTAAAGGGCAGAGGTTATATTAGTAAAGGCATGAAGTAGTTAGGAAAAGAATGTTTTTGTACAAACCTGTATGGACTAGTAACGGGGGAGATGTCAGGCTTGTGATAGAGCCCCTTCTGTATTTATTAATTTATGGTTTTCCGTAGCTCCTTATGCAATTGGTTGTAACTGTCCTGGGTCTTCTCCACTTTTCCATGTCCACTTGTTCCGTCACTAATTAAAGTGTATCAAAACTTTCCAGCAAATTTATTAAAATCTATTTTAAATTAGCTATAATGAATATTTGTAAAACACTTTATTTTTTTCAGTT
Organism: Rhinella marina; assembly: GCA_900303285.1. Lineage (NCBI taxonomy): Eukaryota > Metazoa > Chordata > Amphibia > Anura > Bufonidae > Rhinella > Rhinella marina. The sequence goes on from ONZH01001617.1 coordinate 35,366, forward strand.
TTACTGGCAAAATAGGCACCTGAAGCTCATGTGTCGTTTGCATGGTTACGACCACCCTGCAGTCCTTGCACACTATAGGAAAAAGCACAGGCTTTTCTGGTGGCCGGGATTGTGGGAACTCACATAGACTGGTGCTTTTTCCTATCGTGTTCAAGCATGACCACTGCTGATGGATTGCAGCATGGTCATGACATGGAAAAGAGCAGTGTATAATGTGATGGAAAAATTAATCAGCTAGCAAAGGAAGTAATATGGACAATCACAGTACTTTAGTAATTGGCTTGTATTAACTTTCTCTACATGATAAATGCCATTTGCTGAAGAAATATGAATTAACTTGGATGCTTGAAGACATGAATGAAATAAGGATAGGCTGGATGAGGCCAAAAGCAGAATTAGTACAGTGGAGGATGTCTCTTATAGTATGATGAAAGATAAGAAGGAAATAGATAAAATATATAAAATGATTTGGGACAAACTACTAGACCTTGAGAATAGGTTGATACATAAGAATAAAGAAATGGAAGTGGATTTACCTGAGTGACCCTGTGATGTTCATGTCTGAATTGCTGATTAAAGAGTTTTGGGAAAACGGTTTTGGTGGACAGGGCACATAGGATGTCCCCTAAGAAGAGATCTCTGGTGGCGCCTCCCCAGAAAATGTTAGCAAGACTATTGCCTCCCAGGAATAAAGACATTATATTGAAAAAGGCAAGAGAGAAATCATCTTTGGTATATGACAATTCGGCTGTGATGATCTTTCCTTGTTACCCAGCAGAGATACAGCCCCAGGGGATGATGGGATTCCTGCAGAATTTTATAAAAAATATGATGATGACCTATCCTCTGGAACACCTGGTACACCCTCTAATTAGCTGTTTGAGAAGGCAACGGTGGTCACAGTAGCACTGCGGCCTTCTGCAGCTTTTCCTAGGCTGTGTGATGACACGTTCCTCAGTCACATCGTCTAGGAGCAGCTCAGCCCCATTGAAGTGAATGTGACTGAGCTGTGATACCAAGCACAGCTGCTATACAATGTACAACACTGCTTGGTGAGCGCCGATGCCTTCTCAAACAGCTGATCGCTCCGGGTCCCTGGGGTCGAACCTGCACCGATCAAATACTGATAGACTATCCAGAGAGTAGGTCATCAGTATTAAGGTCTTGGAAAACCCCTTTAATGTTAGAAGTGTTGTCATGTATCTTTGAAAAGGGGGAATTAGCTGTCTTTATGAGAGAACCAATTATTATTCTTTTATTGAAAGAAGGTAAAGACCCGTCAGATACAGGCTCTTATCGCCTAGTATCACTATTAGACATGAATAAAATGATTATATTGCCACAAGTATTATTTGTGTTACAGAATTAACTGGTGCTATTTGATGAGGGATTATTTAAAACACTGGAGGGAATTATTAGGCAATTTTTGTGGAATGGTAGGAGGGCATGTATAAAAATAGAGATATTTTTTGACCATAAGAAAGAAATGTAAATTGGTTGATGCAGATTTCATTCATATGATCTGGTGGTGTCCAAAGCTGCGCCTAAAATGGGAGAATGCACTTTATAGGCTAGAAGTAGTGTTGAATGGTAAAATCCCACGAAATCCAGTTAAATGTATTTTAGGGTGTAAAGAATGTCTAGTAGGTTCTAAAGAAAATGGGTTGGTGGCCCATAAAGTTTCAATGTTGGCTCATATAAAATCATCAAATTATAATGTTGAATTAGAAGTCAGTTAACCCTCTGGCAGTGCAGCAGTGGGAACAGGATATGAATAATCTTCTATATGTTTTAGGTATCCCCAGGGATAATGAGAAGGATGTCAGAAACTAATGGGAGCTCTGGAATTAGCATTTTCTGTACTGGCAGGGGAACACATTGTTGCTCTTGCCTGTGCCAGCGCCACTCTGCTAAAGCATGGCATACCACAGATGTACTTTGCGAGGCTTTAGCAGAACGAGTACAGGCAGGAGCAGTGGTGTGCTATGCAGAACTCCTGCCAGTGCCTGCTATCTCTGTGAAAAGCTCTGCATAGCACATCGGTAGAGGATCTAGAGTTTTTAGCTGAGTGAGCCGGCGCAGGCAGGAGTCCTGCATAGCACATCATTGCTCCTTGCCATCAGATGTGCTATGGCACAGGCAGAAGCGGAAGATTAGTGCTCTTGTCAGTACAGCACTCAATATTGCCCTGTAGTGGAATCTGTATACCTGCACATCGCTGACATATCAATGATGTACAGATGTACGGATTTCAAGGCGCCATGGGCATCTGACCTTCAAGGTGCCTATTTTTAAGTAAAACTGAAAAAAAGTATATTACAAAATTCCATTATATCACATTTAGAATAGTTTTTAATACGATTGTTCCAAAGTTTAGGTACACTTCAAAGCTTTACTTTTCCTTTTTGGCAACAAAAACCTAATTAGACACCCTGTCAGCAAAGTGCCAGCTACCTGCAGTCTGTGCTTGTGAAGGGAGACAGAATGTGCCTTTTAGGTGCCGAGGCCCTTAGTTACAATGCCTGAAAGTGTACTGCACATGCTCAATAGTAAGTTCCTCCTCTAAAGACCAGAGGAGGAAGCTCACTACTGGGCATACCTGCAGTCATCTAAGAACTGCTAGACAGAACTGGAAGACAGTATTAAAGGTGTTCTCTGGAAATAAGTAACTTTCCACAGGTGTCCAGCCTGCCTCTGCTGTGGAAATAATCATACTTACCTGCTCTCAGGGGCGGATTGGCCATAGACCTTACAGGGAAATTTCCCAGTGGGCCGATGCCCAGGGGGCCGCCTGAGCCCTTCTCACGGCCACCCAGTGAAAGTTTTTGGGGATGTATTTTGTGAAGGACTGTGGTATTTGGCCCTGTTGGGGTGGTATAATGTGCCACAATATTTTGCTGGCCCTGCCTTCCATCAATTTGGACCCGACTACAAAACGGGACCACTTTTAGTATTTTTTCCAGGGCCACTTCAAGTTCCCCGTCCGCCCCTGCCTGCTCTCCGCCGCTCTGTTCCTGTGTGCCAGCTCCTGTGTCCATCTTCTGGTTTGTGGCTTTTTTAATATGTCTCTGGCACAGGGATCTCCTCCGCTGCAGCCAATAACTAGCTTTACCGGTGATGTTTTTGTTGTGGACGCGTCACCACTGATTCCAGTCATTGGCTGCAGCGGGCAGATGATCATGCTGGAGAGGAAGCCACAGACCAGAAGGTAGACACATGGGAGCCAGTGCGCAGGACCGGAGCTGCAGCCAGCAGGTAAGCATGGATCTTTCCATACCAGAGGCAGGCTGTGGGCACCTATGAAAACGTATTTATTCCCAGACAACCCTTTCATGGCAAGCACTGAATATAGCAGCTACACCTTTTACATGTTTCTTTTAATCCCATTTGGACTTGCACATGACTCTCTGCGTTTCCAGGACTTACAAATTCAACTTTTCTGAGGACAGATTGAGAGATTTCTTAAAATCATGACGTGTGTAACAATGTTTTCCAGTTATTAAATGCATAGTGCATTAAATATTACAGGAATTTAGAAAATGTCAGGAATTTCAGAAATTGTATTCCAATAAATATGGTTTAAGTTCTGTCAAATTAGCCTGATTACTTACATGATAGTAAGAAAATGCCAGATGCTTCATTGATGATCATTTTACTACAGTAAATTTATTGTTTCTAAATAACTGACACCACAGAATAATCACACCACAGAAGTGGATCTTTTTGTACTTCTTTTATATATAAACACCAATATTGTCCACAGGCATGTGTATCTAGCAAAGTTAAAGGTGGGGGCACCTACATCAGTATAATAAACACCAAAACCAAAAATCTGGCTCCCACAAATAGGATAATAATCAAAGTTATCTTTGAAGAAGAAGCCTGTGAGGCGAAACGGCGTTGGGCAAGGGGCCGCGGTGGGAGCTGTCTGTGACCTTGGAGGTATTTACACTTACAATTCATTCTGCCATGCATGTGATCACCACTACAGTCAATTATATATTTTAAAGCCTTCGTGTTCTTGTGATAGATTACTTGTTGATGATCCTGCATGGTATTTCATCTCAGATACTATTACTTACCTGGTCCTGGGAGTCTCCCACCGCAATCCTCCTTTTATCATTGTATCACTACATATCCCCTGCTGCTATATGTTTTTTATGTATTTTTATGATTATTGTTACAACTTATGAAACATTCATAAAGATAACTTTGATTATTATCCTATTTGTGGGAGCCAGATTTTTGGTTTTGGTGTTCATTCTTTTATATATAGACAAACTCCCACTTGTGCATTTTTATTATATGCCATGTGTAAATGAATTTTAGTTAAAGCTTTTACTTTCCACATGTGCAGTACATGGATCCATTAGGTAGTTGTGAGAACCAGACTCATATAAATCTTAAAGGGGTTCTCTGGAAATTATTTAAAATGGCTGCCAGCAACCTGTCCTAGAATGTGAGCAGTACTGGTTGCCTCCTCTGGCAGAGCTGCCTAGGGGTGTGAGGGGCTGGGCCTCACTATCCATTATGCTCTGACACTTGCATATACTACATATTGGTAAGTGTTCCTGTCAGACTGCTCAGTCTTGATGGCATATCATAGGCAAGATCACAGTATCATCTGTTGTAGAGCAGTGTAGTTTCTAGTGAGGTCCCGCCCCCTATCCTCCCCAACCAGTCCTCGCATTCTAGGACATGTTGCTGGCAGACATTTTGAATAATTTACAGAAACCCCTTTAAATGGAATTTATCTTTAAATTATGTCAATTATTTCAAGAATTTCTGAAGAGTTAAAGTTTTTTACATCACCGTGGAACAAATGTGCAGATTTGATTCTTTCTTGTAGCACAAAAGATCCTAATATGTAAAGACGTGTCAAATACAAGCAATCTTCTGGAGCTTGTTAGCACTTGTCGTGCTCGAGGAGCACAAGAAACAGCTGTGTACCATTTAGATATATGACTGCACGTATTTCACAGTAGTTGATTTGCAGCTGCCTTGTAAAAAGCTATGTGGACTCTAGGTTCCCTTTAGAAAATGACTTGGTTTTAAAAAGTCAAAGTGGTAATATCAGTGATAAATTATTATGTGAGCACGCTACTGTGTTATTTAAATATGAAACGTTACGCTCCTATGTTTCTCAGCAGGAGACAAGTAAAACATTTGGCATATTTCATGATCTCTAATAGTCCCATTAATTTCTTAGATCCTTGGTAGGCAGCCAGTGCATTCAGATCTGTTGGTAGAGTTCAGGCAGGCAGTGGTAGTCCCCAAAAAACGCAGTGCTAACAACTGAAGCGGAGCTAAGGATGGAGGTGGAGCTATCCAGTTAAAGGCAATTTGCCTCCATCGACCTCCCTATCAGACTGTTTGCATAGACACATAGTTGTGGTTCACCTGATTAAAATGCTGTTTTTCTTTTGTAGATCTGAGGTTCTGTACCTGAGTTCTGATATGTTTCCTTCATATGCAAATTAAGGGTTTGATGCAGTGAGGTGATCTCCATCAAAAAGCCTCAGATTTTTGCACAGGCCCCCAATTGCACTATAATGTGCGACTTGTGGAAGCGCTCATTAGTATTTGCCCCATAAAACGCACTGACATTCCCCTCCACCCCCCTCCCCACTTTGGGGAGAAAAAAGAGCGTCTTATAGAAAAATACAGTACTTCCCTTAGGCTCTGTTCACACTTTACACTGTACTTTGGCAGTATATCAGGAAATTACAGTAACAGTTTCCCAAAATGTACAGCAAAGTGCAATTCTAAGGTGGCGCTACTGTTTTCTTACTGCTCATACATAGAGACATCAATTACATCTTAATCCTCTAAGCCTTGAAATATTGGCCTTTGTATATAGAAATTCAATCTTATCTGTTGCAGATAAAAAGCTTTAACAGGAATTAAAATGCAGCATCCCCATGCTGTAATTTCTCATTGTCAGCAGTGCACTGTTTCTCTACAGAGCTTCGCTGTCTCACACATTATTATTTTTAGCATTTTCCGAAGCAGGTGTCACATGTTTATGTAGCATTCCTAAATGTAAAGGAACCAAGTGTATGACTAACCACTAGCCCACAGTATGCCCAGTCACCCTGTTTCTGCACTGACACATTCTCATTTACACCACTAGATTTTGTTAACTTGCAGTAAAATACATCCACATACAGCACTTCCATAAACATATCTTCTTTATAAAGTTACAACTAAAAACCTCTTATACAAAAGCGAACGGTAGACAACATGTTTCAGACTGATAAAGTCTAGTCCTTAGTCATGGCTATCAGTGTCTGAGATGGGAACACCCCTTTAATTTTATACCACAGTAGTCACATGTCCAGTGTCAGTAAATTTCTGTTTATGTGCTGCTTTATTTGTGTCAAGAGGGAGCGGGGATCATTAACTGGATTTCAGAACATAGGATATATATATATATATATATATATATATATAGATACTGTAGCCATTTTTAATTCCTGCAATCTGAAACCAACACTATAAAGACTTTATATGACAAATAAGATGGTCAGTTTCCACCTAATGTAAGAAACAGCAACTTGAAACATATAACGAAGTGGGTGCAGACCCAATGTGTCACTTGCATAGATTTGGCTTGGGGCTACTCCTAAGGGCGTTATCAAAGTGATTCCCTAAGTAGTCACCCTTTAACCCATATACAGGGATCTGGACTCCACTGCAGGGGAACCACCAAGCCGTTGCCTCTTGGAGTAGTCTCAGTTCAAGTGACTCCTGACTTACGGGGGCCAAGAGATACCAGTGCAGGGCACATAGTCAGGGACAGGCTGAGGTCTGGGCAGCCAGAGTACACACAATCCAATAAACAGGTCGAGTTCAGGGCAGGAAATTTGGGGTCAGAACAGAAAATAAGCGGCTGTCAGGTACACAGAACAAGCAAATAAACATGGCACACCTTAGCAGGAAACTAGAGAACTAGAACCTATTGCTCAGGCACCTTCCCATAGGGGAAGATGACTAAAGTATCCCACAGTAACCAGCTATTGGCAGGGGAAGATTAGGGTGCATGCACACTGACCGTTTAACAGCTGGAGGAAGCTTGTGTGTGCCCTACAGGCAGAAAGGCTTTTCCAATCAAGCTGCCAGAGCAGAAGATGGTGCCCACCAGCAGGAGAGCAGCGGCAGTGGGTATGAACAGCTGTCATTACAAAGAATTATGATAACAATAAAGCATTAAAATAGGGCATTCTAGGAAGTTCCATTTTTCAGTTCCTAGAATGCTATGGATGCTGTGTGGTGTGGCTGATATCGAGCTGAATGGACATTTGGGAGGAACACTGTCAGCATTGCTGAGAACGCTGAGATATTGATCGAGGTAGCAGACCTACAGATTGTGAACTGTGCTTTTCAGCTTTATTCTAGGCACGATATACGTTCTTCTAAAATCTACCGTACTTCTGGGACCCATTGGTTTAACCCGATATGGGTGTCCTATAGATTTCCATGTTAAAGTGCCTCTTTTGAATTAGAACAGTTATTTAAAGAGTCCCATACATTTGGTAGCTGTACCCTGTCTCACTCATACAGTCTTCTGTTATCACCGTGTGCACGACTTGTACCTCATACAGCATTTGGAAAATGTGAAAAAACCTGTAGTGTAAAATTAAAATGAACCTTGAATCCCTGTTACGTTCAGTTATCAGCGAAGAGTGGACACATCACCTATGGAGAAGAGGGTCCGATTGACTTATTCTCTAGAACTGAAAGGCATTGTTCTCCTGAATGTCTCCTGAGTGAAATGGATCCATGCTAAGGAGACCTCTGCTCACAATGTCGAAGCTGGCACTTGGCCTTGGTTGGCTCTGTCCCAGATTGGGAGCTCAGTATGTGTACGTTCTTTATGCTTTGGATTACAGAACACAGCTGGTCAGTGGAGAATACAAGAGGCCGTTCATTTGGAGAACCTTTACTGTAATATTTTAATAACCTTTAATGTAATATTTGAGCTCCTGATTTTACAGTAAGTCTGAAGTTTATAAAGATTGTGATCCACAATGAATTCTCTGTACAGGGAGCATTTACTTCTTTATACTGCTTCCTATATACAGACGGTAGCTTTCATCCCTGATATTCTAATTAGGCTGCTGGGTAATACTGAGACTTACCAGACCATTGTATTTGGATTACACAATCTACTTTTTCCATTTACTATAACATTATTTCCCATTAAAATAAAAATTTACTAGGAAGGTTTTTTTATTCTTCTGTCAAGTAGTTGGAGTTTATTCATATTCTCTTTATATAATGGCTCCTCATGGTGTTTAATCTGTATAGTAATCTACACTTCCACCATCTGAGCTGGTCGCACATGCTCGGATTCATTCATCAACTGCCGCCAGCTGTATCTACTGTTAGAAGCTGTGACAGTTACAGGGAAAGAGCTGCAGCAGAAAGGGCACACTCCCTAACCTGTGACAGGGAGAGAGCTGTAGCATAAGGACACACCCCATGAGCTGTGACAGAGAGAGAGCCGTAGCATAAGGATATGCTTCCTGAGATGTGACAGGGAGCAAGCTGTAACAATAAGGATACACCTCAGTGACAGGGAAAGAGTTGTATCAGAAAGGGTACACCCCCTGACCTGCCAACCTGAAGAGAATCTAGCAGATCAATTGAAGCTATGAATGGTGAGATTTCTGGACCCATGTGAGGTACAGGGCTGGTTCTAGCTTTGTTAGAAGAAGATTGTCATGTACTATATGATGTCTGATTTTCATTTTTTACATCAATCATGGGATAACCTCTTTATTTTCGTGGATATGTTTTTTTTCATGGGAAGCAAGACCTGCATAGTTCTGTAATTTTAAATAAAAACTCCAACCCCTATAAAGAAATATAAAAAACAGAAGTTTGAATTAATTTAGATTAAAAACACCAGTGGGCAGAGTTACTAAACCTGTAGATGCCATAAACTTAGGTTGTCTAAACCTGCACCACATTTATCAGTGTCTCAAGCTGGATGAACAATGTGGTGCAGGGCTAGACACTTGCCTAACTCTATACCAACGATTGGTTGAGTTTGACACTGAATTTTATGCCAGAATTGTGGCACAATTTTAGCGCAAAATGGCATATTGTAGGCTATACCCCTTTCCCATCAAAAGGCTACATGTTGATCTTTGACATGATTCCTGACATAGCAGAGGAGGGCAAAAAAGGATCCACAGACGATGTCACATTCATCAGTCACATGGCCTAGACACAGCTTAACCCCATAGAAGTGAACGGGGCTGAGTGTGATACAAGCACAGCCACTATACAATGTAAGGCACTGTGCTTGTTAGGCCCAACTGTGCTTTGTTAGGCCACATGCACACAAACGTATTTTGTTTCCGTGTCCGTTATGTTTGTTAGGCCTCATGCACACAAACGTATTTTGTTTCCGTGTCCGTTATGTTTGTTAGGCCTCATGCACACAAACGTATTTTGTTTCCGTGTCCGTTATGTTTGTTAGGCCTCATGCACACAAACGTATTTTGTTTCCGTGTCCGTTACGCAAAAAATGTGGACATCACACTGTGTGCTATCTGCATCAGTATGTCCGTTCCATAGCCCCGCAAAAAAAAATAAAAAAATCGAACATGTCCTATTCTTGTCTGTTTTGCGGACAAGGATAGGCATTGTTACAATGCATCCTTAAGCTGCAAGAAGGCAGCGGCGCTCACAGGAGCTTGTCCCGGGTGTCAGACCCCCACTGATCAGATACTGGTAACTTTTCCAGAGGAGTCTTGGAAAACCCTGCTGCATTGAAGAATGGTATAATGGACTCTGTATGAGAAAAAAGCTCTCTAACCTTTAAAAAGATATGAAATTTTAGACCTATTTAGATTTTTTAAAAAGTGCTTTTGGTGCCCAAGGATGAACGTTCACTATCTATTTTTACTTTTATACAAACATTACCTTCCCTTTGCTGATAATGTTCCTCTGGTAGCTTGAGCACAGTATGTGTATTGGTCTCATGACAATGACTCATTGATCACATGACTGAAGTAAAGTACATATAAATAGGATACATAAAAAGACAACCCGCATCATGATACTGTATATATCAGTGACATAAGAAACATGCAGTATGGCACAGTGAATGTAAAGACAGTGGCATGCAAAAGGTTGGGCACCCATAGTCAAAATCACTGACTATGATCTCTGAAAGGCATAAAGTTAAAAATGAAACACATTTTTCAGCATTTGAAGCAACATCATTGCATTATTTTGGTTTTGTATAATTTTAGAGTGAAAAAAGGAAAGGAATAGCTCGCAAAAGTATCGGATCCCAAAAAGATTTGAGTACTCAGATAACTTTGACTGAGGTCTCAGACCTTAAATAGGCTCACCAATCATTAAGCATGGGCCATGATCGATCATGATTTGGGGTAGTGTTGCAGCCAATGACACAGGGGAACATTTAATTGGTAAAGGGTAGAATATATTCAATGAAATTCCAGCAAATTCTGGAAGCAAACATAACACCAACTGTAAAAAACCTTAAAGTTGAAAAGAGGATGGCATCTACAAATGGATAATGATCCTAAACACACATCAAAATCCACAATAGACTACCTGAAAAGGCACAGGCTGAGGGTTTTACCATGGTCCTCACAGTCCCCTGATGTGAACATCTGTGGATAGAGCTCAAAAGAGCAGTGCATGCAAGACGGCCTAGGAATCTCACAAAACTGGAAGACGTTTGCATGGAAGAAATCCCTCAAACAAGAATTGAAAGACTGTTGGCTGGCTACAAGAAACGTTTACAAGCTATGATACTTGCCAAAGAGGATGCTACTAGGTACTAACCATTGAGGGTACCCAAAGTTTTGTTTCACGCTCTTTTCCTTTTTTTTTTGTTATTTTGAAAATGTAAAAGATGCATTGTTTTTGCTTAAAATACGAAGGGAAAGTGTCATCTTTATGCCTTTTAGAGATTATTCCATCTCATAGTAACAGTAATTTTGACCAGGGATGCCCAAACCTTTGCATTCCACTGTACTATATTCACATGCTGTGGTTCTGCCTCTGAAGTAAAGATGGCAAAAGTTTACATCATTGTAGCACTGTGGTGTGAGTTTTATCATAGAGTCCTAGAAACATTTCCCTAGAACAGCTTATGTTCGAAACGACAAACGAAACGAACAAACGAAACGAAACGTCATCATGGCAGTGCTTGCATTATCATGTTGCATTGCTGTGATGGTGCAGTAATAGATATTGATTATTGTGCATGAGATAGTGGATAGTTGATAGAGCTGCACTAACACAGTATGCAGCAGAGCTTCATATAGTAAAGTGGCCACAATCTGAAGGCGAAGACAACAAGATCAGAAAGAAATATACTTTTCCCTCTGTCTTTACTAGTCTTAAGGTCCTTTTACACGGGCCGATTATCGGCCGAAAAATCGTTCCTAGGAACGCTAGTGTCGATAATCGGCCCGTGTAAAAGTGGCCCTAATCAGCCGACGAACGAGCAAAACGCTCGTTCGTCGGCTGATTGGATCTTTTGGTTTGTACAAAAGATCCAATCTGTCGGGCGCACATCACCCTGTGTAAACAGGCGATGTGCGCCTGACAGTATGGAGCTTCCCGGCCGCATGAGTGATACAGCGATCACTCGTGCGGCCCGGCGCTCGATTCATCGGGCCGTGTAAAGGCTCCCTGCATGAGCGCCGATATCGCTGATCGGTGCTCGGGCAGGGAGACACATCGGCCCGTCTAAAAGGGCCTTTACTTTAGCTGCAGGTGGACTCTCTTAGGCTACTTTCACACTAGCGTTATGGAATTCCGGTATTGAGCTCCGTCATAGGGGCTCAATACCGGAATAAAACGCTTCCGTTTTGTCCCCATTCATTGTCAATGGGGACAAAACTGAACTGAAGACAACGGAATGCTCCTGAAAGCATTCCGTTCAGTCTTCAGACCGGAGAGCAAACCGCAACATGTTGCGGTTTGCTCTCCGTACTAGTTATCCGCAACTAAACGGATCCGGAATGACCCCCAATGCAAGTCAATGGGGACGGATCCGTTTGGTGTGGACACACTTGTAAACGGATCCGTCCTCCATTGACTTTCAATAGAGGTTATTCCGGATCCGTTTAAACGCTAATACAACCGGATCCGGAATTACGGATCCACAAGGTTGTATTACTCAGTACGGATCCGGCGGGTGAAGGGACCCACCGGATCCGTACTAACGCTAGTGTGGAAGTAGCCTTAGAGATGCCAGACCATATCTATTGCAATGTGTCCCAGAAACAATAGAAATGACCTGGTAGGAGATCTGTACTACAGATTTGATTCAGTTGTGATGCTGAAAATTCAGTTTCAGAGAGGTTGCTCACTATTGTTGAGAGGGGAACACAAAGATCAGCCTGCAGCAGATAACAATGGATCGGGCGTTTATCATAAAAACACATTCGGGGGAATTTATGAAAGATTTTATGTCCCTTTTTTGTTGTAGAAAGGTTGTATTTGTGCAGTAGTTTGTGACTTTTTACACCTCTCGCCACTTTTCAATAGTAGCTGACATTTACTGGCAGAGGCCTTTGTGGTTCGACAGATTTACTATTTTTAACTCCAGAAATTAAGACTGCCCTTACCAATATCAGGTGCAGTTTTCAGTGACAAGATGTACCAGATTTGTTAAGAGTCACGCACATCTTAATAAATTAGCCGTGTTGCACAAAGTATGGCTTAAAGAAGAACTGACACAAAAAATTTTATTCTCTGACCTGTTAGAAAGGTGCATGATATAATCTGTAGTGAATGTCATTTTCTTATCAGAGGCTGAAATTGAGAGTTTCCATTCTCTTCTTATTGTAGCTGGGTCATGTGACCAACTCCCTGACCTCCAACTGACCCAGGACAGCAAGCCAGTCACTTCTCTATTCATTCCTATGAAACTGAAAGTGAGGCTCCCCTAGGAATGCATAGAAAATTAGACTTCCTGTCCACACATAAGGTGCTGTGTGAGTTGGTGGGTCTAATTCCTAGTCACATGACACAGATAAGAAACTTCAGGATGATATAACTCAAAAATTCAGCTACTGGTAAGAAAATGACATTCACTACAGATTACATCATGTACATTTCTAGCAGGACATGGAATAACATTTTTTGCGGGAGTTCTTCTTTAAGACTGGCAGAGCAAAAACACCAGTCTTAAAGGGGATTTCAAGTACTTAGATATTGATGGCCTATCCTCAGGATCATCAGTATCAGATTTGCAGGGTTCCAACACCTGGTGCCCCCATGATTATTGAAAACTACCGTATTTTTCGCTTTATAAGACGCACCTGATGATAAGACGCACCTAGGTTTTTGTGAAGGAAATTAAGAAAATAAAATATTTTGAACCAAATGGTGTGCTTTTGGTGGGTTTGAACTAATGGGGGATCTGTGATGTCACTGTTATGGGGGATCTGTGGAGGACACTGTTATGGGGGATCTGTGGAGGACACTGTTATGGGGGATCTGTGGAGGACACTGTTATGGGGATCTGTGGAGGACACTGTTATGGGGGGGATCTGTGGAGGACACTGTTATGGGGGATCTGTGGAGGGGACACTGTTATGGGGGATCTGTGGAGGACACTGTTATGGGGGATCTGTGGAGGACACTGTTATGGGGGATCTGTGGAGGACACTGTTATGGGGGATCTGTGGAGGACACTGTTATGGGGGATCTGTGGAGGACACACTGTTATGGGGGATCTGTGGAGGACACACTGTTATGGGGGATCTGTGGAGGACACTGGTATGGGGGATCTGTGGAGGACACTGTTATGGGGGATCTGTGGAGGACACACTGTTATGGGGGATCTGTGGAGGACACACTGTTATGGGGGATCTGTGGAGGACACTGTTATGGGGGGATCTGACCCCATTAACATTGGGCCCCAGTTATTAGAGCCATTGCTTCTAAAGTGTATGAATCTCCCTAACAGGGCTGCTTTGCTAAACTACCATAGCTTTAATCACTTTTCAGTACTCACTATTCATGCAGGCAGCAGGCAGGCCGGCAGCTCAGGTCCCTCACTCAGTAACGCTATGGCCCCGCCCACTGAATTAATGAAGTGGGCGGGTCCAGAGCCGGAGTGTGACTGAGTGAGGGACCTGCGCTGCCGGCCTGCTTGCTGCCTGCATTCATTCATAGTGAGTACTGAAAAGTGATTAAATCTATTGTAATTTAGCAAAGCAGCCCTGCTAGAGGAGATTCTTACACTTTAGAAGCGATGGCTGCTGTGAAGGGGGCCCGGCTTAATGAGCTTCAGTGACTGCGCTGGGCCCCACTTTACATCTGGCACATCGCAGGCAGCACAGTGCGGCCATGTAATACTGCTCTATTCCGTTTAGAAGACGCACAGCCACTTTCCCCCGACTTTGGGAGGAAAAAATGTGCGTCTTATAAAGCGAAAAATACGGTATATAGTGGATGGAAGGCTCCACTAGCTGTGTAGTTTGAGCTGCTGTGCCTCTATAATCAATGAAGGGGGCATTGTACCGTCTCATTGTACTCCAGGGGGTTGGATCCCCACTGATGAAATAGTGATGACCTATCTTATTGATTGGCCATCAGTGATAAAGTTCCAGAGAACCCATTTGAAGAGGTTATCCAGAACACCTTTTCATAATATGGCACCCACCCGAGTAAGCTGCTGGGACAGCTATCATATGTAGAATAATCCTATATGAAGCCAGTGAAAGGTCTGATTTAGCTAATTTTTTTCTGTGCACCCCCTTTTATTATTACTAATTAATAAATATTAAGACATTTTACAATTTCCAAATTTAAGGTACCATGTATACCAATGTGTTATTGAAAAATATGCTGGTATATTGAAGCATAACCGGTAACCTTATATTTTTCTTACCTCCCTGTCATACATTCTCTAACACTGTCAATTTGTGGCTCAAATTCTCAATGAATAGCTAATCTTTCACATGTCAAGATTGTGTATTAGAACACTAGACGGTATAAATGACAACATCTTTGTGGTAGATAATGACAATGACAGGTACTGTACAAATCCACAAGCCAGAATATAATAAAATGATTGCTGGTTTACTGTCATTACTCCACTGTGACATTTCCATTTGACTAAATGTCTTCTAATAGAAATAGGTAAAACATTGCTTTTAACCTGTTATCTAAACTCTTCTTACTGAATCGTTAGAACAACCATAACTTCCTAGAGTTTTCATTTTCAGAATTTCTAGATAGTTTGGATGTTGTGGTCCATTAATTAACACTGAGCTGCACAATATGATTCATTATAGACCGTCACATTCATTCTAGGATTATTTCCCTTTCCATAGCAATCTCCGAAGTAAAATTTAATTTATTGTTCCATTCCAAGCAGTGCAAAAAGGGTCAAGACAGACATATCAGCGCTCAGGCAATGGCCGTTTCACATCGTCCAACTCTTGAAACAATCCCCTGCATAGACAGTTAAATTACAAAATATTGTCTATGTGCATCATCCTCTAGAGGGAGCTAAGAAGCCTAACGCATGATATTTATACAGTGTATTGAACATAGCAATAAAACACCCATAATATCCACAATATCGTCCAGGAATATGGTTCAAACTGCTATTTATAGGGGTTGTTCAGTGTTAAAATATTGATGACTTATCCTCAGGATAAGGGGTCTGACTCCCGGCACCCCACCAATCAGCTGTTTTAAGGAGTAGTGGAGCACATATGAGCCTGTGCTCCTTCTCATTTGCATTGGCAGCAGAGTATAATTACAACTGCTTGTCCAATTCACTTGAATGGGATAAGCAGTTGTAATTACACTGCTCTGCCTCCACAAGTGAGGTCATTTTGAAGCGGAAGCAGCACTGGTATGAAAGCTTTTACCCCTTCAAACAGCTGATCGTGGTGCCCGGAGTCGGATACCCACTAATCTGATGTTGATCTTGAGGATAGGTTATCAGTATGTTAGCACTGCACAACTTTTTTTTTTCAACTGGTCTTTTTTAACATTTTCAGCCGTTCTGTCACAAAGGGTTAACTTTGTCTAGCTGTGTGAATCTTTCATTTTGTGCCAGTCATTTAATATACCTTATCTCTAAATTACTAAACGGTCATAACACTTATTTAACCAGAAGAACTGAGCGATAGTGAGTGTTTATATGGTCAGAGATAAGGAGCTGCCTGATGGGAAACAGTAAAAACAGAGCCTGTTTGTAGAAAATCTCAAGGCTGTCCAGAGAAAGGGGCTCAACATTTTTAAAAGACCAATTGAAAAAAATATTTTTAGCTCAAAATAAGTACAATACCCCC
The DNA here is from genome assembly GCA_900303285.1 of Rhinella marina. NCBI lineage: Eukaryota > Metazoa > Chordata > Amphibia > Anura > Bufonidae > Rhinella > Rhinella marina. The sequence goes on from ONZH01001617.1 coordinate 51,682, forward strand.
AAAGGTGTATAAAGCCTTTCAGAAATAAATCAGCCCTGCATTCGACGTATTTAGGTAAAAAAAAATGATGTTCAAATTTAGACATTTGTTTGAAAGAGCATCATGTAGTATTAACTAATAAGCACAGTTATGCCCACAAAGTAGATAAAATTCTTAGCTGTTTGACAGGGTTGTCAGTGAATAAAATAGATTATTAAAACTTTATGGCGCATCTTACATCACATAAAATAATAGTTTTTGCAGGATTTGTATTGTGCCTTAGTCCTAAAAGAATGTTTCCAAAATAGCTCTCCTCTGGAAGGAAGAAAACTGTCTATCTAGAGCTATGTATACAGCTTCCCATAGGTGGCACTATAGAGACAGTTTTCTTCTTGCAGGATGACCACTGTTTGGCACACTTTTTTCCCAGGGAGCATTGCCTGTAAAGCTCAGTGCACCAGCTGGTTGCCCATTCATTTGGCACTACAGGTGAAATGTGGCAATATAAGCAGATACAAGCTAGCAGTCTTGGCAATTTCTTTTTCATCTGGCCGTACATGATCATGTCTACTGCAGGTGTATATGGTAACTGTCATGCTCCTGCTGTACTGATTATTGTATGTGTATACCCATCTGTCATAAGTGATAGCGTATTACCATAGCTGCCTGCCAGATGTGCTGACAGCGCTCCTGTGCCGACTCCTTCAAATGTGAATGATCTGCAGGAGCCATTTCCATGCATTTGATTACCCAACAGGACTGCATTTCATAGATTATAGCCTGTTTATACTTACCGTATACATTAAAATATCACATTTACTTGGATGTTACTGAGGCACTGAGCATTATGGGGACATTTATCATTTGTGGAGTTTCTTGTCAGTTTTAAGTCGCACATAGTAAATGAGCCATAATTTAGGTCTAATCTCACTTTTAGCCCTTAAATATAAACCACTTTGAAAAGTGGCGAGGAACACTAAATATCACAAAAAAACGGACCAAATGTTGCAAAAAAAGCGCCTCAGTTGCCATGACTTGCGACTTTTTTAAGCCACAAAACTGACACATCTGTTGCCCCATATGCGTGTATCATATCACTTATGTTTACATGGGTTAAAGAGCAATGTAAGTTAAATGGTTAAATTAAACTATATAAAAATCCTGTGTTCCTACTCTTATGAAATTGTTTTCAGCCTTCTCTTCAGTTTACCCTGACAGTATTGTCGTATGATTTGCCTTAGTATGGTAGGCAGATGGCAATTCAGTTATATGTAATTTCCGGTCCTAGCATGTATCATTCATAACACAAACCAAGGCCCAGGCTACAAAGGCAAAGTGGCAAAGAGCGGACATTTCTATTCACATGACATAATTCAGCAAACGATCTAATCTTTTTGTAGTAGAAGACTTCATATTAAATTGATTTCATAAAGTCATGTTAAGTATTAGGTCTGAAAGATGTAGCAGAGCTGACTATGTCATTTGCCACAGTCTACGATTCTAAAGTTGAAATTAATAACTTTAGAACCACTAAGACTGTTCTATGTACTTTTGTTTTGTTAAAGAGGACCTTTCACGGGTAGTGTCAGTAGATGTCTGTGGGCTAACTTTTCTTCAGATCGGCTGCTCCATTAGGGCGCTGTGCCCCTTGTTCTCTTTTGCCGCCCCTGTATACTAATTAGTAGCATCAGTACAGGGGGGAGGAGATGGCCGAATTTCTCAAGGGGTGTTTCCTTCTCCTTGTGCGCTGTCCAGTCGCAGTGGAGCTCATCACAACCAGGGAGAAAAAAAAGCTAACCTTCTCCCTCCCCTTGAGAAAAGCTGCCATCGGCTGATTGTGGCTGATATTTATTCCCTCATGTATTAGTGGGATTGTATGCACATAATACTATAGAAGTTTACAGACTGACGTGTTACTAAGTGTTTTTTCTCATGAAGGGCCTCACACTGTAGTATTAGTGATGCATTTTATTTGGAAACCAGTTCATAGTTGGCTGTTCAGTAAAGCTGACCGTGCTGCCTACTTGACCAGTGCAGTATAAGGGCTCATGCACATGGCATCCGTGTTAAATCCGTTTTTTGTTTTTTTTTGCGGATCCATTAAAACAATGCCTATCCTTGTCCACAAAACGGACAAGAATAGGTCATGGTCTATCTTTTGCAGGGATACAGAATGGACCTACAGTGTGCTGCCAACATTCTTTGCAGACCCATTGAAATGAATGGGTCCGCATCCTATCCGCAAAAAAACGTAATGGTCACGGAAACAAAATACGTTCGTGTGCATGAGTCCTAAGAAGGTTGTAGCAGTGCTCAGCACAGAATTGTGGTGAGCTCTTAAAGGGATTGCCTCACGTATTACATTTTCTCAAGGCAGTGACCATAAAATAATAAAACACTGTGTAGCCCATTTCATTCCCTGCTGCTGGAGTCATGGTGTCTTCTGTTTGGCTGCAGTGATGACATGCCTGTATATATTAGCCACTGCTACAGCCAGTCACTGGCCTTACCGGTATATGACACAAGACAGCTGGGGCCAGTGATTGGCTGCAGGGGCCACATGGATTACACGGGAACGTCATCGAGCAGCCAAAACAAACAAAGCCCAGCAAGGGATATTGGAGCACCAGCGTTGGAAATAGCAGAAGATAAAATAGCTGAGTATACGGTACGTTCTTTTATTATCTTCTGACAATTGCTGGCTTGTGAGATTTATTTTGTGAGTTGGACAATCGCTTTGACTCCCACTGGTTTTCCTATTCTAGACTTCTGTTTGGTGTTTGTATTTCAAATGCATACCGTGGTGCACAGTATTTGGGAATCATATACTTTATAATGGTCTTGTCATCAACATACGGCGCACAATTTCTGTTCTAAGATGTGATTCTTTTATGAAGAGAATATCAAATTTTCCAATCTAAAATAGCAGTCAGCTAAGGACAATTTTAATGTCCTTAAAGGGGTTATGTCATCTCAGACTTTCATGGTGTATCACTAGGATATGTTATTGAAGTCACCTCTGAGACCCGCACCTTTTTTCAGAACAGGCCTCCAAAAATGAAGGAGAGCGCACCACAAAACCGTGGTCACTGCTCCTACTATGGGACTGCCGGAGATAGCCAAGACAGTGCTCGGCTATTTTTAGCAGTCCCATAGAAATGAATGGCGGGCTGCTGTGTGCGTGCGCGGCTGTTCTCTGCTCAGTTTGGGTGGCCCCGTTCTGGAGATCTGACATTGGCAGCATATCCTAAAATGAGACAACCCCTATAATCAAATGGTTTGACTAGATGTTATATCAGAATGATAGAAATCCAGCTAATAGTGTATATTTCCAGTGCTATATGGCTACATTGCTTGTTTCTAATGTTTGCATTCTTATTGATATTTTTACAGGCTTTAAATCGGGGTATAGCCGCCGTTAAAGAAGATGCCATTGAGATGCTTGCCAGCTATGGTCTGGCATATTCCTTAATGAAGTTCTTCACTGGTCCTATGAGTGACTTCAAAAATGTCGGCCTTGTTTTTGTCAATAGTAAGAGGGACCGAACGAAGGCTGTACTATGTATGGTGGTAGCTGGCATCGTGGCCGCCGTATTTCACACCCTCATAGGTATGCACTTTATATTACTTTTGCTTATTGTAGCTTATTGTAAAAGAAGAAAAATTTTCCTTCATTCAAGAGCTAAAAGCTAGCTATTTCTATCTTAAAGTAATTTTAACTATATATCATGACAGGGATCAGCAACCTTTGGCGCTCCAGCTGCTGTGAAACTACATCTCCCAGTATGCACGCTTATTCGGCTGTTCTTGTTACAAGGGTATTCCCATCTTAGACAATGGGGGCATATTGCTAGGATATGCCCTCATTGGCTGATAGGTGCGGGTCCCACCGCTGGGACCCGCACCTATATCGAGAACGGAGCGGCCACTGCTCCCATTCTTTTCTATGTAGCCGACAGAAATAGCCGAGCCAGCGCTTGGCTATTTTCCGCGGCCCCATAGAAATGAATGGAGGGCGGCTGCGCATGCGCAGTGCGCCCTCCATTCATTTCCCCACTCCGTTCTCGATGGGGGGCTATGCCCCCATTGTCTGGGAGTAACCCTTTAACTCCTATTGAAGTGAAAGCAGGATTCTGTGAGATACAGTTTCAGAACAATTGGAGTGCTGGAGGTTGCTGACCCCTGTTTTATGACCTATTGATAAGTTATAGAACATGTAAGGCTAGGGTATACGGTGATATAAAGGGAACAACTAATCCGCGAAATGTGTTGCGCGACAGTCATGTCGCACCAATGTCACGCAACAGTTTTTGTAATGACAGTCAATGGTGTCGCACTGCGTCATGCTGCAACACGACAGTCACACAAAAATCCAACTCGGATGGACAAGAAGTCCTGTGACATATGTCGCCGTGAAGCCCTAGCTCTAGTGTGTATGTTTGACTACGCAAATCCAGAGAAGAGAGTGTGCATGCCCAGTCTTCTCCATTGGTGGTATGTCTGAAGTTAAAGGGGTTATATAGTAGTAGAAATACTGCCTCAGAATGGCCAGGCCCCCTCACCTGGTCCCAGGCACTCACGTCCCGTCGGATTGCTGCATGGCTGCCACTGCATCTTCCCATCGCACGGATCCGGTGACATGGGGAGCAGCCAATAGCAGGCTGCGACGGTGACCAGCCTCATTAGCACCATTGGTGACGCTAGGGAGGCTGGTCACCATTGCGGCCTGCTATCAGCATCTCCTCCCCATCGCCAGATTTTTTGATCCATGCAACGGGGAGATGCAGTGGTGGCCGTGCAGCGATCCAGAGGGACGCGGGTGTTGGGGATCAGGTAAGTATCGTCTATAGGAGGGGCCCGGGCATTGTGTATGGGGGGGGGGACGGAGGGGGATATTTCTATTATTGGATAACCCCTTTAAGTATTGGCTGACATGATTTTTATGGGGATGGTGCGTGCCATATATGTATCATGCTGTATACTTTCAACCTTACGCTGATATCGTCAGCTTCGGCCAACAGCGGTAACACTGCAGGATTGATTATACGTAGATGTAGGACTTGAATGACCAATGTGTTTTTACTACCTCATGAACTTTGTAACTATCTTTTATCGTTCTTAAGCTGAGATCCCTCTATTGAAATAAATGACATATTTTTTCCATAAATTTCCATATTATTCTACTGTTATAAAATAATAAAATAAGCATTTAATCCCGCAATAAACATTCATTTACAGATATTCACATTTTAAGGGACTCCTGAACCTTTCCTACTTTCCTGCAGCCTGCCAACTTGCTATATCCTGGTTTTTTGGCAGTCTGCTTCCTTGCTCCTATACTCCTTGTACAGAGAAACTGCACGTGTTCTGTTCTATTCATTCACAGCATATAGTGACCTGGGATATTATATCATTAACAAGCTTCACCATGTGGATGAGTCGGTGGGAAATAAAACACGGAAGGCCTTCCTGTACCTGGCAGCATTCCCGTTTATGGACGCCATGGTGAGTAGTGTTGTATAATATGAAGTACTATCTTTATACTTTTAATTAATATCTTCTTCTAGGCGTCAGATTGGCAGCGCAATGTAGGGAATATTTTAGTTTTATATGATAAAAATATTGATTATTATGTAGGATTGACATTGAAATTAGAGCAATGTTGGATGTCAATCAGAGTTCTACATTTTATGGCCAAACCCATGTGGACACCTCTGCTAGTTATTTAGTTCAGGTTGTACAGCCACAACCATTGCAGCCAGGTGCATAACGTGATGCATACAGCCTTTACATGTGGTATTGTCATGGGATGCCAACTCTGTCCTGGTCAACTACAAGTGCTAATACGGTGGAGTGGAAGCGTCTAGGATTAACAACAATTCAACCACAAAATTGTAGACCATGGAAACAGAGCGGGACCACTTAGTGCTGAAGCATGGAATGCATGAATATTGCTTAGTTCAGAGTTCCTCACTGCCTCTGGAAATCACATCAGTAGTTAACCTGTGTCGAAAGCTTCATTAAATAGATTTCCATGGTTGAGCATTTATACACAGGCCTAAACTCACAGTGCACAATGCTAAGCGTCCGCTGGAGTGCCGTAAAGCATGCCACCACTTAACTTTGGAGCAGTGTAAATGTTCTCTGAAATTATGAATCACATTTCAATAATAATAATAAAAATTTTATTTATATAGCGCCAAAATATTATGCAGCGCTTTACAGTTCAGGTGGGTTCATGTACAAACAGAACCATAAATAACATAGCAACAAACAAGTCAACAGGAGGAATGAGGTCCCTGCTCATGAAAGCTTACAGTCTATAAGGAGATGGGGGTGAAACAGAAGGTAACAAGAGCTTGTTTTATACAATGGTCCGGCCATCTTAACACAATAGGGGAGTAGATATAAAGCTGCACGAGCCGGTCACCAGCCGATATCTGTAGTGCTTGTGGTGTGGATATTTCATTATGGATTAGATTCAGAAGAATAATGCTGAAGGGGGGTAGGGGGAAGGTGAATGGAGAAGAGTTAGATCAGGGGATGTGGTAGGCTAACTTAAAAAGATGTGTTTTTATGGAGCATCTAAAACTGTGGATATTATGAATAAACCTAATTGCTTGGGATAGGGCATTCCAGAGAAGTGGTGCAATTCAGAGTCTTGAAGACAGGAGTGAGAGCTTCAGGTTACGGTAGATGTTAGTCACAAGTCATTAGCTGAACAGAGAGCACGGGTATGACAGTAGACAGAAATGAGAGCGGAGATGTAGAGGGGTGCAGCACTGTGGAGAGCTTTGTGGGTGAGAAGTAGCAGTTTAAATTGAATCCTATACTGTATGGGCAACCAGTGCAATGACTGGCACAGGGTGGAGACATTGGAATAGCAGATAGACAGATGGATGAGCTTAGCTGCTGTGTTTAGGATAGTTTGCAGAGGGGAGAGTCACGTTAGGGGGAGACCAATTAGTGATGAGTAATCAAGAATGCATCAGGTTAAGGGCTCATGCACACGGCTGTTGCCCAGCCGTGGCCATATTGCGGCTCGCATACGGTGTTTCCGCAATACACGGGCACCGGCCGCGTGCACCCTGCATCACGGATCGCGGACCCATTCACTTGAATGGGTCTGCAATCCCGGAGATGCGGAAGGGAAGCATGGATCGGAACCCCACGGAAGCACTACAGAGTATACACTACTTTTTTGCGGTGCAGACCTTGGGGATGCGGATCGCGGACCCCATTCAAGTGAAAGGGTCTGCAATCCAAATGCGGCGGTCCCATGGTCAGTGCCAGTGCATTGCGGACCGCAAATTGTGGTCCACAGCAAGGGCACTGCAAGTGCATGAGCGCTAAAAATGAGAATTTTTGTTGTTTCCATAGTAAGAAAGAGACAGATTCTAGAGATGTTTTTCAGGTGCATATGGCATGATCTGGCAAGTTATTGAATATAGGAGCTAAAGGAAAGATCAGTGTCAAACAGAAAACCTGGACAGTGGTGTGCTGCCTAGGTGTGATGGTAGTGCCACACACTGAGATTGAGATATCAGGTTTAGGTAGGTTGGTAGGTGGAGAAAACACCAGTAGTACAGTTTTTTAAAAATTCCGTTTCAGATAGAGAGAGATATCATGGTAGAGATAGCAGTCAGACAGTCACTGTTGTTCTTCAGGACAGCAGGAGTGATGTCACGGACAGAAGTTGGCATAGAGATGGTACTGAAAAACGAATCTGCTGATAGTCTGTCCAATAGGGAGTTGTGTAGAGAGAAGAGCAGAGGGCCTAGAACTGAACCCTGAGGAACTCCAACAGTAAGAGGGAGAGGAGGTGAAGTCTGGCAGTCTGATGTTATCTGGGTTTCAGATTTTGGCCTTTTATTTACTGTAAAGGGTAATTGTAAAGCTACAGTTCAGAACACATTTTAGACAACTGTATGCTTCCATGTTTGTGGCAGAATTTTGGGGAAGGCCCTTTCCTGATCTAGGATAACTCTGGCCCTGTGCATAAAAAAGGAACATGGTTTGAGGAGTTTGGAGTGAAAGCACTTCAGTTGCCTGTTAGAGCTCTTACCTTAACCTCGGCGAACACCTTTGAAGGGAATAGGAACACAAATTGCGAACCAGCCTTTTTTGTCCCACATCAGTGCTTTAGAATTCCAGACGCAGGTACATATTCCCACAGGCAACCTGCAAAGTCTTATGGAAAGCCTTCCTAGAAGAGTCACACATTTTGGAGGCATAAACACTCATGTATTAAAAATTACAAACATGTGACACATGTTGACTACGCTCTGTATTTATTGACTTCGCTCTGTATTTATTGTGTTAAAGGGAACCTGTCATCAACTTTATGCTGCCCATACTAATGGCAGAATAAAGTAGAGACAAGTGAGTGGATTTCAGCGGTCTGTCATTTATAAGTTAAAAGTAAGTAGTTGCCAAGAACCAACATCACAATCATTGCAGACAAGGCCTAGAAAAGAGTCATGGCCACCTGAGAAGAGTCATGGTTATTCATGAATTCCTGCTCTCCCTGCCCACCTGCTGATGACTGACAGTCTTCTACCTAGTTTTCTCACTTTCTGTCTAGGAGAGAACTGCCAATTATCAGCAGATGGGCGGGAGAGCTGGTTCTCGGCAACCACTTACTTTTAGCTCATGAGTGACACACCGCTGAAATCAGCATTTCTGTCACTACTTCATGCTGCCCTCAGTACAGTCAGCATAAAGTTGATGACAGGTTCCCTTTAAAGAACTCTGGTGTTTTTGAGCACTGGACTGATAGAGCAGACATTGTATCAGCCCTGTTGTCAAACTGTTGGTCATGATCCTGCAGCACCAGGTATTTTATGCACGAATAAAGAGGCTGGTAAGGTCTTGTAATATTCTACCCTCTCTTCTATTAATCTTAAAAACAGGGGACAAAAAATAAAGAGTCTGAAGTCCTTCTTTAAGTATAACATTAATGCTTGCAACTTGCATACTACTACTGTACATACGTACTGTACGTACTGTATGTACGTACTACTGTGCGTACGTAATGTGTATGAATAGATTTTAGAGGTTTTCAGACCTTAGAACATGCCAGTTCAGCATATTACCACTGCTTTCTTTATGGTCTAGTGATATACAGCGTATTCTGAAAGTCTTTAGACCCTTTAACTTTTTTTTCACATTTTGTCGAGACTTTGTCAATACCCCTTAATAAGAAAGTGAAAATAAAATTTTTGAAATGTTTCCAAATTTATTGAAAAGGAAAAACTAAAATTTCTCATAGACATAAGTATTTAGACTCTTTGCTATGGCACTTGAAATTTAGCTCTGGGGGCCTCCCATTTCTCTTGACATATTTGAGATGTTTCTACACCTTGATTGGAGGCCACCTGTGGTAAAGTCAGTTGATTGGACATGATTTGGAAAGATACCTTTGTCTATATAAGGTCTCACAGCTGACAGAGCATATAATAGCAAAAAACAAACCACAAGGAGGAAAGAACTGCCTATAGAGCCCAGAGACATGATTGTGTGGAGGCACAGATCTGGAGAACAGTACAAAAAAATTCTGCTGCGCTGAAACCTCTCATGAGGACAGTGGTCTCCATAATTCTTAAATGGAAGAAGTTTGGAAGAACCAGGACTTTTCCTAGAGCTAGTCACTCCACCAAACTAAGTAATGGAGGGGAAAAGGGCCTTGGTAAGAGAGGTGACCAAGAACTCTATGGTTGCTCTGGCTGATCTCCAAAAATCCTGTGGGCAGGTAGGAGAAACTTTCAGAAAGTCAACCATCACTGCGGTAGTCCACCAATCTGTGTTTCATGGCCAGAAAGAAGCCTCTCCTAAGAAAAATACACTTGAAAGTTTGCACAAAGGCACCTAAATGACTCTAAGACAGTGAGAGACAAAGTTCTCTGGTCTGATGAAACCAAGATTGAACTTTTTGGTCTCATTTCTAATTGTCATATTTGGAGGAAACTAGGCACTCCCCAATACCATCTCTACAGTGAAGTATGGTGGTGACATCATGATGCTGTGGGGGTGTTTTTTTAGTGACTGGGAGACTGGTCAGAGTAAAGGGAAAGATTAATGGAGCAAAGTACAGAAATATTTTTAATGAAAACCTAATCCAGAGGGATCAGCTGGGTCACCATGTAGAGGCTCGTAACTTTGTGCATCAGAAGCTCAATGACCTGAGGGCCACCCTTCAAGAAGAGTGGGATGCCATGCCTCAGCAGACAATAAGTTATTGCGACATTTACATTTTTGTGGGGGTATACCCACCACTGTTGTTGGCTTTTGTTTCAATAAATTGTTTGAGATGAGGAAATCACCATTGCATGCGTCTACTTAAATGCCCTACTTTCATTATATAATATCACTGTAGTGAGCATTTAACATTTTCCATAAATTTCACTTAAAAGCCAAATATCCCTAACTTTTTGTACATCAATGCAAAATTTTAGTTTTTCCTTTTCAATAAATTAGCAAAGATTTCTAACATTCTGTTTTCAATTTGTCATTATGGGGTGCTGAATGCAGAATGATGGGGGAGAACGTGATTTTTGTTTTTATTTTAGCATAAAGCCACAACATAAAATGTGAAAAAAGTGAAAGATTCTAAAAGGGAAAAGGGTATGCTGAATACATTTTAGTTCTCAACTACACTACAGTGACCCCAGTAATCCCTTACATCTGAATGCATCCTAATTATACAGTTATACAATTGTACAGGGGCTGCATGATTAGAAACAAATAACTTTGATTGTTTTTTTTTTGTTTAGTACTTAAGGTAGTTTCACACTAGTGTTTCAGAGCTCCGGAAGTCTTTTCTGGCAGGGAACAGCATGCCAGGACTCTAGGGATCCGGCATTGCCGTACGCTGCCTAAATGCCCGCTGGCTCCATTAACTATAATGGGGACTGGCGGAGATCCAAGCGCAACCCAACAAATATGTTGAGAATCATCCAGAGACCTCTGTCTCTCTGTCTGTCTAATTTATTTACTTAGATTTTTACTGCATGTTGTTGTTACTATATGTGTTTTTGTCATATCAACTCAGATATGTTATAAATATCCTATTATTCATTTTAAATAGGGCATGAACACTTCTCCTCACGTGTGTTTTAGTAGATACTAATAGCTTTAGCAGCACTGATTGGATAGTGTCAGACTGAACAGGGGCCCATTCATTCATGAACTTCAAGTAGGAATAGTAGAGGAGTGACACAACATAGTATCATAAAAATAGATGCTGCAGAATTGTTGGGGAATAGGTAATGCAAGTAGTTACTAAAACAGACATGTCAGGAGAGGTTCGAGTCTTGTGGCATATCTAGTCGAAAGTCATAGACATGAGGGTTTTGTCATTAGAACTANCCCCCCCCCAATGCCCAGACCCACTCTGCCGACCATACTTACCTGGTCCCCGCTGCCAGTTTCCTTCCCAATCACTCCACCACCACCTCCATATCTCCTCTGCGTGCAGATACCAACTTTGCATCAAGAGCTCTCTATGTCTACACTAAGATAGGCAGCCCAAACCCAAATGTCCTGTAAATGAAGTCAGGGGAGATACAGGAGCTGTGGTTTTATTCATTTGTTCATGCACCATCCACATGCAGATTATATGGTCTTACTTGTTTTTTTTTAGCTAGTCTGTTTTCATGAAAGTAACTATATTCTCTAGTTTAAAAGCTATGGACACCATTGCATTTTTTTGTGCTAAAAACAATTTTTTCTAGTAGCATTTTTGGGGTGTTGCCATTACACCTAAAGGCTCTGCTCTCTCTGTAACTACCACGCTCTCTACACTTTGACAGGGCCAGGCAGTGTAAAAGTGATCACATCTGCCTGGCCCTGCCAATCAAAGTGAAGAGGGTGCGGCAATTGCAGAGTGAGCAGAACCTCTAGGTGTAACAGCAACACCCCCGTTGCTCCTAGAGGCTCATTTGCATATATTAAAACATCATTTTTCTCAGCAATGCGGGCACATATGAACATGGGACCAACATAGATGCCTTCAGCTGCCAAGTGCACATGTAACTGGTCAGCCAGTGTCATAGGTGCAAATCTGCTGACAGATGCCCTTTAAAGATGAATTATACACAAATGGGTAGACACTTTAAAATAATGTATCATATAAAATTATGATTTACCTATTTTTTTTTTACCTTGTAGGCCTGGACACATGCTGGCATTTTATTGAAGCACAAGTACAGCTTTCTGGTTGGATGTGCCTCCATCTCTGATGTCATAGCACAGGTGTGTATGCTATATTGAGCTCATCTGTGATGTCATCACACAGATGATTATGCTATATTGCGCTAATCTATGAAAGTTAATTAACATATATTGATGTTTTTTTATGTCACAATATAGTTGGGCATGTTCTGTTGAGGTAATCTCTGATGTTGTACCACAAGGAGAATGAGATCACTTCTTACGTCATAATTTAATGAATATGGACACCATTGATTATGTTTTTAATTCGTTGCATCAATTGTGTGATAAAAAAATACATTTTCCAATTTATTTTATTTAACATTTTGCACTGTTTGGCTTCTGTAGGTTTCTAACAGATTTCAGCATTTTATGCAGATTAGCTCCATATATAAACTGTGTAAGGTAGACATCCAGTTTATATATAAAAATGTTTCTGAATATAAAGAAAATCTGTCACCAGTTTTTTTTATGCAGTTAAAACCAGATAGTGCCACATCTACTTTTTTTCTTTTTCCTTTTTTTCTAATCAGTTTTTATTTTCTGATTAAAGATTTTTATAATTCTATTTCCTGATCATTATTATGGGGGCGGCCATCTTGGCTGACCTGTTCTTAAAGGGGTTCTGCAGTTTTTTCAAACTGATGATCTATCCTCTGGATAGATCATCAGCATCTGATCGGCAGGGGTCCGACACCCGGGACCCCCGCCGATCAGCTGTTTGAGAAGGCAGTGGCGCTGCAGGAGCGCCGCGGCCTTCTCTGTGTTTACCGCGGGCCCAGTGACGTCACGACTAGTATCACTGGCCTGGGCGGGGCTAAGCTCCATTCATGTGAACAGAGCTTAGCCCCGCCCAGGCCAGTGATACTAGTCGTGACGTCACTGGCCTGCAGTAAACACAGAGAAGGCCGCGGCGCTCCTGCAGCGCCGCTGCCTTCTCAAACAGCTGATCGTCAGGGGTCCCGGGTGTCGGACCCCCGCCGATCAGATGCTGATGATCTATCCAGAGGATAGATCATCAGTTTGAAAAAACTACAGAACCCCTTTAACAGTATTTAGAAAGCATTAAGAAAATTGCTTTACGACAGCCCCATGGGCCACAGACACAATGGTCAGGAGGGGACCTCATTGACTTCTATGGGAGAGTTTACCTGTGCAGAGGTCATTGTACAAGGAAAGAACAAAAATTATTTAAAAGTATGTTAAACACAAAAATGTAGGTCATTTTCTGATGATACATATTCCTGTCATGCTATTAGATCAGGACTGGAATGTCTGATGTGGTTAATGATTGTCTTCTACATTAATCTTTTGTAGATAGATTACTTCTTGTGTAACTTCTCCCACACATTTCTTTCCCATAGACTTTATCGTCTTACTACTACTGTGGCCAAAGTACAAATGTGTAAACCTGTCAGCAAAAATGACATTGACATCTCCAGTGAATGAATGAGAGCGCATGGACAGAGAGCCAGTATGAATAGTTGTAAATGCATTGTACCACTCACAGCCAAAAGAAGATTACTTTTAATAGTTACAAGTCTGATTATTATTAATGTGGCGTTTACAACGTTCCTATTTATATTCTATTATATCTGAAACTTAAGGGGTTGTCGGAGGCTTTAAAAAATGAAATTAGCTGCCATGAATATTATTCGCCTATTAATTCCCCGCTGTTTCAGCGCTGACGTTTCAATTACATGGCAGATATGTCCTCACAAATGCTACTTGCAGAGGCATATAGTATTCATCAACATCCGTCACGCCTATTGTGAAAAAAACATAGCATGTTATTTATTGGATGTATAGAATAGCTAAGACTGAATCTTCTGTAGCTGAAATCTGCCGTTTTTTTTTTCTCTGCAATTCAAGCTAGGTGACTTTTGTCTCCCAACGGCATGGGACTCTATTCTGGACTTCAGCAGTAAGAATGACATTGCGGATTGTGACTGACCCCCTTGCTGGGCATTGTAGGCACAGTTGACTTTGGATCTGCTCGTTGTATTATATGTTTGCATTTTGCTTGAAATGTTTTGCTGGAGATCATTGATCACAGATGAGCCATCGGGTACGGCCACACGGTTAGGTTTCCTAATGTGGTTTTGGAAGCCAAAATCAGGGTTGGATCATAAAAGGAGAGAAAGTATAAAGGACAGATACGACTTCTCTTTTTTGAATTCACTCCTTGTTTTGGTTTCCAAAACTGCATTAAGAAACCTGCCACATGTTCATGCCGTAGAAAAAACATGGAGGAAAAATCCATGGTGTAATTGTCGTGGAATCTGCAGCAGAAATCTGAAGCTGACCCTCAAATCTCTGCAATGAATTTATAGTTTTAATGCTGTGGATCTAGCCACAAGACTAATCCACGTGTGAACTAGACTGATAAGAATGGACATCTATGACTACAAATGAACGGCAGTATGGATTCCATTCAGAAGCGATGAGAGGCAGAATACACACAGTTTTTCCCACAGATTTTGCAGCGGTATGCATGCTGAATCCACCGTGTGACCATGTCCTAATAATGCTTGTATCAGGACCTATCTACTCAAAGTAAGATGGCTGTATCTGTAGGCTTTACACTTTAGACATTGAGGGAGAATTGTCATGAGAGAATTTTTGTAGGAGTCTTCATTCCTATAATTTGAGCTAAATTTATAAGACATTGGTGCATCTTTAATGGGTCATTGATCGTTTAGAAAAAACTTTTGATGTCATAGTGACAGACCAAAGGTTTTGATCAGTGGGGGTATGAGTGCTGAGACCCTCACCAAGGAGAGAGAAGCCTCAATTCCATCTCCTGCAGCGAGGAGAGAGCGAGCATTATGTCAGTGCCTCTCTCCCCTCATTCTAGCAATTGCTGGGGTCTCATTACTCAGGGCAAAATCATGAGTGGCAAATAAAAACGCTTGTGCTGATCCAAATTCATGTGCGTGGGGACCCCAAGCACACGACCAGACAGCGCGGTCGTGTCATGGTGTGCGACGTGGCCATGCTGTGATGGAGTACAGTCATATGGACTGTCTCTAATTTAACTGGTGGGTCTGTATTGTTAAAGGGACTGTCTCACTTTAACTAATTATATTTATCCTGTAGACAAAGTTAATGCAAGACACTTACTTATGGAATGTTTTTTGCACATTTCTGTTTCTTTTTTTTATTTGTTGAAAAAACTCCATCTGAAAAATTTTACGGAATAGATGCGGCCCCGGAATAGAGCGGAAAAAAAAAAAAATAGAATATGTCCTATTCTTGTCCGCAGTAGCGGACAAGAATAGGCATTTTGAATAGGGTGCCGGGCTGTGTGTTCCACAGTTTGCATATGTGGTATTGTGGATCCGCAATACCACAGCCATCTGAACGGCCCCCAACTGAAAGTCTTTGGAAAATATGAAATGAAGGACACACAAGAGTTTTTTGTCTAGTGTCTATTTTTTTCTAATTGACGTTTTTTGTGTGTGTGTCTCTAAGGGTGATGGCACAAGGTGCAGTTTTGACATGCAGTTAGGATGCAGTTTTCAATTTAGCCAGTTTAGCAGCCTCGTTAACCCCTGGTGTTCTGCATTGTGGGAATGATTTAATTCATTTCAGCTTGCTACAATAAAAAACTGCATCCTAACTGCATGTCAAAACTGCACCGTGTGCCATCACCCTAAACACAGAAACTGGGTTGGGCATTTATTTTTTTACTAAAAAAGCCATAGAAACCACTTGCATTTTTGTATCCTGCAGGTATTTTATGGTGTTTTTTTTCATGTATTTTAATGAGATGAAAAGACACCTAAAAACCGCCATACTTTAACATGCTGTTATTCACTACAGTGGGACCGCAAAAGATCCGGACAGCAGTCCATGTGCTGTCCATTCCATGCTGTCCTCTAAATGATTACGAACAAGGTTAGGACTGTTCTATTCAGGGGCAGATGTTCTGTTCCGCAAAATGCATAGCAGTTTCATAGCAGGTGTAGATGTATCTGTCAGTTACCTAGCTACGGTGAGTTTGCAGACTTTTCCCACTTTCTTTGGTAATCCCCATATGTATGTGCTGCTGTGCTGGACATCCAGAAATGATTATCCATAACATAAAAGATTCAATTCAATTAAAAAAAATAATGTGAAGGTGGCCGTAGCTTTTAAGTGAGGTGCATGGATATCAGTGGGACACATTTTTATTCTTTGCAGCCAGGCCCCTAACAGCAGTACCATCTGTACCAACCTAGTGAAGGTCATGCCAATGTCATTGCTGTTGCAAATATTCTGGGGACCACACAATTGTACTAGGTGTAGAATGGCAGCTTAAACAAATTTTTGTTTGTCTTGTGTGCCACAAAACCTTATGCGAGTATCATTAGGGCTGCCAGTTCTCTGTAAGGCTGCTTTCAGATGAGCGAGTTACATACTCCGAACTCTCCTGTAAGTATAAGACAGCTCCCGTCCTGAACTTACAGCACTGACGGGGTTGCATAGCATTATACTGATTTATGATGCTATCTAACCCTTGCAGTTCTGGAATGTATTGGATAACACTGACATAATGCTGTCAGTGTTATCCAATACATTCCAGACCTCTAAGCATTACATAGCATCATAAATCAATATAATGCTATACGACCCCGGCAGTACTGGCAGGCCAGGACGGGAGCTGCTGCATACTCACACTGTGAGTCCGGAGTGTGGAACTCGCTCGTTTGAAAGGTACTTACAGACACAAATTGGCACTGAGTTTTTATGGACTATTAAACGGCAGAATAACCGCATGAATTTTTTTTTGGCCACAGGCATTTTTACTGCATTTTCTGTGGCATTTTTTCAGGATTTATTTGTAAACAGTTCCTCTTAAGACTAATGCAGGTGTCAGCAACCTTCAACACTCCAGCTGCTGCTACTCCCAGCATACTCCTCAGTTACTCAGCTGTTATTGTAACTCCTATAGAACTGAAGAGAGGATTCTGAGAGTTGTAGTTTCAGAACAGCTGGAATGTCGGAGGTTGCTGATCCCTGGTCTAGGGTTTGTGAAAGTGATGTGAAAACACCAGAGCTACAGCATCCAGAAAGACCAAAACTGCCATCTAAGTAACACACGCTTGTGTATCCTGCGTTTCATATTTCCCATAGACTTTCAACTAACATTTGGAGCTAAAAAACACAGGTGCAAAAAATTTTGAATGTATTGGAGACAGCACGCCAGTGAAGTATTTTTGGAAATTGCTTATTTTATTCATTTATTTCAACACCATTGGTACATAATCTACATCAGTGCAACATTTCCAGACACCCTTAGGCCCCTTTCACACGAGCGAGTTTTCCGCGCGGGTGCAATGCGTGACGTGAACGCAGAGCACCCGCACTGAATCCTGACCCATTCATTTCAATGGGTCTGTGCACATGAGCGTTTTTTTTCATGCATCAGTTCTGCGTTGCGTGAAAAACGCAGCATGTTCTATATTCTGCGTTTTTCAGGCAGCCCTGGCTCCATAGAAGTGTATGGGGCTTCAGTGAAAAACGCATTGCGTCCTGAAGTACTTACTGTAAGTGCGGATGCAATGCGTTTTTCACTGATGGTTGCTAAGAGATGTTGTTTGTAAACCTTCAGATTTTTATCACGCACGTGAAAAACGGATCAAAACGCATTGCACCTGCATGGAAAAAACTGAACAACTGAACGCAATCACAGACAAAACTGACTGAACTTGCTTGCAAAATGGTGTGAGTTTTCCTGAATGCACCCTAAACGCATCCTGACCTAATCCGTCACGCTCGTGTGAAAGGGGCCTTACAGCCTGAAGAAGGTCACCACAAAAGGGCCCGAAACATTGCACTGATGTAGACTTATGTACCACTGGTGTTTAATTGAATTAATAAAATCAGCAATTTCAAAACTTCACTGGCATGCCATCTCCAATACATTCAGAATGATATAACAAGATTCCCAGGTGGAGGGAGATCACCCTTGGGACGTGCACCCCTAAAAGCCATCTGGACGAGTGCTGTGGCCACTACTTTGCTTAAAGCGTACCTGCCACTAAATAAACTTTCTAAATTAACTTCCCCATGTGCTTATGAATGGATAAGAAGCATTTATTCACCTTTTCATCCAGTTATGGGCACTACAGGCTTCTACGTTCAGTTTCTGTTTGGTGCACTCACCATGAATTCCTTCTCAGCACTGGGGGTGGTCCCTGTGTGCTGATGACATCAGCTCTGGGCTTCATCATGTGACTTTTGCCCTTACACAGCATCATCTGGCCTGCCCTCTTGAGCGCGCTCTGTAGGAGGTCTGCCCTCTGCCAGCCATTTGTTGAAAAATCTCATGTGCCTGCAACCTGTGTCTTCCTGAATTCATGGTGAGTGAGTGGCTGCAGAACACACAGCATTTGTTGACCAATTCACTCACACACAGGGATGCCACACACTGAGGATGACAGCAGCAGCTCCTGTTAGTATGTGTGGCTGCAGCAGCTTGATTGTGAGAAACACTGTGACCAGTGAATATGCTACACATCTACTGCCTTCTCTCTAACCTTTCAGCCAGGATGCTGCAGAGACACACACAGTGCTGTGCACGGCATCAGGCTCTTCCTGCACTGTGATTGACAAACTGCTGGCTCCTGTAGCTGTAGAGCCCGCCCAGGGGCGTAGCTAACGGCTCATGGGCCCTGGTGCAAGAGTTCAGCTTGGGCCCCCCTTCCCTCAGTGCTTTGTGTGTCTTCTTATGCAGCAGAAGGGTCTTTGGGCCCCCTCAGGCTCCTGGGCCCGGTAGCGACTGCTACCTCTGCACCCCCTATAGCTACTCCCCTGAGCCCGCCCCTACATCCTGTACTTTGTCCTTGCCAGTACTACAGAGAAGACAATTTTACAGAACAGCAGGAGAGGACAGAAAACACACTGTAGGCTGCCCCCTAGTGGACTAATGTTTGGGGGGGGATTTACTTATGGAAAACAAGCAGTAAGTTAATGCAACCAAATTTGAAAGTTGGTTATATTCTAGGGGACTTTTAGAAAATGCAAAGTTGTTTGTAGTGACAGTGCCCATTTAACAGGTGCAAAAAATGGCACTAAAAAGCAAACATGCAGAAAACACCTCCAAAAACATGCATGCTAAGGCCACTTTCACATTAGCGGCAGCACGGATCCGGCGGGTGAAGGGTGCCGCCGGATCCGTGCTGTCACAGGTACACGTGAGGAGCCGGTATTTGCACACGTGTCAAATACACATACACACACACATAGACATACACAGACATACTTACATGCTCCCAGCAGCTCCGCACAGCACAGGAGGAGGAGGACGGCGCGCACATAGGAAGATTCCCCACAGCGCCCTCTGCTGGAGGGAGAATCTTCCTATGTGCGCGCAGTCCTCCTCCTCCTGCGATGTGCGGAGCTGCTGGGAGCATGTAAGTATGTCTGTGTGTATGTGTCTGTCATGTGTGGTTTGCTGTGGATGGATCCGTCATGAACTCCATTGAAAGTCAATGGAGGACGGATCCGTTTAATGTGTGTGTTACACCAAACGGATCCGTCCCCATTAACTTCCATTGGGGGTCATTACGGATCTGTCTTGGTGCGGATAAACAGTACGGAGAGCAAACCGCAGCATGCTGCGGTTTGTTCTCCGGTCTGAAGACGGAACGGAATGCTTTCAGGAGCAGTTCAGTGTCTTCAGTTCAGTTTTGTCCCCATTGACAATGAATGTGGACAAAACTGAAGCGTTTTATTCCGGTATTGAGCCCCTATGACGGAACTCAATACCGGAATTCCAAAATGCAAGTGTGAAAGTAGCCTAATCCACCCTGAAGAAGCAATTGCATGTCAACATAATTTGGATTACTAGTAAGCATTTTCTGGAGCAGAAATATTATTGCAAATGTAAAATTTCTCCTGGTGAGTCGGCTCATAAAAATATAGCTTCAGGTGCCATATCGGGAATTACAGTTTCTCCCTCGAAAAGTACATTGAAGAGATTTAACAGATTGCTGCCTTTATACGTCTGCTATATAATATCCTCACAGTACGGATCTAATGGAAAGAACCATTTAGGCCTCATGCACACAACCATATTTTTTCTTCAGTGTGCAGTTCAGTTTTAAAATGGATAGCACATTAACCCATACATGTCAATGGAGCTATGCACACGTCTGTTTTATCATGATCTGTGTGCCCTCTCCGAGAGTTTCACTGCACGTCCTATTCATGTTTGTTTTTGCGGAAGAGAATAGCCCATCCTCTTGATGAGTGAGAAAAAGCAGAATGCTCATGGAAAGATCTGTTTTGTGGACCGAAGATCATAGCTATGTGTATGGGTGCCTTCATGCATGGTGAAATTTTCCACCAGATAATCCGCAATATCAAGACTTCCACCATGTTATCCAATGGGCTGAAAATTGTCCACCCCTGGGTTGTGTTCCACTGCGAAATTTACTTTGTGATGTGGATTTTCTGTATGGGAATCTCTCCATTCAATTCAATGGCAAGCTGATTCTTCAGTGGAAAACGTGGATTTTGTTGCAGATTTTTCTGTAGCATTTTCCACTGCAGAAACAGTTTGCCGTTGAAATGAATGGAGAGATTCCCATATAGCAAATCTGCAACAAAATTTGCCCGATAATTCACACCGAAAAATCTGCAACTTAAAAATTTGCACCTGCAGATTTTCCAGCGGATATCCGCATATGTTAATTATGTTTACGGTTTTTGCCGCGTCATTGGAAGGGTGAGATCTGCTGCAAAACTGCATCTAAGGGCTCATGCACATGAACGTGTGCCGGCCGTGCCCGTGCACCCATTCACTTCAATGGGTCCGCGATCCGGGAGATGCGGAGCGGAGGCACGGATCAGAACACCACAGAAGCACTACGGTGTGCTTCCGTGGTGTTTCTGGCCGTGCCTCCGCACCGCAAAAAAGTAGTGCAAGCACTACTTTTTTGCGGTGCGGACCCTCGGATGCGGATCGCGGACCCCATTCAAGTGAATGGGTCCACGATCCGCATGCGGTGGCCTCACGGTCAGTGCCCGTGCATTGCGGCCCGCAGCACGGGCACAGCCGGCACACGTTCGTGTGCATGAGGCCTAATCCACACATTTCTAATTGTGGATTTTGGAGTGGATATGCTGCAGAAACGCATATATATCTGCATGGATATTCCTGCAGATCCTATGTATGTTAACCCGCTCCCGTAAGGGTCTTTACACAAACTCATTGACACTGGGGGTTTTTCTGGCTGTAAAAGCAGCAGAACACTGGCATGCGTTTTTACCCACAGACATTTTTGGGGCATTTTTCAAGTTTTTTTTATTTTTGCGAGTTCTTCATGATATTTGTGGGTGCCTTCACGCATGGTGAAATTTTCCACCAGATAATCCGCAATATCAAGACTTCCACCATGTTATCCAATGGGCTGAAAATTGTCCACCCCTGGGTTGTGTTCCACTGCGAAATGTACTTTGTGATGTGGATTTTCTGTATGGGAATCTCTCCATTCAATTCAATGGCAAGCTGATTCTTCAGTGGAAAACGTGGATTTTGTTGCAGATTTTTCTGTAGCATTTTCCACTGCAGAAACAGTTTGCCATTGAATTGAATGGAGAGATTCCCATATAGATCAGCTGTTTGAAGAGGCTGCAGCGCTCAAATGATGTCACTTTCATTGGTCACATGGCCTATGTGCAGCCCAGTCCCATTCAAGTGAATAGGCACTGGCTGCAATATGAATCCCAGCTGCCATGCAATGTGCAGCACATCACTCAGTGTGCGGTAAGGAGAACACTGGATAATATCATACATCAGTTTCCCAGTTATACGTTGAGTGGTCATTTTCTCTGTATTGAGAAGGACCAGGCCTGGAATGCAGG
This sequence comes from Rhinella marina, assembly GCA_900303285.1. NCBI lineage: Eukaryota > Metazoa > Chordata > Amphibia > Anura > Bufonidae > Rhinella > Rhinella marina. The sequence goes on from ONZH01001617.1 coordinate 73,726, forward strand.
AAGGAGGGGGAGGGAGACCCAAGAAGCTTTAGAATTGGAGTGGACCTGAGCCATTAAAAAACAAAAGATATTTGACAGACAACCCCTTTAAATAGCTAAGAGCTGGCCATGCTCCCACATTCTAATATACACTGATGTCACGTTTGAGAATACCTGTTTATCCTAATGACATATCTACCAGTTAGACCTGTCACAGCCTTCCAATTTTCCAATTGATGTTTATGTGTTTTCCTCTTGGCCTGTGAATGTGCGGCTCGTCCTAGAGTTCTCAAGCATGTACCAGCATGAATCTGTCCAATTCTTTAATACCTTATTTCTTGGACATTTTCTACATTGGAGGTACACTCACACTGAGCAGATTTTACCTCTGTATCAGAAATTCCACTGTGGATTTCGTGCTTTGCAAAAGGTGAATTCCTTGGTGGAAACCTGCAGCAAAAATTGGCATGCTGTGGATTTAAAGCAATGCTTAAAATCTCATCCACTTCACTAGTAGTATAAAATTCTGAGAATTTGGTAAAAACAAATCCACAGCAGCAAATCTGCAGAATATGCTTCCATTTTGACGTACCCTTGAAGGATATTGTGACTTGGTATTGCTTTGGTGTCATACCATTGAACAGTCTCTCAGTCATGATTCTGGCATGATGGACGTACCGAAGAGGAACCAATGTCACTAGAATGTCTATTGTCTCCATAAATTCCTCTCGCCTTCAGGTGCATGCTCAGTGAAGCCTTGTGTACTTGCCGTCACTTCATCGCCGACTAAGCATATGCCAGAAGGCGGTAGACTGAGTGATGTGGTTTGTTCTCATCAATAATTGTATTGGAAAATCTGTCATGCTCTCAGTGTAATGCTGGCCATAGAAAAAGATGAAATTTTGCTTACCAATTTTGGGTGACGGGTTTGGGTGACAATCTTATGTGCATAGGGACTTAAAGGGGTTGGCCACCATACGCATAAAAAAAAATAAAGGGTCCCAGATAATAACTAAAGCCACAAGGTATTTGTATCATCAGATATATACTATCTATATATAATTTTTCTAATGTGTTCAGCATAACATGCTCCCATTGATGAGAGACTGTGTGGGTGGAGCAGCTGCAAAATGAAAGCAAAAACCCCAGCATGCATCACATCAAGCATCTTCACAGGAGCGGTGACATGACATCGCTGGCCAAACAAAACGTTTTTTGTGTCACCATTTTCTGAAAGCTATACTTTTTTTAATTTTTCTGCCAATCATCTTGTGTAGTGGCTCATTTTTTACGGGAAAAGTTGATGTTTTCATTGGTACCATTTTTGGGTACATGTGATTTTTGGATCATTCAATATTACTCTTTATGGGGCAAGGTATCCTATTTTCTTTTTGGCACAGTTTTTATAGTATTGTTTTATGGCATTCACCTGAGGAGGTAGATCATTTAAATATTATATAGAGCAGGTCGTTAGGAATGTAATGATACCTAATATGTCTACTTTTTAAAAAAAAAATAAAAATCTGTTTTTCACAATAAAAGCATTTTTGAAAAAAAAAATCATGTTTTAGTGTGTCCATTTTCTGAAAGCCATATATCTTTATTTTTTTGGGCGATTTTCTTATGTAGAGGCTTATTTTTTGCAGGAAGAAATAATGATTTGATTAGTACTATTTTGAGGCACATATGACTTTTTGATTGCTTGGTATTACACTTTTTGTGATGAAGGTTGACAAAAAAATGGCTTTTTTGGAGCAGTTTTTATTTATTTATTTTCTTGGTGCTTACCTGAGGGGGTGAATCGTGTTATATTTTTATAGAGCTGGTCGATACGGATGCGGCAATTCCTAATATATGTGTGTATATATATATATATATATATATATATACATTTATACACACACATACACTCACCGGCCACTTTATTAGGTACACCATGCTAGTAACGGGTTGGACCCCCTTTTGCCTTCAGAACTGCCTCAATTCTTCGTGGCATAGATTCAACAAGGTGCTGGAAGCATTCCTCAGAGATTTTGGTCCATATTGACATGATGGCATCACACAGTTGCCGCAGATTTGTCGGCTGCACATCCATGATGCGAATCTCCCGTTCCACCACATCCCAAAGATGCTCTATTGGATTGAGATCTGGTGACTGTGGAGGCCATTTGAGTACAGTGAACTCATTGTCATGTTCAAGAAACCAGTCTGAGATGATTCCAGCTTTATGACATGGCGCATTATCCTGCTGAAAGTAGCCATCAGATGTTGGGTACATTGTGGTCATAAAGGGATGGACATGGTCAGCAACAATACTCAGGTAGGCTGTGGCGTTGCAACGATGCTCAATTGGTACCAAGGGGCCCAAAGAGTGCCAAGAAAATATTCCCCACACCATGACACCACCACCACCAGCTTGAACCGTTGATACAAGGCAGGATGGATCCATGCTTTCATGTTGTTGACGCCAAATTCTGACCCTACCATCCGAATGTCGCAGCAGAAATCGAGACTCATCAGACCAGGCAACGTTTTTCCAATCTTCTACTGTCCAATTTCGATGAGCTTGTGCAAATTGTAGCCTCAGTTTCCTGTTCTTAGCTGAAAGGAGTGGCACCCGGTGTGGTCTTCTGCTGCTGTAGCCCATCTGCCTCAAAGTTCGACGTACTGTGCGTTCAGAGATGCTCTTCTGCCTACCTTGGTTGTAACGGGTGGCAATTTGAGTCACTGTTGCCTTTCTATCAGCTCGAACCAGTGTGCCCATTCTCCTCTGACCTCTGGCATCAACAAGGCATTTCCGCCCACAGAACTGCCGCTCACTGGATGTTTTTTCTTTTTCGGACCATTCTCTGTAAACCCTAGAGATGGTTGTGCGTGAAAATCCCAGTAGATCAGCAGTTTCTGAAATACTCAGACCAGCCATTCTGGCACCAACAACCATGCCACGTTCAAAGACACTCAAATCACCTTTCTTCCCCATACTGATGCTCGGTTTGAACTGCAGGAGATTGTCTTGACCATGTCTACATGCCTAAATGCACTGAGTTGCCGCCATGTGATTGGCTGATTAGAAATTAAGTGTTAACGAGCAGTTGGACAGGTGTACCTAATAAAGTGGCCGGTGAGTGTATATACATTTATACACACACACATATGTATAAATATACACACATATATACATGTATACACACACATATATACACACACATATGTATAAATACACATATATACATGTACACACACACATATATACATGTATACATACACATATATACACACACATATATGTATAAATACACATATATACATGTATACACACATACAGTACAGACCAAAAGTTTGGACACACCTTCTCATTCAAAGAGTTTTCTGTATTTTCATGACTATGAAAATTGTAGATTCACACTGAAGGCATCAAAACTATGAATTAACACATGTGGAATTATATACTTAACAAAAAAGTGTGAAACAACTGAAAATATGTCTTATATTCTAGGTTCTTCAAAGTAGCCACCTTTTGCTTTGATTACTGCTTTGCACACTCTTGGCATTCTCTTGATGAGCTTCAAGAGGTAGTCACCTGAAATGGTATTCCAACAGTCTTGAAGGATTTCCCAGAGATGCTTAGCACTTGTTGGCCCTTTTGCCTTCACTCTGCGGTCCAGCTCACCCCAAACCATCTCGATTGGGTTCAGGTCTGGTGACTGTGGAGGGCCAGGTCATCTGGCGTAGCACTCCATCATTCTCCTTCTTGGTCAAATAGCCCTTACACAGCCTGGAGGTGTGTTTGGAGTCATTGTCCTGTTGATAAATAAATGATGGTCCAACTAAACGCAAACCGGATGGAATAGCATGCCGCTGTAAGATGCTGTGGTAGCCATGCTGGTTCAGTATGCCTTCAATTTTGAATAAATTCTCAACAGTGTCACCAGCAAAGCACCCCCACACCATCACACCTCCTCCTCCATGCTTCACGGTGGGAACCAGGCATGTAGAGTCCATCCGTTCACCTTTTCTGCGTCGCACAAAGACACGGTGGTTGGAACCAAAGATCTCAAATTTGGACTCATCAGACCAAAGCACAGATTTCCACTGGTCTAATGTCCATTCCTTGTGTTCTTTAGCCCAAACAAGTCTCTTCTGCTTGTTGCCTGTCCTTAGCAGTTGTTTCCTAGAAGCTATTTTACCATGAAAGCCTGCTGCACACAGTCTCCTCTTAGCAGTTGTTGTAGAGATGTGTCTGCTGCTAGAACTCTGTGGCATTGACCTGGTCTCTAATCTGAGCTGCTGTTAACCTGCAATTTCTGAGGCTGGTGACTCGGATGAACTTATCCGCAGCAGCAAAGGTGACTCTTGGCCTTCCTTTCCTGGGGCGGTCCTCATGTGAGCCAGTTTCTTTGTAGCGCTTGATGGTTTTTGCGACTGCACTTGGGGACACTTTCAAAGTTTTCCCAATTTTTCGGACTGACCGACCTTCATTTAATGATGGCCACTCATTTTTCTTTACTTAGCTGCATTTTTCTTGCCATAATACAAATTCTAACAGTCTATTCAGTAGGACTATCAGCTGTGCATCCACCTGACTTCTGCCCAACACAACTCATGGTCCCAACCCCATTTATAAGCAAGAAATCCCACTTATTAAACCTGACAGGGCACACCTGTGAAGTGAAAACCATTTCAGGTGACTACCTCTTGAAGCTCATCAAGAGAATGCCAAGAGTGTGCAAAGCAGTAATCAAAGCAAAAGGTGGCTACTTTGAAGAACCTAGAATATAAGACATATTTTCAGTTGTTTCACACTTTTTTGTCAAGTATATAATTCCACATGTGTTAATTCATAGTTTTGATGCCGTCAGTGTGAATCTATAATTTTCATAGTCATGGAAATACAGAAAACTCTTTGAATGAGAAGGTGTGTCCAAACTTTTGGTCTGTACTGTTACACACACATATATACATGTATACACACACATATATACAGGTATATATATTTTATGTCACTACTTAAAATGTGCTTTACTGGGGCTTTGATGTTTGTGAATTACTGCCGTCGGCCAGGGGATTAGATGCGCTCCTAGTATGCTCCCTGCTCCGAACTCTGACAGGAACAAGCTGTTTGTACTCACAGAACAAGCAGCTGGTTCCTGTCAGAGACAGAGCAGGGAGCGCGCAAGTGGCAGGGGCAGACTGGACATGTGTTGCTCAGGCAGATAAGGAAAAGCAGTGCATGTGCAGTAACACTACAGGCATGGACGAGCTTTCTCTAAAGCTCCTACATGTCGTGTTCAGCCATGGACGAATTGGCTGCACGGGAGAACGGGGCTCAGGGGGCGTGGCTTACTATAAGAGGATTACCAGGCAGATTTTTTAAATAAAGCATATTTGGAAACTGATTTTTACCCTGCCTCCCACAATGTTGAATAAAGTACATATATAGTGGCCAACCCCTTTAAGGAAATACACATGCATTCTTGAGAGAGCCTGTCTGCATATTTATGTTGTATGGAAAATTTACTGACTGCCACCTTATGTATGGCTATTTTAAGACCCGTGTTTCTCTCCACCCTCTGCTGCCCTCCTCCCTATGATGGTGATACGATAGATCATTATCCATCCACATGGCCTCAGGTCAACATGATGAATAGTAACAAGTTCACTTAAAAGAGTTGTCTCACGAAAAATAGTCTACAGTTTTCAAACTAGAACCTGGATCTGAATACTTTTGTATTTGCATGTCATTACAAAATTTCTATAGCCACCGAGTTATTTAATAAAATGTATCAGTATAGCGCCAACTACAGTTTTTTTTTTCATATTTCTTTGACCTGCTCACTGAGATGGCCGCACATGCTCAGTTTCATATTTCAACTGCCTCCTGTGCTGTGATAGGGAGAGCTGAGACACGCGCCCTGAGCTACAGCAGAAAAGACACTCCCCTTGTGCTGTCAGCTTGAAATAAATCTAACTGAGCAATGACTGGGGAGATCTCTGGATACATGTGAGGTACAGGGCTGGTTCTAGGTTTGTTAGAAAGAGATTGTCTTGTACTATATAATGTTTGATTTTCATTTTTTACATTAGTCATGGGCTAACCCTTTTAAGGGGGCAGATCATCAATAACCAGCAGTTGTACGGGCACTTGTTAGCGATAATCTTCCGGTGTAAAGGTGCCACTGATTACCTGATGAACAAGTGAAACGGTAATTGGATCTTTCATGTGGACACCCAAATCATCGTTTGCCTGCAGTATTGCTGAAGCTGTCCACCGCTAGTACTGAAATCACTTATTGGAAGCATATAAGGAATTTTCTGATGCAGTTACCTTTTATTCTCTGGAAAGGTCCCTTGTAGAGATAAGGAGAAGAGACAATTTACAGAATCTTCTGCTGTAATTAGACATGACTCACTAAGGTGATAAGGAAGCAGGGTTCTCTAGGTTATAATACCTAATAATAGCTAGGTCCCTGTCACTGCCATTATTTTGTACAATTGAAAATACCAATCCTATTCTTAACTTGGGTTAGAAGGTTGCGAGCATTTGTTAACGGAATAAGTAACCAAATAAATATGTTATTAGGATGGGGCTATATAGTGAAGGTAAATCCTGGTCACAAAGCTGCTTGTGACTGTCTTCCCATCTGGCAGAGGTAGACTGGGAACTGAGAGTGGCCCCATTTTGTAGGCAAATCCAAATTGACTGAAGGCAGGACAACCGAAGTAGGTGGGGCCACCAATACCGTAGTACAGAACCAAATCTCACTGTGCAGAACAAAATACTGCTGCCTGCACCACAGTATTAAAGGGGTTCTGCAATTTTTTAAAAAACTATCACTGGCCTGGGCGGGGCTAAGCTCTGTTCTCATGAATGGAGCTTAGCCCCGCCCAGGCCAGTGATACTAGTCGTGACCTCACTGGGCCTGCAGTAAAACAGAGAAGGCTGCGGCGATCCTGCAGCGCCACTGCCTTCTCAAACAGCTGATTGGCGGGGGCCCCGGGTGTCGGATCCCCGCCGATCAGATGCTGATGATCTGTCCAGAGAATAGATCATCAGTTTTTAAAAACTGTAGAAACCCTTTAATTGGTATAATCGTCCTGAGGATGGCAATATTGTTAAATTCAGGAGGGCACCTGTGGCTGCTGACCCGATGCTTCTACATTAATTAATGCTGAATGCATCAGATCTTTATGTACCTGCTGGCACTCAAGTGGAGGGCTTGGGCGGCCCTGTGGTCATTGGCCCACCAGGAAAGTCCGCCCATGCCATTTAGGATTTTTTGAAGTACCATTGTAATCATGATCCTCACCTCTCAACATGCACCCACAGCATAAGCGCAGAAACCTCCATGCAATCATTCCTTCTACAGTATATCCTGGCATTATTTCGCTTTATACTAAATAAATGCTGTTTTCCTGTGTACATTAGAACAGTGATTAGTGAATATGCTGCCCCACGAAATACTTACCTCTGCTATGAATTTGCAGCCAGAATATGAAAGGGAGCCTGTCAGCTCTGAACACCCTCCCCCCTCCCCCCACCCAAACTAGAGTAAGCGGTGAATAGTGTAAGTGATGCTGAGTCTGGTTATAGTAATTTTTATCTTCATACTCTCTTGTATTTCAACGCTGAGCTCCTACAATCCAACAGTAAAATACACTGAGAGGACTCCTCCTCCTCTTTGAGTCCTCTCCATTGCATGTTTGAGCACAGGAGTCCTCTCAATGCATTTTACTGCTGGTTTGTAGGAGAAAGCATCGGAACACAAGTGAGAATGAAGATAAAAATTACATAACTGGACAAGGCATCACTTACACTATGCACAGCTTACTCTAGTTTGGGGGTGTTTTGCCACTGACACATTCCCTTCAAAAGTACTTTGCCCTGTGGCACTCCCAGTATAGACAAGCTATGGGGCCTCTGTTGACAGTGTGTCAGTGAAATACTTTGACTGTCTTGGAGTTCTTCTACCGGGGCGTAGCTATAGGGGGTGCAGAGGTAGCAATCACTACCGGGCCCAGGAGCCTGAGGGGGCAAAAAGACCCTTGTGCTCCATAAGAAAACACTGGTATTATAGAAAGTGCATGCAGGTCAAGTTACACCTCTGGCTGGAGGGAGGGGGTTAGGTCAAGAATTTGGTATGGGTGGGGGGTGCTGTTTCAATTTTTTGACCCCTGGCCACAAAACACTAAGGAAAGGGAGCCCCAAGCTGAACTCTTGCACCTGGGCCCGTGAGTCTTTAGCTACGTTCCTGTCTTCTACTGTACCTTTTAGTTCCCATCAAGCCCTTTGGTGGATCATAGACGGACCCATTACTCTTAAGTACTTTCCATTTGTTAGCTATCATCATTATATTTATGGCACCTTGGTAATAATCAGCTTGGACCAATGAAAATCTGTGCTATAGTCATAACATTTATTTTGCTATCATCTGAATAAAGTGCAGTAATTACCATAGTATGAAGGGTTTCTTGTGGGTGCATATCCTGGGAAATATATGGGTAAAGTATAACTTGAAGCTTCTGGGCTCAAATACAAACTCAAATACACTTTGAATGTAAATGTTGTGTTCCTGGTATGAGATGTTGGAAAGCTCTACCTACATCTACACTGTTTAGTGGTTTCTTTACTTCCATGTACGTGTTTCTCACTGATTCTACCCAAAAGAATCAAGTAATACCATCATAAGAAAGCTCTGCACAACATTTTATTTTGTAATGTGAGAATATCCAAGTAATTCCTGTGGTTTCTAGTAAATATATGATGTGCTAGCAGTGCTTAGTCCTGGCCGTACTCAATGAAGTCCATGCATTATTAATGTTTGACATTATGGGAGGTGCATCATCTCTTCATGCTGTTTCAGTTATATCCATCAATAATAAATTCTGCTCTTTATTCCCTCCTTTATAGGTTGTATTTGTTGCCATTCTGCTACACAGTCACTTGGAATGCAGGGAGCCACTTCTCATCCCGATCCTCTCCTTATACATAGGAGCACTTGTGCGCTGCACCACATTGTGCTTGGGATACTATAAGAACATACATGACAAAATTCCAGAGAGTAGTGGGCCAGAGCTGGGGGTAAGTATGTCATAGTGTGAACACTTCCCAGAATACTTAAGGAGTAAGGCTATGTTCACATCTCAATGTGCATGCTAACAGTATCCATAGAGCTCTATAATCCTGATGGAGACCAAAAAGGTTGTCCTTTTGGCCTCCATCCTGCTGATATTGAACAGTATTTTTTTAAAATAAGGCATGGAATTGCATAGACCACGCTCCATATATTGGTGTGCAGGTAAAAACATATACCACCCAGTATACATCTTTTTATACTATGGCTTTATGGACAGCACATCCCACTATATGTCTGAATAATGGGATACATTGCAGGCTTCCATCAGAGACATAAATTGGGCGTATCTCCTGGTCTATACATAAAATGGAATCCAATAACATGATGTGAACTGGACCAGAATTCACTGGGCCTCTTACTTTCCCTCCAGTACTTTAACTTGCAGAATAAAGAGAGGGAACGGTTACAGGGACTCTCTAGGAAAACACACTTTCCCATTGCATCTGTTCACTAGGAAGTTCTTCAGATCTTCTAATATATATTTGTTTGGCCCTGAAGATTGTCGAAGAAGAGCTGGACTATTTGCTAAGCAGAGCTTCTGCCAGCTGGTGATATAGTCTGTAGTAGTGAAGAGTTGCAGGCACTGATCGATGCATGCCACTCGCACTTCTGAACATCAGGGAGGGATATGGATTGTCTCTACTGAATATTACTGAATCCAGAAAAGGGGTTATTGCTCATGCACATCTCGGGGTGGCTCTTTGCAGCAATAGATAAACTAGAGACAGCATGGTAGGAGAACATTTTTTCTAAGCACCATCCATTTCAACAATTCATGCACTCTTTATAATTCTGCTGTCCTTTCCATACCTGTTTTTTTAGCAGTTTCATTTTGAAATGAGCATTTGGTGCTTACTTCATGTCTATTTAATGACAGCACCTGCAGATTTACATTACTTTAACTTCTGATGTCTTAGCTCTGGTGTGCTAGAACAGTCCATGTAGCCTTGTACGTCTCAGCGGCCTGAGTATTGTTCTAATAGAATATGTTTCTCTTTTACTCTGCAGGGAGATGCCACAATAAAAAAGATGCTGAGTTTTTGGTGGCCATTAGCACTAATATTAGCTACCCAGCGGATCAGCAGGCCCATTGTTAACCTCTTTGTTTCTCGTGATCTTGGTGGTAGTGCTGCAGCAACGGAGGTGAGTCAGGCTGAGCGATATCTGAGGAATGTAGGTCGTTTACTGTGTATGTTTGTTGTGCAGAACTAGAGCAATTGAAGAAGTAAATAATACTTAGAAGACTTAAAGGGAACCTGTCCCCAGGTTTGGGACCAAACCTGCCCATAGGAAACCCATCCATCCCTGCGAATTATAGTAAATGAAGATCTAAGGATCTACTTTTCAGGGATGGACAGGTTTGATATAAGCAGGGCTGGGACCTGAAACCAAAGGCATGCTGATGGTTTAGGCGCCCAAACCAGGTGACAGGTTCCCTTTATTATGTATTTGCCATTATTTGTCCGACCAAATAGTTGCTCACCTTTATACAAAATATAATGTTAGACAAGAGGAATGCATAGTGCAGCTTTATTTATTACTTCATTTAAAAGGATATTAGCAGTTTTAGCAAATAAATGTTATTTATCTATCAGTTCCTCAAGGTCTTCAAGATCTCAGGAGTTTTATAGGCAGTTTCTTTGCTATTACACAGAGAGCATACATATGAATAATCCGCCAGAGGGGGAGATGCTTTTACAGAGAGGGGTGTTCCAAGTGGGTGACAACCCTTCCCATGATGTCCATATGAGCATTGTCTTCTCTGCTCTGTTTACCTGCTCGCCGCAGAAATTGCAGTGGTCAGCGGGTGTTAATTACATGTATGGTGTCCCATTTACTTCTATGAGACGGCTCTGTCTGTTCAAGTGAATACTACAGAGACCTCCTATAGTGAATGGGATGCAATACTTGTAATTATACTGCTAGCCACTGCAATTGCTGCGACGAGCAGAGCAGAGAAGGCAGTGCTCATACAAGTGCTGCCTTCTCTTCAAACAGCTGATTAGCAGAGGTGCTGATCATTAATACCAATCTGATATTAATGACCTAGGGCAGGTCTGCCCAGGAAAGGGGAGGAGTTTGCAAAAATCCCCAGGATAGGTCATCAGTATCAGATAGGTGGGAATCCGACACCTTTGCACCTCCACAATCAGCTGTTCCTTGAGACGCTGCTCTGGAACTAACACTGAGAATGGAGTCATGGCTTTATCAAAAAGTGTAGTGGCAATGTTGGGTTACTGCAGCTTCCATTCATCTATTCTCCCCTTAAATGTAATGGTTATGGAATATTGGAACCAAACTCTTCCTCTAAGTTGATACTGGTTGGTGGTGTAATTGTTGATTGTTTGCACTGTAAGAAGTATTCACTACAAAGGCAATGCATGAGTCTGTGGAGCACTGGAACTCAGCCAGGAAACATTGCTCTAAGTAGCCAAAATGATTCCAACTTATCCTAGAAGTACAAAAGGACAAATAACTACAGGTGTTTTGCTTCACAGCATTCAGTGTATTGATGGAGGAATCAGAGGTGTTACTTAAAGGGTTTGTTCACGTCATATTTGTGAACTACACTTGTTGAATGCTCCATGACAACTCGCCCCTTATAAGCAGATCATATCCATAGGGCATTTACCAGGTGTATGCTAACAGTGTCATTTTGCTATATGTTGGACTGATATGCATGGGTATACCATTTTTTTGCAAGCATTTTCTAGTTCCTTACAAACTGATGACCTCCCTGGCCTTTTTGAGCACTTACAGAAATCTCAAACCAATAACTATAATATGAGGAACGAGTTGCTTTTAGCAGATGTCAGTATGTATCTTCTAGTGCTAAATTTGTCCTGGGGCCAGTAGTAAAGTATTTCAGTTTCATTTTGTGACTATTAGGAACAGCCATGTAGTTATGTCCAGGCACCCTGCTTCCCCATCTGTAGTATGTATCACAGTATATCATTAATCACTGTCACTCCATTATTCACAGGCAGTGGCAATCCTCACTGCTACATACCCAGTTGGACACATGCCATATGGCTGGCTAACAGAGATCCGGGCTGTGTATCCTGCTTTTGACAAGGTAAAATCAGATCTTCATCCAGAGTCTGTTTTAAGTCCCATCATTTGATGACCTTCCCACTTGCAATGTGTATATGCCTTATGTTTTATGTATTAGGGCAGATTTCAGGATACAGTGGTGCTTGAAAGTTTGTGACACGGGGGGGTGTCACAAACATGCAGCAATAACTGCGGCTAAGTGTTGTTGGTAATTGCTGATTAGTCTTAAACATTGGCTTGGAGAAATTTCAGCCTATTCCTCCATACAAGCTGTGTAATGTTGGTGGGTTTCCTCCCATGAACGGCTCGCTTCAGGTCCTTCCACAACATTTCTATTGGGTTAATGTCAGAACTTTGACTTGACCATTCCAAAACTTTATTCTTCTTTAACCATTCTTTGGTAGACCAACTTTGCTTTGGGTCGTTGGTCGTTCTTAAAGGGGTTCTCCAAGTTAAATTTATTGATGACCTATCCTCAGGATAGGTCATCAATATCAGATCAGCGGTGGTACGACACCCTGCACCCCCGCCGATCATTGTTTACATGCTAGCCGTAACATGGGTAGCGGTGAGTAGGTGTAATTACACCTAATCGCCCCATTTATTTCAATGGGAAGGATCGCTCCCATAGACTTGTATAAATCAGAGCTCCCCTTTCATTTCATATAGTGCTCTGGAGAAATGAAAAGGGAGCTCTGATTGGTTGCTATGGGCAACAAAGAAAGTCTTAGACCTAGACAGTTTTCATACATCAGGCCCTTAGTGAGCTGTGCCCAGAGAAAAGCCTGATCCTGGAAGTTTAGAGTAAAGATATCTAGTAAAACATATATTACAAACTTTTTTTTGTCATGACATATCTGTACTATTGATTTATGCAAAGTTTGTTTAAAGTTATCACTTAAACATGTGCCATGTATGAGGGAGTCGGAGTTAGGGGAAACTGAGGAGTCGGAGTTGGAGTCGGGGCTTTGGCTCACCAACTCCACAGCCCTGCTTTTGTAATTGCATGTAATTGAAATGTAGTATAACTGCTGAGTTATTCAGTAAACTGTATTTGTGTAGCGCCACCTGCTGTTTATCTTTTTCTAATTTCTCTGTCCACCTCTCTGAGGTGGTCGCACATGCTCTATTCTATGCTTCAACTGCCACCAGCCCTATCATGTGTTGGAAGCTGGGACTGTTAGGGTGCCTTAACATGCGGCAGATTTAGTTCCAGAAATTTCTGCTACTGAAAATAAGTTCTATTCATCTGAATGGGCTTGTTTTGGGAGAGATTGTCATGTAATATATGATTTTCAATTTTCATTTTTTACATAAATTATGAGATAATCACTTTAAATAAAACAGGTTGACCACTCACACCTGAGTGTTATCCCATTTATTAATTGGTCTATGAGTAGGCCGTTTAACCCCCTTTTGACTGAGTTCATTTGCCGCTTTTTAGCATCTGTGTCTTTGAAAGCCATGACTTTTTTCCTGTTTGGTTATGTAAATAACTTTTGCACTTTTTTCGGTCATGCATGGAGGTTTATTTTTCTGTCATTTTTATTTAATTTTTTTTACTTTTTTATTTTTATTTTTTTTAATTTTACACTTTGTGCCCCCATAAGTTCATACAAGATCTTTGGGGGACATTTAAGTTTATATATAATTTTTATATTGCAGATTTCTCTTGTAACTGGGGCTGATATAGTAGCCTCAGTTACAGGAGGAATACAGTGCTGTACAACATCACTTCAGAACTGATCTGGTTCTGATAAGATTCCAGGTCCCCAGTGAAAACATGATCGCATTGAGTACTAGGCCCCCAGCAAACACATGATCGCATTGAGTACTAGGCCCCCAGCAAACACATGATCGCATTGAGTACTAGGCCCCCAGTGAACACATGATCGCATTGAGTACTAGGCCCCCAGCAAACACATGATCGCATTGAGTACTAGGCCCCCATCGCACACATGATCGCATTGAGTACTAGGCCCCCAGTGAACACTTGATCGCATTGAGTACTAGGCCCCCAGCGAACACATGATCGCATTGAGTACTAGGCCCCCATCGAACACATGATCGCATTGAGTACTAGGCCCCCAGTGAACACTTGATCGCATTGAGTACTAGGCCCCCAGCGAACACATGATCGCATTGAGTACTAGGCCCCCATCAAACACATGATCGCGTTGAGTACTAGGCCCCCAGTGAACACATGATCGCATTGAGTACTAGGCCCCCAGCGAACACATGATCGCATTGAGTACTAGGCCCCTAGCGAGCACATGATCGCATTGAGTACTAGGCCCCCAGCAAACACATGATCGCATTGAGTACTAGGCCCCCAGCGAACACATGATCGCATTGAGTACTAGGCCCCTAGCGAGCACATGATCGCATTGAGTACTAGGTCCCCAGCGAACACATGATCACATTGAGTACTAGGCCCCCCGCGAACACATGATCGCATTGAGTACTAGTCCCCTAGCCAACACATGATCGCATTGAGTACTAGGCCCCCAGCGAACACATGATCGCATTGAGCACTGTGTATAGAGTAATGGGGAAAGCAGGGGGGAGACGGTGAAAAACCACCTCTACTTGCTCTATGGGGAGTTCTGCTGTCACTGACAGTGGGCTCCCCACTCGGAACCTGCATGTTAGTGTGCAGCAGCGGTCTCTGCACAGACAATTTAAAGCATCTGTGCAAGGGGTTAAAAACACCGGACTCTAATGTCACCTTCATATTATCTGCTAATCCTGAATGCTCACATACTTTTGTCACTCTGAGGGATACTGGACCATTTTCCTCAATAAATAAATAAATGACCAAATGTAATATTTTTGACTCATTTGTTTGATTTAGTCATCTTTATCTACATTTAGGACTTGTGTGAAAATCTGATGTTGTTTTCGGTGAAATATAGAAAATTCTGAAGGGTTCACAAACTTTCAAGCACCACTCTATATGTTTCAGGTTCTTTTTTTGTTCACAACAAAGCCTGCTTGATCCTCCTGAATGCAAAAAAATGTTAAAAAGAATACTCACCATGTACATTTCAAAAAGTTGAAACCACAGTAGCTCATTGGTAGCACTGTTGCCTTGCTGTCCTGGGGTCTAGGCAACATCTGCATGGAGTTTACATGTTCTCCTCCTGTTTATGTGTGTGCTCCAGGCACTCTAGTTTGCTCGATCCAAAAACATAGTGATAGGTTATTTTTGAATTTGGATTGTGAATCCCAATGGGAACAGATACTGATGTGAGTGAGGACACTTTGTATAACGCTACAGAATGTTCACAGTTTAGTTTTTTTGATCAGTTATTTCCATCAGTTATTGTGAGCCCAAACCCATAGGTATAATGGAAAGGTCTACTCTTGTTCTGTGTTTTTGACCCTCACCTAGTTTTGGCTCACAGTAAGGGCTCATGCACACAAATGTGTGCTGGCCGTGCCCGTATTGTAGCCTGCAAACAGAAGATATGGAGCGGAGGGATGGAGTGAAGGCCACTGAAGCACTACAGAGCACTTCTGTGGTATTTCGGGACAGGTCTCTGCATCGCAAAAAAATAGAACATGCTCTATTTTATAGCAGTGCAGAGCCATTCAACTTGAATGGATCCGCATCCGACAGCACAGGCCACATGGATGGTGCCTGTACATTGCGGCGGTCCCCAATGCACGGCACAGGTGGCACACGTTTGTGTGCATGAGCCTTAACTAATGGAAATAATTAACCAAATAACTGAAGTGTGAAGATGATGGTTTTTGTGGCAGAACGTATGAAATGTTTCTAATAATAAAAATAAGGATAATATTTTTTTATTCTGCTGTTTCTAGAATAACCCAAGCAATAAAATGGTTAACAATGGTAATTCGGTGACAAAAACCCATATCAAGAACTTCACTTTTGTCTGCATGGCTCTTTCGCTAACGGTAAGTACATTTATTCATCCTGCTGACGTAGAGAGTATGGACTATGTAATCTAGCACAGTTTGCTAGACTGCACTCAAACGGGGGGAGAATGTCCATACATTTGGACATCATCCTATCTTCAGTACTAGTCATGTAATGACTATGTGTACATATAATATGGTTCAACTTTAATGTTTCTGTTGCTTACTGAAACATATACATTAGCATGAAAATGATTTCAATATGGACACTCCCATTTGGGCATTTAAAGTTCTTTCTAGCAACATATAAAAAATGCTACTGTGCATGCTATCAGGTTGTAATCTGCTCCTATGGAGTAATTAGTATTAGCTATTGTTAGTCAGAGAAGGAAATGTCGGGTTCAGGACTGCTTAAAGGGGTTGTGCACTTCAGGAAGTGGCATTTATCATGTAGAGAAAGTTAATACAAGGCACTTACTAACGTATTGTGATTACTTATATTGCTTGCTTTGCTGGCTTGATTAATTTCTCCAATGCATTATACACTGCTTGTTTCCATGGTTACGACCACCCTGTTATCCAGTAGTGGTGCTCGTACTTGCACATTATAGGAAGAAGTGTCGTCCTTCTGGTGACCGGGCCTGTGGGAGTGCACAAAGGCTGGTGTTTTGTTAATAGTATGCAAGTACGGCCACTGCTGATGAATTGCAGAGTGGTCGTACCCATGGAAACGAGCAGTGTATAATCTGATGGAAAAATGAATCCAGACAGCAATACTAATAATACCTTAGTAAGTACCTTGTATTAACTTTCTCTGCATAATAAATGACATTTGCTGAAGTGACACAACACCTTTAAATACGCCTTACAAACAGCAGGATAGATTTCAGCTTTGCCTTATCTCTGTATGATTTAGAGGAAGGAAGGGGAAGATTTTCCTTAACTCATATTTCTATATCACTTCTTTGCCAAGGCTAGAGCCATGGCTGTCCGTCTTATTACTGCAGTATAACCAGCATGTGATAAAATAAATGAAAAGTGTAAAAAGGACATAAACTGTTAGGTAGACTTGACTAGAAACTGATGGAAAGAAGATTCTGTAACCTCATTTTCATTTAGATTTTGTCAGTGGCTATAATTTGGTATGTCAGACTACTCTTTCTGCTGCATCAATTTCTGATTCGGTTGGATAAACACAAGTAAATGTGCAGGCCCTCATCTGTGAGCTACAATAGTATAGGGGTTGTTTTCACCAGACCAACCATTGTCCATATGTCCCATGCCCGATGCTATTACCTGTCCCATTCTGCCTTATTAATTTAAAAATAAATTTATGTAAAGAATCGAGTGTCCACGTGAACAGATGGGAACCATCCCATAGAAGTGAATGGGGCGCCATACTTGTAATGACACCCGCTCACCACTGTGATTGCTGCGGCGAGCAGGTAAACAGAGCAGAGAAGGCAGCGCTTTCTCTGCTTTCTCTTCAAACAGGTGACCGGCGGGGGTGTCGGGCCCCAGCTGATCTGATATTGATGACCTATCCTGAAAATAGGTCATCACCACTTTAAGGATAGACCATCAAGTTTAAAATCCTGGATAACCCCTTTAAGCACTGATGTAATTTTCAGAGCTAAAATATAACTTAGGCTCTGTTCACACCCCATTTAGTCTGTACAGCAGTGGTATATATCAGGAGTGTTCCCTGACATATACCTCCAAAAAATGCCATTGTATCGCTGGACAGTGGCATATGTCCGTCATTGGCCACAGTGCAAGGAAACATTATTTTGCTATGTATAAGTATAGTATACCAGACCAAAAGGACACTCTTGGCTGCTGTACACCGGCAGCTCTCCCAGGGCAATCACAAAACATAGTGTGAATGCCCCCTTGGAGTCACGGTATGGATATAATGGACCTTTGCCCTCTGTCAGGTAGTAAATACACTGCTATGTATGCGGGCAGAGCAGGTTGCTGAATCACGGTGGAAGAACTGCTGAAAAAGCCTGTTTGAGTCAGTGCTTACTGACCCTGACAGCTCTGATTTATTACTCAGTGTTACAGTGAGGTGGAAGTGGAAAGAGAGTCACGTGAGGATGAATCTCTGCAGCCTTCTGCATGACTCACTGCTGGCAGACAATAGCTTTACTTTTTTATTATTACCTTTATACACTTTTTGTGCACTTTCAAGTGACTGAAATGCTGCATATTTGCCCTCTTGCAGCAAATCTGGAGCGTTGTACTGTACCAAAAAGTAGATGAGATTTTAAGAAATCTCTGACGTGCTTGATAAATTCACCTTTGATTTTGAAATCTGCAGCATGTCAATTTATGGATTGTGATGGAAAAGGATGAAGTTCACAGCCGTTTCCATGTAATACATGCGATCTTTGTGTATTTTTTATTGCTTCAGAACCTTGGCAAAAAAAACGCAGCAGATTTTTCTGCTGTATTTTCAGGCACGCTGTAGATTTAGTTTTTTTGTATATCACTACAGGATAAGAACATAATTCAATAATTTGTAAATCTCATAGAGCCGCATTTTATTCACAATAGATTATAGAACACATATCAGATGCTGAAAGTGAGACATTTTACCATTTCATGAAAAACATTTTTTATTTAGAACTTGATGGCAGCGAGGCATCTCTAACGGTGCATTGACATGAGGCAGATTTTGTTGCAGAAAATTTCTGTGACTGAAAATCAGTTCCATTCATCTGAATGGGGCTTTGCACAAATCTATCTGCTTCCTGTGTAAAAAATTCAGATGAATAGAATTGATTTTCAGTCGCAGAAAATTCTGCAACAAAATCCGCCGCGTGTCAACTAAACCTAAAGTGTTGAGGTAGGGGCAACAAAAGGCTGGAAAAGTGGTGCTAATCAAAGTCTCATAAATGGGTATAAAAAGAGCGTGTTAGAGAGACAGGGTTCTTCAGAAGCAAGGATGGGCAAAGGTTCATCTATCTGCGAAAAAACTGCATCTAAAAAAAATTGTGGAACAATTTCAGAAAAACGTTTCTCAACTTAAAATTGTGAAGACATTGAGTATCCCACCATCTACAGTATATAATATCATCAAAAGATTCAGAGAATCTGGAGAAATCCATGTGCGCAAGGGACAAGGCCGACGGTCAGTATTGGTCGCTTGTGATCTACAGACGGCATGATTCTGTACTGGAAATCCCTGCATGGACTCAGGAACACTTCCAGAAATAATTTTCTGTGAACCCAGTTCACTGTACAATCTAAGAATGCAAGTTAAAGCTGTACTATGCAAAGAAGAAGCCATATGTCAACACGATCTGGAAACGCCGCTGTCTTCTCTGAGCTAAAGCTCTTTTAAAATGGACTAAGGCAAAATGGAAAACTTTTGAAATACTTTTTGGAAACCATGAATGCTGTGTTCTGCAGGCTCAAGAGGAGAGGGACCATCCAGACTGTTCTCAACACACAGTTAAGAAGCCTGCATCTCTGATAGTATGGGGTTGCATTAGTACCTATGGTGTGGGCATCTTACACATCTGGAAATTCACTATGAATGCTGAACAGTATGTAGAGATTTTATCCTGAAGTCCAGACATTTCAGTTATAGAAAATAATAGAAAACATCATGAAACAAAATATCTGGAAAAGAAGACTTGGGACTGTTGAGTAGCTAGAATCCTACATCAGACAGAAATGGGACAACAGTCCTCTCCCAAATCTCCAGCAACTGAAGAGAAGAAGAAGAGGGGATACTACAAAATGGTAGACATGGCTGTGTCCCAACTTTTTTCAGATGTTCTAAGTGAGTTTTTATTTTATGAAATGTTAAAATGTCTCACTTTCAGCATCTGATATATTTTCTATGATCTACTGTGAATAAAATATGGGTCTAAGAGATTTACAAATCACTGAATTCTCTTTTTATTTACATTTTACACAGTGTAAAAGGAGAGCCACTGCTGAGAATGAGTGCTACTCAGGCATACTGGGTGGAACCATGCATTACGTATGATATAAATGGGCACTGTACATATGCACTGAAGTGGGAAAACTGGCAGGAATACTGATTTTGTAAATTAAAGGACATCTGTCAGCAGATTTGTACCAATGACACTGGCTGACCAATTGCATGTGTACTTGGCGGCTGAAGGCATCTGTGTTGGTCCTGTGTGCGTATGTTCCGACATTGCTAAAAATTAAGATGTAATTAATGTATGCAAATGATACTCTAGGAGCAACGGGAGCGTTGCCATTACTCTTAGAGGCCCTGCTCTCTCTGTAACTGCCAAGCCCTCTCTACTTTGACAGGGCTAGGGAGACGTGATCACTTTTACACTGCCTGGCCCAGTCAATCAAAGTGCAGAGGGCGTGGCAGTTGCAGGGAGATCAGAACCTCTAGGAGTAAGGGTAACAACCGCATTGCTTCTAGAGGCTCATTTGCAAATATTTAAACTTTATTTTTTTCAGCAATGCAGGCACATATGAACATGGGACCAACATAGATGTCTTCAACTGCCAAGTGCACATGTAACAAGTTAGCCAGTTACAGATGCCTTTTAAATGGAGTCGGTCAGCAGTTAGGGTGTTTCATTGTGATGTGAGCTGCATCACAGCCCCTATGCGCTTCTCTGAGTGATAGCTGTATCATCCAACCAGGAGACTACTACAGCTATGACGTAGAGGGGAGGGGCTGTGGGGCAGTTCAGTGCAGAGAGCATTGAAGCTCCACCTCCTGTATATTTGCAGGGTCAGTTCCTGGCAGAATAAAAGTTCATATTCACACTCTCCCTAATAAAAACGGTTCTGCAAAAGGTATGTTTGTCATGCTCCGCCTGGCTATTAGCTAGCTCCGTCAGTAGGTTTGCAGAGTCAAAACTGCAAATAGATTGCCTTTAAACAGATATAATCTAATTGGTTGCTATGGGCATCACCTCCACTACTTTCCAGCCCTAGCTTTCATAAGTAAGAGCCTCACCTTAGTTTTTCTACAGAAGTAACTGAACATGTTTTAGTATAACAGGCAAGTGCTGTCTAGAATAGAGAAGGGTATGATTACAGCTGAGACATTGAAGCTTTGATGATTATGTTAGAATACATTTTACAATTTCCTTGTATAAAATGATATCCTGTAGATACTAGTTAGGCTACTTTCACACTTGCGTTTGCAGGATCCGTTTGTGAGATCCGTCCAAGCTCTCACAAACGGATCCATCATGATAATAGAACCGTCTGCATCCGTTCTGAACGGATTCCGTTTGTGTTATCTTTTACATAGCAAAGACGGATCCGTCATGAACTCCATTGAAAGTCAATGGGGGACGGATCCGTTTTCTATTGTGTCTGAGAAAACGGATCCGTCCCCATTGACTTACATTGCGAGTCATGACGGATCCGTTTGCATCAGTTTCTTCTTGTGGACACCAAAATGCAGCAAGCAGCGCTTTAGTGTCCGCCTCCAAAACGGAATGGAGACTGAACTGAAGCAAAACTGATGCATTCTGAACAGATCCTTTTCCATTCAGAATGCATTAAGGACAAAACTGATCAGTTCAGGACCATTTGTGAGAGCCTGTGACGGATCTCACAAACGGATCCTGCAAATGCAAGTGTGAAAGTAGCCTAAGAAGTTTGGCTCAGCAGCAAGCATGAAAACACTCAGAAATGATAGTGTGATTTGCCGATATAGAATGGCCTTAAATTCTCCCATTGCTGACTGGCATCTTTAAAGCAATATGCATCATTACAGTCTGATTCTCCTTGAGATTAGTGGATTGGAGAGTTCTCCGCCAGGGCCTCAGCATGCAGGCCTTCTTTTCATCATCCCTTTTCTGAGTATGCTACTTAAAAATCTCTTCACATATGGATCCATGACTTGTTTTCAGCTTCTGTTTTGACTCTCATTGAATGGCGGCTGAATGCAAAATATCATTTTAACCTTTATGTAATCCAAGCTGACACCCATATTTTGAAATGCAATGTTTAAAGGGGTTGTCCGGGTTGAGAGCTGAACCCGGACATACCCAGGTTTTGACTCCCGCAGCCCTCCTGAACAGGGCATCGGAGCATCTCATGCTCTGATGCCCTCCCTTGCCCTGCGCTGGATCGCGCAGGGCAAGGGCTCTTTTGTTTATAAACATTCACTGCCGGGCGGAGGCTTCCGCCCGGCAGTGAGTTCGGTGACGTCACCGGCCTTAATGGGCCGGCTTTAGCGCTGCCCTAGCCGTTTGAATGGCTAGGGCAGCGCTAAAGCCCGCCCATCAGCGCCGATGACGTCACCGGGCTCACTGCCGGGCGGAAGCCTCCGCCTGGCAGAGCCCGGTACGTCACCGGAACCGGGCTAAATTCCTTTGCCCTGCGCTAATTAGCGCAGGGCAAAGGAGGGCATCGGAGCATAGGATGCCCTGTTCGATGCCCTGTTCCCTCCGATGCCCTGTTCAGGCGGGCTGCCTGGGTGAATTGAAAGGTATGTCCGGGTTCAGCTCTGAACCCGGACAACCCCTTTAAGTATAGCCTCTTCACATTTTTGGTTTTCTCCAAACCTTTGACCAAAAAAAAAAAAAAACACAAATCCAGCTCACCCTTGTATTCAGTCCACTCCTCTCATGCTGTGTAAGCTCCCGGAGATGGAATAAAATTCCACTGAGACTTGTGAAATGAAATCCAAAAAAACCTTTGAAATTGGATTTTTATTCTCTTGTTGTCCTTCATGTTCAGGAAAAGGTATTTTCAAAAACATCCACACGAAAGGACCAACTTTTAAACAGAGGAATAAAGGGGTTGTAAATAGAGATGAGCGAACGTGCTCGAAACGAGCACTGTACCGCTCGGCTCCCCTGCGCTCGCATGGGCGCAGGCAGCCGCTTCCATCCGGACGGAAGCGGCTGCCTGCGCCCATGCGAGCGCAGGGGAGCCGAGCGGTACAGTGTTCGTTTCGAGCACGTTCGCTCATCTCTAGTTGTAAACAGTCTTCCAGGAATACTGCCACTCTTGTCCATGGACTGCGTCTGGTATTGCAGCTCAGTCCCATTCAGATAAATAGGACTGAGCTGCAATATTGGGTAGAGCCCATGGACAAAAATGGTGGTCTTCCAAAGAGACATGCTTTTTTCTAATTTATACAGCCCCTCTAATGCTTTGCTGCTAGTTTCCAGCACAGAGGAATAGGCCGGGCAAACATGAGAACTACAATAAACAGAAATGTGTCCTACCACGCTGTTACCGAGTATCAAAAGTTGTAAGATTTGGACGATTTATAAATGTTTTCTCTGCCCTTAGCTATGTTTTCTGATGTTCTGGACTCCAAACGTTTCAGAGAAGATACTTATAGACATAATTGGAGTCGATTTCGCGTTTGCGGAGCTTTGCGTGATTCCTTTGAGAATATTTTCCTTCTTCCCTGTACCAGGTAAGAGAAATTGTATGGTATGTTCAATCTACATATTGCCAAAGAACTACTGTACCTTCTCTAAGGCTACTTTCACACTAGCCTTAGTATGGATCCGTACTGAATAATACAACCTTGTGGATCTGTAATTCCGGATCCGGTTGTATTATCTTTAGCATCTTTTAAACGGATCCGGAATAACCTCTATTGAAAGTCAATGGAGGACGGATCCGTTTACAAGTGTGTCCGCACCAAACGGATCCGTCCCCATTGACTTTCATTGGGGGTCATTCCAGATCCGTTTAGGTGCGGATAACTAGTACGGAGAACAAACCGCAGCATGTTGCTGTTTGCTCTCCGGTCTGAAGACTGAAAGCATTCCGTTGTCTTCAGTTCAGTTTTGTCCCCATTGACAATGAATGGGGACAAAACGGAAGCGTTTTATTCCGGTATTGAGCCCCTATGACGGAACTCAATACCGGAATTTTAAAACGCTAGTGTGAAAGTAGCCTAATCCCCCTTTCACGCAGGCGGGTTTTCCGCCCGGGTGCGATGCGTGATGTGAACGCATAGCACCCGCACTGAATCCTGACCCATTCATTTCCATGGGTCTGTGTACATGAGCGTTTTTTTTCATGCATCAGTTCTGCGTTGCGTGAAAAACACAGCATGTTCTATATTCTGCGTTTTTCACGCAGCCCTGGTCCCATAGAAGTGAATGGGGCTTCAGTGAAAAACGCATTGTGTCCTGAAGCAAGTGCAGATGCAATGCGTTTTTCACTGATGGTTGCTAAGAGATGTTGTATGTAAACCTTCAGTTTTTTATCACGCGTGTGAAAAACGCATCAAAACGCATTGCACCTGCGCAGAAAAAACTGAACAACTGAACGCAAATGCAGACAAAACTGACTGAACTTGCTTGCAAAATGGTGCAAGTTTTCCTGAACGCACCCTGAACGCATCCGGACCTAATCCGTCACGCTCGTGTGAAAGGGGCCTAAGACTCCTTCCCAGCAAATTTCAAACCAATGAGGCTCAGATGATTGTGAAAGTGGTTGTTAGGCCTCTTTCACACGAGCGAGTTTTCTGCGCGGGTGAAATGCGTGATGTGAACGCATAGCACCCGCACTACATCCTGACCCATTCATTTCAATAGGTCTGTGTACATGAGCGGTTTTTTTCACGCATCAATTCTGCGTTGCATGAAAAACGCAGCATGTTCTATATTCTGCGTTTTTCACGCAGCCCTGGGCCCATAGAAGTGAATGGGGCTTCAGTGAAAAACGCATTGCGTCCTGAAGCAAGTGCAGATACAATGCGTTTTTCACTGATGGTTGCTAAGAGATGTTGTATGTAAACCTTCAGTTTTTTATCACGAGCGTGAAAAACGCATCAAAATGCATCGTACCCGCGAGGAAAAAACTGAACAACTGAACGCAATCGCAGACAAAACTGCCTGAACTTGCTTGCAAAATGGTGCGAATTTTCCTGAACGCATCCGGACCTAATCCGTCACGCTCGTGTGAAAGAGGCCTTAGGTGGATAAAAGTTTTGGGGCAAAATGGGTTAAAAAAAATAATTAAAACAAGCAATACTCACTACATCAATCCTGTGCCGCTGCCGTTCTGCTGCGTCCCAGGTTCCTCGCTGGAATAACCGCTGCCCACAGTGTTGACTTTCCTCAGTCAGTAATCATTTCCTGTGCTTTGAGAAGCCCAAGAAAATATAAACCAGTGGGGGACCGAGAAAATGTCAGAACAGCAACTGTGGGTATCAGGAGTAAAGCATTGCTTGTTTTATTTTTTCACCCCATATCTGCCAGACAACCCCTTACTACTTGCACTTTTTTCCACTGCTTGGAGATTTAAAGGGATTGGTCAATCCTTGAATTTTTTTTTACTGAAAGCTTAGAATGCTATAAAACAAAACTAAGCAATTCTTTAACAATCCCCTGCCGCTTTCTAGGCCCGCCTGCCCTTGTTGTCCTGGCCCCTGGCATAACATTTCAGCACAGATGTGTGACTGATGCAGCAGACACCACACGTCTTTCTGAAAATATCATCTCTGGAGGCCAGGATACCGAGGCGGTCGGAGACCCAGCAAACGGTGGCCGGGAGGTGGTTAGGTGCATATTATTATTCAGTTTGTTGTTTTAAAGCAGGGATTCTCAACCTGCGGCCCTCCAGCTGTTGCCAAACTACAACTCCCAGCATGCCTACAGCTATCAGCCTACAGCAGGGCATGATGGGAGTTGTAGTTTTACAACAGATGGAGGGCCACAGGTTGGGCATCCCTGTTTTAAAGCATTCTAAGCTTTTTTTTTTTTTTAAACATTTCAAGGAGCTGGGCCTCTTTAAAGGGAATGTGTCAGAAAATGACCTATTGTTTAACATATTTTTGATAATGTTATATTTTATTTTCCATGTCAATATCTATAATTAAACAAAAACCATAAAATCCTGCAGTTTTCGCACTGGCCACTAGGCCTAAGACTATGCACCACTTCTTGGTCTATACAGATCACTTTACTGCATTTGTATATTATTCTAAACCTGCCTGTAATGATAAGGAGATATCGCCTTTGTGTACAGATAAGACAGGATCCACTATTCACAATAGGACAATAGGTGATTGTCAGAGCTTATCTAATCTTTCCTGGTACAATGACCTCTGGACAGATCACAGAGCATGTCTAGAAAACTCTCCCATAGAAGTCAATGAGGTCCCCTCCTGACAATTGTGTCTATGGACCATGGGGCTGCCGTAAAGCAATTTTCTTAATGCTTTCTAAATGCTGTTAAGAAGAGCTCAAGCAAGATGGCAGCCACCATAATAGTGTTCAGGAAATAGAATTTAAAAAAATCTGTGATATGAAAAAAAAACAGAAAAAATTATGTGTTACTATCTATCTGGTTTAACTGGTTTTGGTGACACTTTAACTTCACGAAAAGTAATGATTTTGTTTTGGTGAGGTTTGGCCAGCATTACATGACTATGAACTGTTGAAAAATAGCATAAAGGGTATGCATACTTCTGAAACCATTTTAATGCTCAAATGCATCTAAAAAAAATACCAACATTGCAAATAGTCATCATTAAAAATCTCCTACTGTTTTGTGTCTACAGCGCTTGCACAGAGCTAGCTATCTCCATGGTTACAGACGGCATACGTTACAATAGTACTTCTCTCTGTATGCAAGCACGAAGGGAAGGGAGTATGACTACACAGGGTTTGTTTGTAATGTGTAACCATGAAGACACATAGGTCTGCATAGGAGCTGTACAAAATACACGGTAGTTGATGTTTAATGGGGTTAATTAGCCTAACATATTAAAAGGATAATAAAAAGTAATATACCTACCACTAAAATGGACTGGCCAAGGTGATTTTCATCCATAGTGATGTATCATCACCTTCGCATTGTTCATAGATCTAAGTACTTATTATGTATGCAAGGTATGCAAATGAGCCCTTAACAAGCTCTGCCTCTGATGCCACCAGATGTGAGGCAGCTATCCCATAAGTGACTTACCTATTTGCTTCCCAGAGTTCCAGAGGAGCATGAATGGCCTATAAGACTTCTCACGCTGATTAAGGCGCTCTCTCCCTAAGGAGAGATTATTCCCCCCCAAATCCTGACTTAGGCCTCTCCCCAGTTATATTCTCTGCTCTGCACTGATGAGGGGCTTACAGCAGAGGTCTCCGGCCTTGTGTAGTGTAGGATGCAAACCACTTTCAAATATGATATGTGGTGTTGAGTGACAATGAATATTAAAAGAGAAAACTCTCAAATATATGGTCTAATAAAATAGCTATATTCTAGTATTAATTTCCACTGATATGGTTTAGACCATAGTTACTAGTTCTAGTAATCCTATGACATCCCCTGTGCTGCTAGTTCTCGATGGCATATGTACTGTAGGTGGCTAATATCTGTGGGGCTATCACCCCGAAATAGCTGTCTGCAGATGAGATGCTGGCTTATTTAATATCCGAGTCATGTCTCAAGGCATATTTAAAGAGTCAAACATTGACTTATAGGATAGCTGCCTTACATCTCGTGGCATTAGAGGCAGAGCTTGTTAGGATCACATTTGCATCCCTTTTTTCCCAGAATTCTCACGCCCATTAAGGTACTCTCTGTAAGGAGAGATAGTACCCCCAAAATTATGGATGCGCTGACACTTAGAAATAGTCCATACATTGGTCATACGAGAGCTGGAGGAAAATTTTTCATGCTAAGCATATTACATTTTTTCTGTTTCTCTTACAGATTGATCCTGTTTTAGGAATTTGCCCCGTAACATATATATTTTTTATATCACTTTTCAATAATAATACATAATTATGTGTGATGTAAAAGCCCCATGAATAATAGTGGCACAAGGTTCAGCAGTTTTTGCTAGTGATTATGTAACAGGAGTTCACAGATCTGTATTCAGAAGAAGCTATGGCACGTCAGTTTTGTATCATGGTGTACTCTGATTTTCCTTCATTCAGTTACTGTGCGGGCCCACTTAACTGGATGGCTGATGACACTCAAGAAGACATTTGTGCTGGCACCAAGCTCTGTACTAAGAATAATCGTCCTCATCTCTAGTCTTATTATCTTGCCTTATCTCGGGTAAGTTACTTCTTCACATAACAGCATGGAAAACCCTGACCTTGAGTACTGGATTACACTGCCGTCGTGTGCGAGTAATATCCTACTGTAATTTAAAGAATTGCTATACGGATGAGTACAGTCTGTACTGAATGCTATATATATAATGCAATAACCTTTCACCAGGTACAAAACATGAAGTTAATATTTAAGTGGTAAAGAATGGCGCTGGGTAGTTATACATTATATTTTTGACTTATAGATCACTGTAAACGTTATTGCTCCAGAGTTGAGTTAGACATTTACTTACAGATTGCACTCTGATAAGCTCATAGAACATCTCATAGCTAAAAAGACCCAGACTCTGGGCTGATGAGGATCAAAAGGCCAGTTTAGTCATGTGATATGACTCCTTATGGACAGGGGCAAGTGAAACGGTACTGTTGCTCCCAAAATTGCAGGAGGAACATGTACATTGTCATGTGACAATATGTGGTCACATATTGTGAATTACCCTCTATAGTAGTACTCACATAGTTTTCCCCAGATTGGCTGCTTCATAGTTAATGCTCCAGAACGGCTTCCTTCTGCGCTGTTAGCAGACAGAACCTTACTTGGAGGTGTGCCATCAGCATGTATCTTTGATGTTGATATCTACCATTAGAGCTACCATAAGTACAGGAAAGAAGTGTCAGTGCACCAGGAGTAACCTATTACCATTTGCAGGCATAGGTGGCATAACTACCTAAATACTGCCATCCTATATTTTGTGTTCACTTCATCAGGGATGGTACACCCTGCATAAGGAATGAGATGTTGGCTTACAGCAGAGGTCTCCGGCCTTGTGTAGTGTAGGATGCAAACCACTTTCAAATATGATATGTGGTGTTGAGTGACAATGAATATTAAAAGAGAAAACTCTCAAATATATGGTCTAATAAAATAGCTATATTCTAGTATTAATTTCCACTGATATGGTTTAGACCATAGTTACTAGTTCTAGTAATCCTATGACATCCCCTGTGCTGCTAGTTCTCGATGGCATATGTACTGTAGGTGGCCAATATCTGTGGGGCTATATGAATGGGGTCTAAAAGCTACATGTGACTTCCCAGACCCTGGTTCAGAAACAGTTACTTACAGGGTAGCCAGTTTTTTTTCTTCCTGTATGGCACCCCTTCCCTCTGACCCGATGGGCCCAGTCAATGGAATAGCTCT
This sequence comes from Rhinella marina, assembly GCA_900303285.1. Lineage (NCBI taxonomy): Eukaryota > Metazoa > Chordata > Amphibia > Anura > Bufonidae > Rhinella > Rhinella marina. The sequence goes on from ONZH01001617.1 coordinate 102,975, forward strand.
GCCACTTCATCGCAGACTGCAGGCCTGCTACTTGGCGGCACTCCTATTTGGCCTGCAGGGTGCACATGCCTTTTAAAAGGCCAGCGCACCCACACCCTAATCTTCAGCAGCCAATGGCAGGCCAGCTTTGGGTATTTAAGGCACCTTTCTGTGTGGGATGGTGCTTGAGCAATACATAGGTTATAGTTAGCTAGTGTCCTGCTAAGATATGCTGTTTATACATTCATCTGCCCATGTACCTGACCTTTGCCTTATCTCCGTATTGACCCTGAGACACCCATCTTGACCTTGCACTGTCCCTGACTATGGTTTTGCCTCATCCCTTGGTGCTTCGCATCAATGTCTCTTGACCCCTGTGGGAAAGCTGACTACTGAATGAGGTAGCTGCCTTTTGGTTCCCCTGCAGAGAAGTCCAGATCCCTGGAGGCCACATAGATAAAGCCCTTAAGAATAGCCCCAAGGCAAAACTTTTCAAGTGACACAGTGGATCCACATCTGCTTCATAACGATAAATAGACAGCGAGATAGATAGGTACTTAGATAAATAGACAGACAGACTTGAGATATACAGACAGACAGATAGATCTGCTTAGTGTAATTTGTTTCCTGATATGTTGTAGAGACAAGACATGTCTGATGAGCTAGCTGTTTCCAAGAACAGAACTATTTCAGTTAATTACTGGGAACTGAGCAATGATCTAGAAGATTTTAGCAATGAGACAGATAACAAGAGGGTTAAAGAGGGTTGTCTCCCTTCAGCAAATAGCATTCATTGTGTAGACAAAGTTCATACAATACACTTACTAATGTATTGTGATTGTCCATATTTCTTTGTTGGCTGGATTCATTTTTCCATCACATTATACACTGCTAGTTTCCATGGTTACGACCACCCTCTAATTGAGCAGTGGCCATGCTTGCACATTATTTTAAAAAGCCCTGGCCTCTCTGGTGGCTGGGACCATGGGAGTGTGCATAGTAAAGAGCTTTTTTCAGTAGTATGCAAGCACAGCCACCGCTTATGGATTGCAGGGTGATTGTAACCATGGAAACGAGCCATGTATAATGTGATGGACAAGTGAATCCACCCAGCAGAGAAAGCAATATATATAACAACAATACATTAGTAAGTGGCTTGTATTAACTTCCTCGACATGATAAATGCCACTTGCTGAAGTGAGACAACCCCTTTAATCTCAGTGTGCCTGTCCACGCTACATTCACTAAAAATGGACTCTTTCAGTTTCATCATTGTGGTGCAGAAACAAAGAGCATTGTTCATGGAGCACTAAAGACTTTTTGACATGGAACACAATGAACACACAGAACTGAACACTTTTAGACTGGGAAGTTTTAGCAGAACATTAAATAGCACGTAGTTCTAGTAGTTCATTGATGAGTGATTACTGTAATGAGCGGGTAGGAAAAGGGAACATATCTTAGAGGATTTCAAGGTGGTCCTCAGACAAAGGAGCAATTGTTATGTGGGGTCTTTCTAGAATGTATTGGTGTGTTCTACTGCATTGCATTAAAAAAAACAAAAACATGGTAAGATGTCATATTTACTCCCAGTCATATAAGCTATAACCTATAACTCTGGGTTTCTGTGGGGCATCTGTGATGCAGTGGCTGCAACCTACCCACCAGTGGCAGCCAATAGCCACACAAGCTTGCGGTTAACAGTGGTATTGCCTTCAAATTCGAGGATAACTATTAGATCAGTGGGGTCCTATCTCTGGGGCCCCACTGATCACAAGAATGGGGACCACATACCCCTCGGAAGCCACCCAAAATGAATGGAGTGGTAGGTCGTACATGCACACCGCCACTCCATTCATCTGTACGGGAGTTCTGGAGACAGCTGATTAGAGCTCTCCACTATTTGGAACTCCCATAGAGATGTATGGAATGGCCGTTCACATGGCTGACCTGTCGCTCCATTCATTTTCTGAGGGGTACATAGTGCCCTTGGTGCGGATTCCAGTGATCGAGCCCCACTAAAATATTTATCCCCCATCCCCCATCATAGGAGATAAGTTGTAACAAATGGAATACCCCTATAGCAGTGGTGGCGAACCTATGGCACGGGTGCCAGAGGCGGCACTCAGAGCCCTCTCTGTGGGCACCCGCACCCTGGAAAATATCTATGTTATACCAATATGCCTTAGAATTTTCCTGCCATTCATCAGCACAGGATGCACTATGAACAGCACAGGCAATGCATTGAATGTAGGCAGGTTATTATTGCTAAATGATAAAGTACATGGAGGATACACTATATTGGTATTCAGAGTAAATTGCCGCGTTGGCACTTTGCTATAAATAAGTGGGTTTTGGGTTGCAGTTTGGGCACTCAGTCTGTAAAAGGTTCGCCATCACTGCCCTATAGCAATGATTCAAGTGGTAGTACCACACTCCTCATATGTGGGGAGGCACACTTCCTATGAATGCACAGTAATAATTATTATTGTGTGCAGATGGGATTTATATAGAGCACATATTGTTATTTAACATATTCCATTGTGTTTTTTTAACAATAGTCATTACTGAAATTGTTTGAAAAAAAGCCTACTCCTATTTCGGGAGGTAGAAGTTTACTCCCAAAATTTTCCATTTCCAATGTGTCGTAACAATCCCATCGCGCACAGTTTTACGTATTTCATTGTTCACAGTTCTTATGAATGTACAGTAAATCATGGCACATAAGACAACTGCATAACCTCTGTGTATTCCTTCCAGCATTTACCTAGTATCCAGATAATATATAAGCGACATATAACAATATGTAACCTGTTGCTGTCCACTGTATAAATCCCATCTGCACATAATAATAATCTTTATATAGCACCAGCTGGTGCTTTACATTTAGACCCAGAGCAATGAGGGTAGCATTGATTCAAATGGATTAATCAGATGGCTTCTTCATATGCCTACGGTATATGATAGATCCGTCCTGCAAGGGCCGATGCACTTGTTCTGTATGTCCACGACATGTAACATTTGTATCTTATGATCTGTATTTATTTTGCTGCTCATTGTGTGCAGGGTTCATGGAGCCACATTAGGAGTGGGATCCCTTCTTGCTGGTTTTGTTGGAGAATCCACAATGGTGGCTATTGCATCCTGCTATGTGTATAGAAAACAGGTAAGGTTTTCTAAGAAACAGGAAAGGAGATATATTATTATTATTAGCAACTGCTTTATACTGCATTATCCAAAACCAATATCTGCGTCTTTCTACACTCCTCAACATTGAAATTGCAACACCAAGAAGGACTGGCAATAAGGTTATGCAAATTGAGGAAGTAGCAGGTGTCACCAAGGTCAGCCATTGAGCACATTTTCAAGCACCTAGCTCCAATTTGTGGCGTGTGAAAGGGGCATAAAAGCCAGATTGAAAGCAGAAGTTTTTTAGTCACATGAAACCTAAAAAATCAGATTGAGAGAGACAGACCTGTGAGACCTTGGTTTATCACTGCGGGCAGATCACAGCACGTCTAAGCCGAGATGTCAGCACTATTTAATAATGCGTGTCCCAGTGGTTGGAATGATAGACAGAGGTGCACAGAGGCAAATCTCTGCACTGACAAATCATCTGATTAGAAGAGTGGCATGTACTGATCAATTCTGTACTGCAAGTGAAACGTCACATCCCAAGTCAGTGTCTACACAAACCATCAGATGGCCCTTCCACAACATTCTCCCATGAGCAGACATCCAGCTACAGGTGTTCTATTGATCTTGCAACGCTGCGCTTAAAATCTATCATGGTGCACAGCGAGACAGCAATGGAGGCCAGAATGGAAGTCTGTCTACTTCATTGATGAGTCAGACTAAGTGATTGCTAGATATTGGTTTGGAGACCACGTGGGCAAGGCAATGAGGAGGACAGACCCCTCTAGTACAGTAACAGCTCAGCTATTTATTGATTTGGTCAGGGAACCAGTTGTATGGTCATTTAACCACATGTTGGTTGTCCTACTGTGAACAGCCCTAAAAGTGCTACCATGGCTTCAGGGTCTCCGCATTTGTCTACCATCTAGTACATCAGGGATGTCACTGGTCGGCAATTGGAAAGGGAGCTGCCAGTGGTGGATCTTGATGACTTGTGTGACCCAGTGCATTCAATGTGGCAGAACATTCCTCGGACAACCATTGATAACCTCATTGTCAGCATACCAAGGTGTGTAGGGCCTCACCTTCACATTTCGTTTTTTAGTGATGTGTGCTGTTCCCATTTTCTGCAGACATCACACGTACCCATTGATTTAAATGTGTCTGTTCACTTTTCAGTATTTTTTTACCGATCGTGGGTCACTAAAAAAAAATCAAGGGGACATGCACTACTTTGATTCGTGATGCGGACCAAGCACACCCATTGAAGTCTATGGAACCATGAAAATCACTGACACAACACGGATGGCATCCGTGTTGTGTCTGTGTTGCGTCCGTTTTTCACTGAAGACTGATAGGAGATTCTTTGGAAATCAATTTTCAGCTGAGCAACTTCTGTGAATTACGGATGACACATGGATGGTAAAAACGGACACATGGACTAACAACAGATCCTTCACGAACATCTTAATGGATGAAACACGTACGCTTTTTTGACGGATGTGACACTGACATGGAAATGTGGACGATGCCTAAATGCACGTATTTCTGCATGTGGTGCTCATACTCAATATTGAATAAATCGAGATGTTTTGAATATTGTGTTATGATATCATTAAGATGTGTATCAATCCTGTGATTTCCATTATTCCACGACTTTTCCTTCTTGGTATTGCAATTTCAATGTTGTGGAGTGTAAAATAATGCAAACCTAGAATAGCGGTATACATTGCAAGTAATAGAAATGTTTCCATAAGGGCATATATTAGGTTGTGGAATTTCATTATCCCAAATTTATTTGTTCAGAGGTGAGATAAGCCACCACCAGAAATGCCTAGCAGCGGCTTACTTCTCACTCTCCATTCAGCCGAGCATGCATGTGTATGAGGAAATCGGGAGGAACAGCTGCAAACCTGTTGTCAGCTACAGTATCTGATGTGTATGGCCAGCCTTAGCTGACCTCTGTTGTTGTTAATGGGGGAGCTCCGAGCTGGGAACGCACCTCAATGACAGCCATATCCTCTAATATGATATATGAACAAGGATTATTTTTGTGAAACAACCCTTTTAAATATTGTAGATTTTATACATATATATATATATATATTACACTCTTGTGTCTGGAAACTACTACCATAAACATCCACTTATGTCTTATTATAGATAGTGTGCCCATTACTCAGCACTAGCATCTTTTCAAGCCAGAATATTGTCTAGTAGAGGTCACTCTGGTTTCTATCTGTCATTCTAGAAAAAGAATGAGACTGAGACAGAGGCGGAAGGAGAAGACTCAGCAATGACCGAAATGCCTCAGAGTGAGGAGTTAACAGACATTGTGGAGTTGAAGGAAGATGGAGAATGAGCAGGGTCTTGGCTTCAGTAGTAAGGCCACCGCTTCCGTGTCTCTGGTCTTCAAACAGTTTTTCTCTTCTTTGAATGGAAACCTGGTTTCAGAAGGCTCCAGCGTTTAGCATACTGGGTATGCTTCCTATAGACAGGGCCTGACCTAGGCTCACCGCTTTCAAATACCATGCATTTATCTTTCCATGGACAAGCAATCAGCAGCATCCTACCTACTTTGGACATTGAGCTTCATTGGACAATTCCCATTTGTCAACCAAAGCATTACTGTCTGTCTCTGCTGGTAAGGCTGCCGTCCCATTTCCTATGTTCTGTTAACCCACTGATCTTTACTTATATAGGATACTGAAATTCACTTCTTTCTTCTTATTTTGGTTACATTTTGTGATCCACTTTTCAGCTTAAAAGGGATTTATTTCTAGAAACCAGATATGAAAGCACACAACCCAGCATGAGTCGCTGCACAAAACAGAAAGAGAGTGCTTTTATACCACACGTCAGTCACTAATGTGTCCACAATATCTTTGTACTAGAATCTAATGGGTACAGTCAGCTTTTAAGAATGTTTGACTCTCCTGACATGTCTGTATTAGCAAATAATTGGATTCTCTGTAAAATAACAATTTTGGAACATCTTTTCTTAGAAATGTGCGGTTCCTCCATTATTTCTCCTGGAAATTCATGAATACTTTGACAACTGGGTGTTACCAGATGGGGGTGTGTCCCAACAGTCTCATACATACATGTCTAATGTGCCCGAATGCTGCAATTTGCACTAAAATATCACCATACTTGTGTTGCACCTCATTTATTATATTTTATAATATTTTTAGACACTTTCAGAACTTTTTAGAACTCATACGACTAGGGATGTGGCTTAGTTGGAAAGTGTCATGATTTGTTACAAAAATAGCATGGCTTAAAATGGGTCAAAATTTTGTCTCACGATTCTGGTGTAAAGTTAGACTGGCCAGTCTAAAGGTGCGCTACATTTACCATTCTGCATCTGACACTGATAAATCTGACGCATTTTTAGACTGTTTGGTCTTAGTTTGCACAAAGTGTTAGAAAGTTTTAGTAAATCTGCCTGTTACTTTTTGAAGGGATAATATTGAAGCATTCAGAGGCAGCAATTGCATTCCATTAAAGGGGTTTTCTGAGATTTTTTTTTACTGATGACCTATCCTCAGGATAGGTGATCAGCATCTGATCGTTGGAGGTCCGACACCCGGGACCCCCCGCCGATCAGCTGTTTGAAAAAGGAAGCTGCACTCTCAGCTTTTCCTAGGCCATGTGATGACACGTTCATGCATCACGTGGCCTAGTAGTAGCTGAGCCCCATTGAAGTGATTGGGGCTGTGCACTATACCAAGCACAGCCACCATACAATGTACAGCACTGTGCTTGGTGAGCACAGAGAAGGCCGCAGTGCTCACAGGAGCGCCACTGCCTTCACAAAACAGCTGATTTGGCAGGGATCCCAGGTGTCGGGCCGCCACCGATCCGATAATCAGGATAGATAATCAGTAAAAAAAAAATCTCGCAAAATGATCATGTGATCCTTGGTCATGTGAGCTGAAAATCACGTGACCAGGATGACTTGTGAAAGGGTATTTTCAAGCTGAAGTGTAGCATGGTGTTAAACGCAGAGATGCATGCCACTAGCTCAAAGACCACCCCTAATGTAAGTACCCAGCTTTTCATATGTAAGCATGTTTACTATTAGCGCTACAGTATAGGTAGGTTATGTACAGTATATATGCAAATCTTGTCTGGAGTCAGATGCTTGTGCTCATTAGCACTTCTTTTCTGACCTACAGTCCACTTGACCATACATATACGCAGGCACGTTAGAGAATATGTATAATGTGTTGTGACAGCTTATTACAGGCGGTCAACTGTCTTTATGTTTTGGTGATTCAGACTGGATTGATGAATTTTCTCCTGGTGAAGAATTCATGGAATATTCTGCCACAATTAAGGATGCACCTTGTATCTGAAATAGATAAGTGTACAGTTTAATGGTCTACAAGTGGATTTTTTAATCAATAGGTTATACTAAAGTCAATATGAACTTTCCCCCTGGATCCGTCCTGAGCAGGGTTAAAGGACTTCCAAGTAGTGTGTGAGCCGAAGCCTTTTTGTTGTGAAGAGCCACACCCCTTTGACACGGAGAGTTGTCACTTGTTTCATAAATATTAAGCAGGAATAACAGGAACGACAAATGAGAAAAGGTGAAAGAATTCTTATATCATGAGGAATGCAATATTTACTAAAACAGACGTGTCAGCAGAGGCGACATGTCCTCTTTAAGGGTTGGTTTGCTCAAGCCGCTGTTCTTAAAGTGTAACTGCACTTTTTTCATCATGCACAATCTAAGGTCATTTTTTGTAACTGCTTGTAACTTATTGCGTGCAGTTTTTTTTTGTTATAATATGAACTTTCTTCCATTCCTATGTACAACTCATTACAGAATTCTGCTGGTTGCTATTCAGAATACATCTACAATACAGTATATCTATATGCCACCAACCATAGACTTAAAGGGGTTGTCAGAGACAATTAAAATATAGGACAATGCCTACATTGTGTTAAAGTAAAAAAAATATATATATATTCACCTGTTTCACCAGCGCTGTTTCAATGCTCCTGCCGCTGTTCGTTAAAAACTGCAGCGGTGACATGCCTGGATTCGGCACATGGCCTCTGCAGATAATCACTGTCCTTAGCAGTCTAGCGCTGAGAACAGTGGTTGGCTGCAGCAGTGATATGCCAAATCTAGACACATCACCAGCGCTAAGAGAGAAACAGATGAGTATATCATTTTTTTAAGGCATTGTAAGGGTTGTCTGAAATTTTAATTACCTCAGACAACCCCTTTAACATTCCCCTTGTGTTTCCCTACATGATCTGATACTGTGAGCACTGACTGGTCAGTGTGAGTGTATAGGTACACCCCCCCTCCAACTGGTAACACCCAGTGGTCAACTTATTCATAAATTTCTAGGCAGAATAACTGGATCGGAACTATGCAGAATTATAAAAAAAAAATGCTCCAGAATTCTCATTACATTGGGAGTACAATTATTTATTAAAATAGAGAAAGTTGTTATGTCAAATCAGATATACTGAACATATTGGGGCAGATTTATGAAACTGTCTAAAAGAAAAACTGTCTGTGTTGCCTAAACCAGGAGTAGAAAATGATGAATGGGACGGGCCTACCAGCCCACTTCCTTCCCCACCCATGCCCACTTTTTTAGGCCCCCGTCCCCATACCCACCCTTGCCCATTTTTTTTAGACCTGGTGTGGACGGGGAGAATTTGCAGACTGCGGCGCTAGGGACCTTTGTGCCGCAATCTGCAGCACAAATAGGTCTAATTTAGGTGTATTTCTGTTTAATAAATGACTGCCTAAATATGTGGTGTGATTGGTTTGAGTGGGTAACAGATGGTTTTTATTTTAGACAGTTCTGTAACTCTCCCCCATATGTGCCTTTTAATTGGGTATTCCTGGTTTTCATTATGACAATTCTATTTCATACTCTGTTCCAAAGAAAGTCTTTCAAAACCTAATAACAAAACACCCTAAAAATTTACCACTTGGCCATAGATGTGGTCAGATGGTAAGATGCCATTTTGGTTAGAAGATTGATGCAGTTGTTGTGGGAAACTCCTGTGTCCTGGGTAAAAAAGCAGTGTGATCACTGGATACGCTGCAATGAAATTTACCATCATATAATAGGGATTTTATTCTTAGACAGATATTTCTCCATTTGCTGCAACCTGTTAAGGCACTTGCTATTGCAATAAGGCATTCATACACATTTTATGTCCAGCGCTCTTATATTTGCTTGCCTATTATCCACTTTCATACATTATAATATACTATTTATTTAGTGCCATAATTTATTTTCTGATCCATAAACTATGTACTGCATGTCTATTCATTGCTTGTGTCTGAAAACAGACATTTGATTCATACAGTAGTTTAGCACTTTAAATTATGTGGTAAGGCGGCATTATACTTAGAGAAGGTTGTACATATTTCTATGCATAACACAGGTTTTTTATTGTTTCCCTCAGAATTTTCCATAGGTGTGTGGTATAAAAACACATGGGAGATTTATCAAAACTGGTGTAAAGGAGAACTGGCTTAGTTGCCCATAGCAACCAGTAAGACTCCACCTTACATTTTTAGAGCTCTTTTGGAAAATGAAAGGTGGAATCTGATTGGTTGCAATGGGCAACTAAGCCAGTTCTACTTTACACCAATTTTGATAAATCTCCCTCATAAGGCCTAACGTTTCACAACTGTTGTCTACCGTAGCCAACCTATCAGAGGCTGTTACATGTTTCCATAGCATTTTAGAAAACGCCAGCTGATGATTGGTTGCTTTGGGCACCAGGGTCAGTTGTGACATTATGCCTGTAATTCATACTGAACTGATAAAAGTATCTCGGCTCTACTTACCCTATGTTGATGTTAGATGTGATCTGTATAAAATTGTTATTTCTCGTGGAGCCTCATCTTCCTTCTGGCTGTATAGAACTGAATATCTTTCTGGACACAGAAGACAAAATGGAATATTTTTTTTAATAATATTTTTTCTCTGGGTACTTGACTAGAAATATAATCAGCAGTATTTTTTGAATATTTGTGAATATATTTAAAGTGTGTGGGGTTATGGCTGGAAAAAAAACAACTTTTAAAACTGTAAAAAAAAAAAAAAAAGAAATCAAGAAAAAGAAATGTATTGAAATATGTTGTGAAACACATCTACGAAATGGCAGGTGAGAATATGACTGGAAGAGTGAGATTCATTTTCTGTAGAAATTAAAGGGAATACAATAAAACATTTAAACTGAACAAAAATGTGGTGTGATTTATTGCATGATCATGTAGTATATACCCTGGTGTAGAGGAGGGGCGCCATAACCAGGGGTTGCAATGTTATAGACATTTATGGCTTTAGAGTCCTAGGGGGAATTTATCATGAGGGTAGTATTTGATGTCAGTTTTGCAGTAGTCTGCATTGGAGTAATTTGCACCAAATATATCATATGTTTCACATTCTTTGTTAAATTTTGAGCATCTTTAAAGGGCATCTGTCAGCAGCTTTGTACCTATGAAACTGGCTGATGTGTTACATGTGCGCTTGGAAGCTAAAGACATCTGTGTTGGTCCCATGTTCATATGTGCCCGCATTGCTGAGAAAAATGATGTTTTATTATATGCAAATGAGCCTCTAGGAGCAATGGGGGTGTTGCCGTGGGGTCAACACAGATGCGTTCAGCCGCTAAGCGCACATGCAACAGGTCAGCCTTTTTTAAAGGTACAAATCTGCTGACAGATGCCCTTGAAACCTAACACTTTTGTCTAGAAATGTTACTCCAGTTTTCCTAAGCCACTCTTGTACTGGAGTGAGTTTGAGATTTTTTAAAAAGTGTCGGTTTTAAATCTGGAGTGAAACTCATTAACATAGCTAACTACACCCACTTCTCAAAACTGGAGTGAGTGGTGTGAGAATGTAAAAAGTCGCTAAATCTTTGCACAAGAAATCCAAAAAGTTGCAAAATCAGCAAAACAATTGTTTGTAGTGGATTTTGATTTTACCTCTGAAATGAATGCTGAAAATTTGCATCAAATCCATAACCATTGTGTACTTGATCGTCCTGTGGAAGTAGAGTGGTCATGTCAAAGGTTGGTGCAAGGTCTGTTAACTTCTCAGTTTAGCAGGCCTTGCACCAACCTTTCACCTGACCACCCTACTTCCATAGGAAGATCAAGTATACATAACTTTCCTTATAGAAGAAAAATGGAGGGCACACGTCGTATCTAAGGTGTAACGGTCTTTCTGGTTCACCCAATACCAGAATAGAGATAAAATAATATGTATGGAAGATGACCTGCACTCAATAATTGGAAATGTATGGAATTTAATAAAAGGTATACATAAACTCATGCAAAAGATAAATACGATACATAGACACAAAAACACAAAATAAAATTGTTAAAAATGTTAAAAAGTCCAATGGGGCTCATTCACATATGTAATGGAGCCCATTCACATATGTACCCGATATATTTGGTTTTCAGCTGAGTAAGTCCACAAAGTACTGATAGGTTAGACGGATTAAATCTTCTCGTACAAAGAGTATAGATGGTTCCCAAATATATCTTTCATATATATTATGACTGATATATAATATAGCCGTGTAGTTAATATTCCATCATTATTAGTAGTGATAGTAGCAATCCAATATGGGAAATGGCCACATAGGCTCTTGATGCTCTCCACAATAGATATCTACTAACTGTAGAAGTTCTCCATAAGTTGTAATCAAATAAATATGCCGATGTTAGAAGGTGTTAGATCAACGGTAGGAGATTATACTCCGGTTACTCACTCTTCGGTGCAGCGTTAATCGAGTCGGTCTCGAGTCAGTCGTCCCGCTCACCGCGGCGTCCTGTTCCGTACCACGTCGTGACGTATCCTAAGAGTGATAGTCACGTGATCAGAACATGTGATCGGCAAATAGTCCAAGTATCGGAGATGCAATTTCTCTTTAGGAGTTGATCCACTTCGTGTCAGGGAGTATTTTGAATAGCAGTCCCCTCTCTATCACAAAGTTTGCCAGTGTATGGGTCCGGACCCAACAAAGCATACGCCAGACGCGTTTCGGGGAACCAATCCCCTTCCTCAGTGGCAATTGGAGAGGGGTGTGCTTTTCTGCTTTAAATACAAAATCCTTCAGTAATCAATAAAATGTGGACTGGAGTATATCTCTGTATATCCAAACATAAAACATAGAGGATTTTTGTTCAAAATAAACATAAACATAACATATATCAATAGACAAAGATATCGTAAATATAATAAACATTCCAATATACATGTATTATAGAAAACGCTATTGCGTTATTCATGCGTTTTTTTTTCATAATATTATTATCATGTATAATGACCAGACAATCCATAATATATTGGACAACAATAATAATATAACGTGTATTAATTAGCTATAGATCGCTCCCTCTATTGCGATGTAATAAATTCCTATATATTCATATTCATACACCCAAAATTGGAGTGAAATGAAGGAGAAGAATGTCTGGTAGGGACTGAGGAGCCCATATTGTCCAATATATTATGGATTGTCTGGTCATTATACATGATAATAATATTATGAAAAAAAAAACGCATGAATAACGCAATAGCGTTTTCTATAATACATGTATATTGGGATGTTTATTATATTTACGATATGTTTGTCTATTGATATATGTTATGTTTATGTTTATTTTGAACAAAAATCCTCTATGTTTTATGTTTGGATATACAGAGAAACACTCCAGTCCACATTTTATTGATTACTGAAGGATTTTGTATTTAAAGCAGAAAAGCACACCCCTCTCCAATTGCCACTGAGGAAGGGGATTGGTTCCCCGAAACGCGTCTGGCGTATGCTTTGTTGGGTCCGGACCCACACACTGGCAAACTTTGTGATAGAGAGGGGACTGCTATTCAAAATACTCCCTGACACGAAGTGGATCAACTCCTAAAGAGAAATTGCATCTCCGATACTTGGACTATTTGCCGATCACATGTTCTGATCACGTGACTATCACTCTTAGGATACGTCACGACGTGGTACGGAACAGGACGCCGCGGTGAGCGGGACGACTGACTCGAGACCGACTCGATTAACGCTGCACCGAAGAGTGAGTAACCGGAGTATAATCTCCTACCGTTGATCTAACACCTTCTAACATCGGCATATTTATTTGATTACAACTTATGGAGAACTTCTACAGTTAGTAGATATCTATTGTGGAGAGCATCAAGAGCCTATGTGGCCATTTCCCATATTGGATTGCTACTATCACTACTAATAATGATGGAATATTAACTACACGGCTATATTATATATCAGTCATAATATATATGAAAGATATATTTGGGAACCATCTATACTCTTTGTATGAGAAGATTTAATCCGTCTAACCTATCAGTACTTTGTGGACTTACTCAGCTGAAAACCAAATATATCGGGTACATATGTGAATGGGCTCCATTACATATGTGAATGAGCCCCATTGGACTTTTTAACATTTTTAACAATTTTATTTTGTGTTTTTGTGTCTATGTATCGTATTTATCTTTTGCATGAGTTTATGTATACCTTTTATTAAATTCCATACATTTCCAATTATTGAGTGCAGGTCATCTTCCATACACATAACTTTCCTGCCTCAACTTCTGTCTAATAGGGTGATCCAATCTCCCAGATTCATACACACCTCTAAGGCTACTTTCACACTTGTGGTAGCCTGTTCCAGCAGGGCCACCCTGCCGCCGGAAGTCTGCCCTGGGCCAATTCACTATAATGGGGGTGGGACAGAGGTCCAGCTGCAGCACAGCAAACATGCCGAGAGGCGGCAGGACAAAAACCTCAGTGTGCTGTAGTTTTATTCCGGCAGGGGAACAGCCTTACAGAAAAGGCTACCGCAAGTGTGAAAGTAGCCTAAGGACACTTAACTGGTTAGAACTCCTTTCTTCCACAGTGACCCTTGCAAGATCAATCTCCAATATTTATAATAATCTTCTTACACGCTCAACAACACCTTAGCCCTTTTATATACTAGACTGGGGAACTGAATTAGGATGTCATTTTTCTGACTTGGAGGTTCGGACCTTGTTCAGTAACTCAGACGGCTTCCCCCAATTCATTGCAGTTCAAGAAAACTCTTTTACACTGTTCTCTAGGTGGTAGAAAACACAGATTTTGTTAAAAAAAAAACGCTATCCTTTCCTTCTCTGATGCATGCTGGAGATGCAGGGACTCAAGAGGTACTTGTGTTCACCTTTGGTTAGATTGCCAACTTAGACACCCTTTCTGGCACTCCGTTATGTCTTTAATCAAAACCTTCTGCGACAAAACACCGTCTTTACCACACAAAATCATCCTTCTCTGCCTCCCTTCACAAGATTTTAGGCCTACTAAACACTGTCTAATTACCTGGTTTATACAAGTGGCTAAACTATTAATCCCTCTGCACTGGAGGTCTACACAACCACCAACAATCATCCCAGTGGAGCACAATAGAGACCAACTCTTTCACCTAGAAGAATTTTACGGCTGGGAATCTAACTCTAGACTCCGCTAGGCCCCTGGATAACCTGTAACAGTTTTTGTTTTTTTTCCTCCTTCTATACGGGTGTTACTGCTAATGACATCAGTTACAGGTTCTTTTAGATATTTTGTTATCCCTTTTCTCCCTTACAATCAACACTACTGTACACATCTCAGCATAGTCTATTTTACTTTTATTTTGGGCATTTATTTTTTTGGGTACAGCAATGTGTTGCATATTTTTTTGTCTTCATTATATTCTATGGAATGTTGCCCCATTAATCTCCCAATATGTCTGTAGATATTTTCTGGACATGATGTTGCAATTTCCATGTATTTTTCCTTTCATGAAAAAAACAAAACACCATAGATAAAAAAAAAAAATCCGTAACCGTTCCACAATGTAAAATAACATGCTGCAGAATTAAATCTGTTTCCAATATTTTCCAACAAATATTTTCAACTAATCAAGTTTATTTGTCATGCACAGGGCAATACATAGTATAACGTGCAGTGAAATGCTTAAACGACATTCCATTATAATAAAAAAAGAAAGAAAGAGAAGCATAACATTACATTAAAAACATTGATAATACAATAAAAATGTCTCATGATTGTTTAGATACAGGACGCACATTCATATATTTATCTGTCCCTCTATGCTGTTCTGATTTAGCAAATGCAGTAACATTTCCCAGACCGCAGGCGACTAAACAGAACGTTATTTGGGTGTCTGTGGGCCTTCACCACATTCATGGCAATGGTCAAGTACCTCTCATTATACTTGAGCTTCAAATCAGGACAGTTAGAGCGGATTATTCTCTCAGCTGAGCGCATCACCCTATAAAGTGCCCTCCTGTCCTGTTTCTTACTACTACCGAACCAGGCCGTAATGTTTCCTGACAGGATACTTTTGATGACACAGGTGTAAAAGTTCTTTAGTATCCTCAGGGGTAGTCTGAAATCCCTCAGGGGTCTGAGATGATAAAGACACTGACAAGCCTTCTTTACCAAGAAGTTTAAATGACTAGCAGGGGCGTAACTACCATAGCGTAGGTGAAAACTTGGTCAGGACTCTACCCACTAAAGGCACAACTTTTAGCAAATGAGGCAGTGGAAAAAAGGGCCCAAGGGTCATTGAAAGGGGCTTAGGCAGAAACCCTGCCAAAACCGGCCACACGCTCCACTAAACCTGATTAATCCTGATGGGGTGATCGATCCTCTTCTTGCATAAAATCCGCCACTATCTCTTTAATAAAAATCTACAGTTTCAAAAAGAAATCTGCCACCACCTCCTTTGTTTTGCTGACATTCAGACTGAGATGGTTATCTCGGCACCAGGTTACCAAGTGATTGATCTCCTCCAGGTAGGCCATCTCAACAGTGTGATTAGCAAACCTAATAACTGTAGAGGAACTGGAGGTGGCCACACACTCATAAGTATATAATAAGTAAAGCAATGGACCCAGGACACAGCCTGTGGGGCACCAACATTTAAGATGAGGGGGGAGAAACATGTTTGCCCACATATACTATTTGAGCTCTATCTGCCAGAAAGTTAGTGATCCTGTCAGGACCGGCAGTCATTGCACCCATTCTGCTGGTCCTGTCTCTGACTCTGGTGGCGAGGTGGTTGCCCGTGGTCAGGCTTCGTCCGCTATTTCGGCAGGCTTCTCCTCCAGCCGGCGGTCTCTGGCTGTGGATGGGCGTCCCAGGCAGGGGACGCGCTCGACGGTCATAAGTGCCAGGGACGTGGCTGGTGCGCACTCTCGCTCGCGGCCTGTTACTGATCGCCGGAAAACGCGAGCAATATAGTGTCTGTTTATTTTCTGTTCATTTGGTATCTCATGAGTTAAGTTTTTGTTCCTTGCCTTCTCCTCCCAGTCAGCTGGTTGGGTGGGGTCTGCTAGGTATTTAAGGCCCTCTAACTTTTACCTAGCTGCCAGTGTTGGGGTTTCCTTGCTACTACCTGGTTTGACATTTTTGCTCTGCAGTTTAGACTCTTGTTGTTCTTTGACCCTTGGCGTGTTTTTGACTACTCTTTGCTTGCTGATTTTGTTCCGGACGTACTCTCCTGGTTTTGACGCGGCTACCTGACTACTCATTTGGTTCTTGTTTGTCTGTCTTGTTTGTCTTCCCATCCCCTGCACTTTGCTAGTGTATTTCCAGTCTTCAGGTTGTCGGCTCAGGGGTTAGCCTGAGCGGGCAATAGGCAGGGAAAGGGGTTGGGATTAAGCTTAGGGATCACTTACCCCTTATCTGTGTATCCCAGCCCTGACAGATCCACAAAGTGATCAGTTTAGACCTAGATTCCTCAATTTAGTAGTCAGTATAGAGGGGATTATGGTGTTGAAAGCAGAGCTATATTCCACAAGCAGCATTCTAACATGAGTTCCTTTTAGTGTCCTGATGAGACAGTACTGTGTGCAATAGATAATTAATAGCATTGTCTGTAGTACGGTTAGGGCTCCTTCACATCTCCGTTCAGCCCTTCCATTCTCCTGCTCCGTTATAGGAGCAGGAGAACGGAAAGGACGGATTCGGGACATAACTGAGCCCAACGGAGCCTAAGGGACCCCATAGACTATAATGGGGTATGTTAGGTTTCCGCTCAGAAGATGATTTTTGAAGCGGAGACAAAAGTTGTGCACGCAGGACTTTTGTCTCCGCTTCAAAAATCATCTTCTGAGCGGAAACCTAACGGACCCCATTATAGTCTATGGGGTCCCTTAGGCTCCGTTGGGCTCAGTTATGTCCCGAATCCGTCCTTTCCGTTCTCCTGCTCCTATAACGGAGCAGGAGAACGGAAGCCCTAACGGTGATGTGAACGAGCCCTAAGCGCGGTACGCAAACAGGTTCACAGGAAGTGATGAGATGATAAAGTCTCTGACCAGCCTTTGAAATTACTTCATCACAATTGAGGTCAATGCTATTTTCCATAAATTGTGGGTGAGATTTGTTAATATCATTGGCTTTGCTGCTATTGTATTCTACTGCAGATCTCACCCCTGCAAATACAGAAAATCTGCAGCAATTATGAAGCACCTTTTCTACTTTTATCTAATGTACGACTTGAATAATGAAGGTGAACTTTAGATTCATACAGAACTGTACCTGTTTATGAAAAAAACCCACAATGAGCCTTCAGTCCTCTATTCTGTCAACATAGTGGAATGTCATGGTGAAATCAGATCCACGGCGGTAGATGGAAAACCCTGCCCATATGAGTTTTTAATCTAAAATTCTGTATGAAAAAACATTAAAACACTTTATTAAATATTAAATCTGTTGGAACCTGGGACAGGTAACTGATATATCAGATTATGTTGTCTTAATGATGGTTATGTTTGGAGGAAAATGAATAAAATCATTAAAAATAAAACATTAAATCTGATCATTCTGGTCTAACAAAGGATGCGGTCACAGTGTATAATGTGATGGAAAAAGGAATCCAGCCAGCAAAGGAAGCAATGTGGACAATCACAATACATTAGTAAGTGCCTTGTATTAATTTTCTCTACATGGTAAATGCCATTTGCGGAAGTGAGACAACCCTTTTCAAGTTTTATTTTGGGCATTGCAAGCAAAAATAAAATAAATATTTTTTTTTTCTCCTGGTTGACCTTAATGATGTATATTAGGCTACCATTTAATTTTTATTAAAGGGGTTGTCTCACTTCCGCAAATGGCATTTATCATGTACAGTAGAGAGAGAGTTAATACAAGGCACTTACTAATATATTGTGATTATCCATATTGTATCCTTTGCTGGCTGGATTTATTTTTCCATTACATTATACACTGCTCGTTTCCATGGTTACAGACCACCCTGCAATCCAGCAGTAGTGGTCGTGCTTGCACACTATAGGAAAAATCATCAGCCTATGTGCACCCCTGTGGTACTATCCTCCAGTGAGGCTGATGGTTTTTCCTATAGTGTGCAATCACGACCACCGCTGATGGATTGCAGGGTGGTCATAAACATGGAAACGAGCAGTATATAATGTGACGGAAAAATAAATTCAGCCAGCAAAGGAGGTAATATGGACAATCATAATACATTAGTAAGTGCTTAGTATTAACTTTCTCTACATCATAAATGCCATTTGCGGAAGTGAGACAGCGCCTTTTAACCCTTTGGCGACATTGGACGTACCGGTACGTCCTGAGCACGAGGTAGTTCGTGCTACAGGGCGTACCGGTACGTCTTGCATTGAAACCCCCCCTGCTCAGTGCAGGGGGGGTTAAATGCTGTAATGGGTGCTGTTTAGGGCACCCAGCCACCCATAGCGAAGGCCTCGGGGGGTGCCGTGCACCCCCATAAAGGCGATCGCTGTGAATGGCTGGTCTATTCAGACCAGCCATTCACAGCAGGCAAGGGGTACTCGGCGGGGATAGCGCTATTCTAGCGAATCCCCGCCGAGTGTCAGTAATTAGGGGGAGGTCAGGGTGTCCCCCCGCCCCCCTGATTAGCTGTGGGCAGATGGGTGGGCAGATGGGCAGGCGGGGGGGGAGACCTGCAACGTGCGGGCGGCTGCCGCGAGTGCCGCCCGCAACGATCTTTCAGGATGGCTGATCGTTATTCAAGCAGAGTATCAGCATACAGCTGATACTCTGCTTGAAACTGCTGACATCGGTGCTGGCACCGATGTCAGCAGTTTAACCCCTTCCATGCCGCGGTCCGTAGGGACCGCTGTATGGAAGGGGTTAACAGGGAGGGAGCGCTCCCTCCCTCTCCCATCGGCGCTGCGGTGCGCTGGCAGCGCCGATGGTGTGGGCAGATGAGAGGGAGGAAGCTCCCTCTCCCTTCCATCGGGACGCTGCTCTGCTGTGGCAGCGTCCCGATGGTTACCATGGCAACCAGACGCTTTCGTCTGGCTTGCCATGGAAGCCTGTTCAAGCTCCTGCTAAAGGCAGGAGCTTGAACAGGCTATAAGAAAATACACTGCAGTACACTATACAGTGTACTGCAGTGTATTGTAAAATACCAGACCCACTGGTTCTTGAAGAACCAAGTGGATCTGAGTCAAGAAAGTGGAAAAAAAAAAAAAAAAAAAGTTAAAAAAAAGTTAAAAAATTGATTAAAAATAAAAAAACACACAATACATAAACATGTTAGGTATCGCCACATCCGTAACAATCTGCTCTATAAAAATATTACATGAGGTGGCCCCCCAGGCGAATGCTGTAAAAAAAAATTTAAAAAAACTATGGCAAAATAGCCATTTTTTTCCCTCTTCCCTCACAAAAACTGTAATAGCAGGCGATCAAAAAAGGCGTATTTACCCCAAAATGGTATCAATTCAACCGTCATCTTGTCCCGCAAAAAACTGTACCCTACCTGAGACAATCGCCTGAAAACTGAAAAAAATATGGCTCTCTGAAAATGGCAACACAAAAAAAATATTTTATTCTGTTCAAAAATGCATCTAATGTGTAAAACTTTCCAACAATAAAAAAGTTGGACATATTGGGTATCGCTGCGTCCGTAACAACCTGCTCTATAAAAATATTACATGAGATGGCCCCCCAGGCGAATGCTGTAAATTTTTTTTTTTAAAAAACTATGCCAAAATAGCCCTTTTTTTCCCTCTTCCCTCACAAAAAGTGTAATAGCAGGCGATCAAAAAGGCGTATTTACCCCAAAATGGTACCAATGAAAACCCCACCTCATCCTGCAAAAAATGAGCCCCCACATAAGACAATAGCTCAAAAAAATAAAAATCAATGGCTCCCGCAAACCACTCCATCAAAATCTGTGTTGTAAAATCCATATGGCGCTCCTTCTGTTTTGAGTCCTGCCATGTGCCCCCACAGCAGTTTACCACCACATATGGGGTGTTGCCGTATTCAGGAGAAAATGGGTAACAAATTATGGGGGGGGGGCTTTTCTCCTGTTACCCCTTATGCAAATAAAAAAAATTGGGGCTAAAGCAACATTTTATTGGAAGAAAAAAAATGTTCATTTTCACAGCCAAGTGTTTCCAAATTCCGTAAAATGCTTAGGGGGTCAAAGTGGTCAGTACCCCCTTAATATATTCTTTGAAGGGTGTAGTTTCAAAAATGGGGTCACTTTTTGAGGGTTTCCACTGTAGGGGTACGTCAGGGTCTCTCAATTACAAAATGGTGCCTAAAAACTATTCTAGCAAATTTTGCCTCCAAAATCCGTATGGCGCTCCTTTCCTTCTGACCACTGCCACAAACCCATAGAGACGTTTACCACCACATATGGGGTATTTCTGTAAACTGCAGAATCAGAGCAATGTAAATTGAGGTTTAGTTTGCTGTTAACCCTTGCTGTGTTGCAAGAAAAAAAATATTAACATGAATAATCTACGAAAAAAGTGAAATTTTGAAATTTCACCTCCATTTTCCATTAATTCTTGTGGAACACCTCAAGGGTTAACAAAGTTTGTAACAGCAGTTTTTTATAATTTGAGGGGTGTAGTTTCTAAAATGGGGTCATTTATGGTGGGTTTCATTATGTAAGACCCTCAAAATCACTTTATATCTGCATTGGTGTTAAAAAAAAATGGTTTTGGAAAATTTGGTGAAAATTTGAAAAATGGCTTCTAAACTTCTAAGCCTCCTAACGTCCTAAAAAAGTAAAATGACATTTATAAAATGATGCCAACATAAAGTAGACATATGGGGAATGTAAAATAATAACTATTTTTGGAGGTATTACGGTGTATTTTGAAAGTAGAGAAATTGAAATTTGGAAATTTGCTAATTTTTCAGAATTTTTGGTAAATTTGGGATTTTTTCATAAATAAGGGTGAAATATATTGACTCAAATTTATGACTGTCATGAAGTACAATGTGTCACGAGAAAACAATCTCAGAATGGCCTGGATAAGTAAAAGCGTTCCAAAGTTATAACCACATAAAGTGACATGTCAGAATTCAGAAATTTGGCCCAGACATTAAAGGGAATTTGTCATAAAAAAATGACCCATTGTTTAAATCAAGTTTTTATGTTAAACATATGTCTTTGTAATGTTTGGCGATGTTTTTTCTAATTTTCCATGTTCCTATCTATATTTTAAAATCATCTTAAAATCTTGCAGTTTTCCTTCTGGCCACTAGGCTATAATCTCAGCTGAGATATCCTGTTTGTCAGTGTGTCAGCTGTAAAGTAATGCTGCTACCGTAAACAGTGTAATTGGAGACCAACTCACATCACAGACAATAGAATCTCCCTGTAGAATAAACAAAAACTTCAAAGGAAAAAGCCTCTCAATGCATTCTCAATAGGACTGGAGCTGTCTATTGCTGCCTATGGTCCATGGGGCTTGCTGTAAAGCATATCACTAAATGCTGTTTAGAACAGCTCAGCCAAGATGGCAGCCCCCGTAAAAATGTTCTAGTAATGAAATTTCAAAAACTACAATCAGAAAATACAAACAGATTAGAGAAAAAGAACATGTTTTATTATCTCTTTTTAATCAATAAAGAAAATTTTAGGTGACAAAATCCCTTTAAGGCCAAAATGGGCTCTGTCCTCAAGGGGTTAAGTTTTATTTTGGGCATTGCAAGCAAAAAACAAACAAAAAAAAAACAATAAAATAAATCTTCCATTTTCCTGGTTGACCTAAATGATGTACATATATTTCAAATATTGGTTGTTATGCTTATGGGGTTACCGGCTATATGGGGGTTTATAAAGTTCAATAGCACTGCCCCACAGAAGATTGCAGACACATCCCATACCTGTGTGCACTTTGTGTCTGTATTCCATGTCCAGGAAAAGCACCTTTAGGCACTTTTTGCGGATCCGCAAAAAACGGAAGGATGAATAACATTTTTTTTTTCAACCCTTCTGGAACGGAATCCGCAAATACGAATGACATGCGGATGCCTTTCCGCATGTCTTCCGCATTTTTGCGGATCCATTGACTTGCATTGGGCAACGGACCGCAAAATCAGGATAGAAGTAGGACAGGAGGATTTCTTTATGCGGACAGTCGGAACGGACACACGGATGCGGACAGCACACGGTGTACTGTCTGCATTTTTCCAGGACCCATTGAAATGAATGGATCCGCATAAACGGTCCGCAAATTGCGGATCGGATGCGGACGAATTTCATGGACGTGTGAATGAGGCCTTATTCTGCAGGAAAACAGCTCCCAAGTGCCTGGCTCTGCTGCTGCAAGTGCCCAAAGCAAACCAGACTGAAGAGGGGAGGGCTGCTTTAGCTGCTCATATCTTAGGATTGGTACCAGCTAGAAATATGGGCCTGAGTGTACCACAGCATTATATCCACTATACCAGAAGATATAGCCGTTAGGAATGGAGTCAGGAGAGAAAGCTGTTTTTACTTTCACTTTCAGCTGGGCACTTGGGAGCTGTTTTCCTGCAGAAAAATGAAAAGTGCTTTTCCTGGACATGGAATGAAGACAAAGTACACACAGGTAGGTTTGGAAAGAGTTTGCAGTATTCTATAGGGAAGTGCTGTAAGTTATATTGGTGAAAATGAGGTAACAGACTCCCTACAAATGTATTTTGCATATGTTTCTCTGTTTTTTTTAAATGTTACTATGCCTAATACGCATGCGCAAGAGACAACCCTGAAGACCAGGGACGGCCAACGTGTGGCTCTCCAGCTGTTCCAAAACTACAACTCCCAGCATGCCCAGACTGCCTACAGCTATTGGTCTACAGCAGGGCATGGTGGGAATTGTAGATTATTCTATACCCCACTGATGTCGGATGTGCCACAATTATTAAAAGGCGCATGCCTCTTAATTGTAGTGGATCTGAACACGTCTGACCGTCTATATGTAAGAACTGAAATCTATGACAGCAAGGAAACTGGTATAGTTTTTTCATAAGCTTACATACACTTCAAGCTAGTTTCACATCTGCGTTTAACTGATGCGACAGGCTGTCCTGGTACAAGAACAGCCTGCCAGGGTTCACTAGTCTTGCTGGATACTGCCAATCACTGCCAGACCCCACTGACTTTAATGGTATCTGGACAGTGTTCGGCATAAGTGCCAGATTTCAGGCAGACTAAAACCTATCACTCATGCCAGAAACTAGTCAAAGGGGTGCGACAGTGAACGGCAGTATCTGTGTTGCCTGATCAGGATGACTACGGAAGGCTGTTCCTCTGTTGGAACAGCCTGCGGGATCAGTTAAACGCAGATGTGAAACTAGCTTTAGCCATCTTCGTTAAAACTCAGTTTTTTTACAATTTCTGACATTTAATCCGAGTACACATTCCATCTCTCACTGTAGGTCAGTCAGAATCACTACTTTATTTCGGAATGTGAAATATCAGAATAAGGGCTCATGCACACGAACGTGTGCAGTCAGTGCCCGTGCTGTGGACCGTAATTTGCGGTCCACAATGCACGGGCACTGACAGTGAGGCCGCCGGATTCGGATTGCGGACCCATTCATTTGAATGGGGTCCGCGATCTGCATCCGACGGTCCGCACCGCAAAAAAGTAGTGCTTGGTGTTCTGATCCGTGCCTCCGCTCCGCATCTCCCGGATTGCGGACCAATTGAAGTGAATGGGTCAGCGATCCGTGATGCAGGCTGCACACGGACGGTGCCCGTGTATTGCGGACCCGGCGTATGCGGGCCGCAATACGGGAACGGGCCAGCACCGGCCATGTGCATGAGCCCTAATAGTGGAGATGAGGATTTATTTCATCACATCCCCAGTGGCTCATTAGTTTACGTACATGCGGTTAGTCAGGGGTGGATTGGCAATGTACCTTGCCCACGAAAAAGTAGTCTACCCCCAACAATAGTATGACAAGAGGAACGAGCAAGTGGATTGTTTTTATTTTTAATTACCCACAAATCACAAAAGATGCTGAAAGTGGTCTCCGTTCATGTCTATGCATCTTTGGGGGCGATCCAATAACAAAAATCAAAAATCAGGCAGCACTCTCAAAAAAGTAAAAGGCAAATCAAAATTTATTTACCCATGTGGGACGTTCGACGTTTCTGCTCGACTGAATCTTTCTCAAGCAACAACCATCAGTGCAAACAGAGTATATAAAGGTAAAGTACATGTGCAAACAATTACATCATTAGTCAATTATATCATCTCAAAATATCACAGCCAGTTCCAAAAAATACCATTAAAGTGCATATACAAATGTTTACAGCATGTAAAAAGTGCAATAAAAGATCATAGTACATAATCAGACATCACAGTCATGATTATAATCGTGTAAATGGCATAATAAATCCATAATCATGTGACATATTAATTCAAAAACCAAAGTAAAACAAACACACATTTAATTAAAAGCTATATACCACGCCTGGAATGTACGCCCAGGTTTACATCAAAACCATACGGGAAATAACCTCTTCTTATATTGGGAAAAAGCTTCTCCATACACACTGTGACTCAAGACGTGGTCAAACATGGCCCCCATTGCACTATTTACATGCTGATCAAAACCGATTCGCAGTTTTTTTTGTTCATCTTTGTTCAAAAATTAAAAATGAATAACATTTTTTTTCAAAAAGGCATATTACTGGATGATGAAGAATTGAACCCTGAGAAATTCTCACTTTCCTGTTTACTCTTGTAGGGAAGAGATCTATCTCCAGCTCTCTCCAAAGATGAACTACCTGGGGAAAAAAAAAAATCTCCAGACTAAGGCTCCATTCACACGTCCTGTTTTTCTTTCCTGATTTTTTCAGGACCCATTGAAATGAATGGATCCAGATCAGGATCGAATCAGGAAAGAAAAACAGGACGTGTGAATGGAGCCTAATGATGCAAACTCTGACGACTTAAAAAAACTGCTTTCCAGCTGTCCACTCCTCTGATATGCAGAGCCAACAGAGATAAAGCTTTTCCCTCCACTAGGGAAAGAATCTGGGCTGCCATCTCTCCTAAAACCCTGGATCGGGGGCCCCCTTGGTGGTTCAGATATGCTACTGCTGAAACAATGTCTGATAACACTCTTAACCCCTTAATACATGTGCCCGCATTTGTATGGAGCGGGCTGCTGAGGTAAGCCTGCTCCATACACGGAGGGTGCCGGCTGTATCATACAGCGAACACACCAAACCCTGTCATTTAACCCTTTGGATTCCAAGTTCAATACTGATTGCGGCATCTGTGGAGTTAGGCAGAGAGATGTGGCTCCCTCTGCCTTCCAAGAGGCGACCCCGCAGTCAAATTGCGGGTCTCTGATTGGTTACCATGGCAGTCTGGACGCTGTTGAAATCTTCCATGGTAACAGGGTTGCCAACCTTCCTTTAAAATTTTTCTGGACACCTGAACCAAAATTTACGGACGGTCCAAAATTTTTACGGACATAGGCCACACCCCCTTTTTAGAGGACACGCCCCCCCTTCCACGCCCCAGAATAAAGAGGATTGTTTTGTAGTTAAAAATAAAATATGGCATATGGAAACGAAATCAACAATTTTCAGCTGTTACATCCCTGCCATTCTAGTCTGAGTGCTTTGTTTATATGGCTGCAGTGGTGACGCCTGTGACACGCTGGACTTTCTGGCATCATTGCTGCTGCCATGTAAACAAATACTGACAGGGATGTAATGGGCAAGTGTGCACATCTGTGACAGTGTTGGTGATATGCATACTGATGTGCAGGTGTATGGCATGTGACCACTGCAGCCAGTTCTCAGCATTAGATCACTGATTGGTGATTGGCTGCAGAAGTAACATACCATATACCGGCAAGTCCTTGCTGCAGTTTAACAGACCAGAGCTGCATAGGACATATTTGGATGGACATTACATTCACCACTACCAAACATACAAGATGACACATTACCACATACCTCTTAAATCCAGTGACGTCTCCCTGATGTAGATCTTCTCTTTTCTCATTTTCTCTATTTGGCCCAGAACGCCATGACGAGTTCTTTCAGCCCCATCTTCTCTCTGCTGAGTTTGCCACAAAGACACCTTAGATTACCAACTTTTACTGTTATCCTGCTGCTGCCTAAAATACTGTGCCCACTGTTCTCCCCAATACTATACTGTAGATATAACAGTGCCACATAGGTAGGACCCCATATAGTTACAGTGCTCCCCAAAGTCCCACTGATCCTATTAATTCTCTCCCAGAGTGCCCTCCTTAGTAATAGTGCCCCAATAGTGATAATGCTCCACGAGTAGCCCTTTTAGCAGTAGTGCCCTCCATATTGTACTAATAATAGTAACACCCCCAATAGTACCCCTGGTAGTAATAATAATTCCCCATAATAAAAATCATTTTTCCCATAGTGCCTCCAGTAGTGCTCCCAGAAATAATAAGGACCCACTGTAATGGTCCCAGTAATTATAATACCCTCCAGTAGCTTAAATGGTTCCCTCTAGTGCCTCCAGTAGATCTGGTAGCCTCCTATAGTATCCCCCAGTTTAGATCGCTCCATGTAGTTCCCCAAGAATTTAGATAGCCCTATGTAGTTCCCCAGTAGTTTAGATTGCCCCCTATAGTTCAGTTAGCCCCCATAGTGCCCCCAGAAGTTAGATAGCCCACTTTAGTCCAGATAGCTCCCCTAGAAGTTAGATAGCCCCCTTTAGCTCAGATAGTGCCCTCAGTAGTTTAGATAGCCCCTTGTAGTTCAGATAGTCCCTGTAGTGCCACAGTAGTTTAGATAGTCCCCTGCAGCTCAGTTAGTCCCCATAGTGCCCCCAGAAGTTTGATAGCCCCCATTGTGCCCCCAGTAATTATATTGTCCCCTTAAGTACCCCCAATAGCTTTACTATATACTATAGTGGCCCCCCAGCAGTTTAAATGCCCCCTAAATTCCAGCAGAACCAGCTCCGCTGCTATACAAGTCCCACTGTAGCATGGCACTGGCGGCAATGCTGCAGGCAAAAGACTAAGAAAAATAGCCAGGCTTTCATCGGTGGTCAGTGTGGGGCTCCTCCTCCTCCTCTCCAGTGTGAGCGTCACTCCCATTTCCCTTCTTTGCACACGCATGCGCAGTGCAGAGTAGGGTTGTCACGATACCAGAATTTTGAGTTCGATACCGATACGTACAAAAGTATCACGATACTCGATACTGATACGATACCTCGCCAAAATAAAGAAGAACCTATTAATGCCACCCTGGCCCTTATCTGTGCGCCCCTCACCCCCCTCTCCCCCCAGACCTTGCTTTTGACCCTGCTCTGTGCACCACCCTGGCCCTTTCAATGCAGCCCCTGGCTCTTATCTGCGCCCCTTTGGCTGTGCCTACCTGGCCCCTGTCTGCACCCCTGGGATCTGGCCCTTGTCTTTGTACGCCTCTTCCTGGTCTGCGCCCCTGGGCCCTTATCTGTGCCCCACTCCCTCTTTGTCTGTGCCTCTCTGGTTCTGGTCTCTGCTGCCCCCTGTGTGCGCCACCCTGGCCCTTATCTGTGCACCCCTCACCCCCCCCTTCCCCCCCAGGACCTTGCTTGTGACCCTGCCCCTTACCCCTTATCTGTGCCCCACTGGCCCTTTTATCTTGGTCCCCCAGGCCTTGTTTGCACAGGTGTACTGTGACATCACTGTGCTTATTATCCCTGTACTGTGACATCACTGTGCTTATTATCCCTGTACTGTGACATCACTGTGTTTATTATCCCTGTACTGTGACATCACTGTGTTTATTATCCCTGTACTGTGACATCACTGTGTTTATTATCCCTGGACTGTGACATCACTGTGCTTATTATCCCTGGACTGTGACATCACTGTGTTTATTATCCCTGGACTGTGACATCACTGTGCTTATTATCCCTGGACTGTGACATCACTGTGTTTATTATCCCTGGACTGTGACATCACTGTGTTTATTATCCCTGGACTGTGACATCACTGTGTTTATTATCTCTGTACTGTGACATCACTGTGTTTATTATCCCTGTACTGTGACATCACTGTGTTTATTATCCCTGTACAGTGACATCACTGTGTTTATTATCCCTGTACAGTGACATCGCTGTGTGTATTATCCCAGTGCAGGAAGAGGTAAGTGGTCTGGGTTTGTGTGTTTGTTTTCTATTTTTCAGGGTCGTGAATGCAGAGGACTACGTCGGATTCGGTGGACTACGTCGGACCAGCTTTTTTTTTCTTTTTTCATAAAATGGTCAAACAGGGGTCTGGGGGAGTGTTTATTTCAATAAAATGTTTTATACTTGTGTGTGTGTATTTTTTTTACAATACTACAGTTTTAGTAATTACGGCTATCTACAGACGGCCCTGATTACTAATACTGGGATTAGTGCTTGCCGGTATGGCAGGCCAGCACTAGCCCCAACATCTATTACCTCGGCACCCACCGCCACCAGGGGTGCCGGGAAGAGCCGGGTACCCGCAGGAACGGACCTTCTAAATTGAGGGTCTGGCTTTGGGGCGGCTGCAGGCTGGTACCATTAGGCTGGGAAGGGCCAATAACCGTGTCCCTTCCCACCCTGGTAGTGCCAGGCTGCCGCTGCTGGTTGTATCTGGCTGGTGAAGGAAAAAAGGGGGGACCCCACGCCTTTTAAAAAAAAAAAAAATGAAATTTTTGAAAAAAAAATGGCGTGGGGTCCCCCCCTTTTTTCCTTCTCCAGCCAGATACAACCAGCAGCTGCAGCCTGCCACTACCAGGGTGGGAAGGGACACGGTTATTGGCCCTTCCCAGCCTAATTGTACCAGCCTGCAGCCGCCCCAGAGCCAGACCCTCAATTTAGAAGGTCCGGTCCTGCGAGTACCCGGCTCTTCCCGGCACCCCTGGTGGCGGTGGGTGCCGAGGTAATAGATGTTGGGGTTAGTGCTGGCCTGCCATACCGGCAAGCACTAAGCCCAGTATTAGTAATCAGGGCCGTCTGTAGATAGCCATAATTACTAAAACTGTAGTATTGTAAAAAAAATACACACACACAAGTATAAAACATTTTATTGAAATAAACACTCCCCCAGACCCCTGTTTGACCATTTTATTAAAAAAAAAAAAAAAAGCTGGTCCGACGTAGTCCACCGAATCCGACGTAGTCCTCTGCATTCACGACCCTGAAAAATAGAAAACAAACACACAAACACAGACCACTTACCTCTTCCTGCACTGGGATAATACACACAGCGATGTCACTGTACAGGGATAATAAACACAGTGATGTCACCGTACAGGGATAATAAACACAGTGATGTCACCGTACAGGGATAATAAATCTCAGATCAACACATTGTGCCCCCATCAGACCTCATGTCAGCGTCTTGTGCCCCCATCAGACCTCAGGTCAGCGTCTTGTGCCTCCATCAGACCTCAGGTCAGCGTCTTGTGCCCCCATCAGACCTCAGGTCAGCGTCTTGTGCCCCCATCAGACCTCAGGTCAGCGTCTTGTGCCCCCATCAGACCTCAGGTCAGCGTCTTGTGCCCCCATCAGACCTCAGGTCAGCGTCTTGTGGCCCCCCTTCAGACCTCAGATCAACACAATGTGCCCCCATCAGACCTCAGGTCAGCGTCTTGTGGCCCCCCTCAGACCTCAGGTCAGTGTCTTGTGCCCCCCTCAGACCTCAGATCAGCCCACCCAGCCACTTTAAAAAAATCATACTTACCTGTTCTGGCCGCCGCTGTCCTCAGGTTCCCCGCTCCACTCTCTTGCCTGCCGGCGCTCACTATGACGTGACGCTGCGTCAGGTCATAGCGTCAGGTCATAGTGCGCGCCAGGGAAGACGGTGGAGCGCGGAACCAGTGAGGACAGCGGCGGCCAGAACAGGTAAGTATGATTTTTTTTTAAGTGGCTGGGACCTGGGTGGGCTGATCTGAGGGGGGCGCGGGGGCCCTGGCAGCGCGGCAGCACGGCAGGCAGATATTAGAACATGGGGCAACGCATTAAAGTGATGCGCGCACCATGTTCTAAGTATCGGACTGCAAGAAAACTCGGTATCGAGCTTCGGTACCGCACTAGGTACTGAAACCGTACCGAGTTTTCGATATATCGTGCAACCCTAGTACAGAGTTCATAGTTTGGGCCACAGGTTCACGAACGGTGTTTTTTTCTGCCGGACGCTACGGACAGCAGAAGAAAACACCCAGGTTTTGCGGACTGTCCGTAAATTTAAGGACGGTTGGCAACCCTGCTGTGCAGGCCAGGCTGAACTCCACTGTATCTAATGTGGGGCATCACACTCTGTGTTTTGGCAGCACAAGATCACACTAGGGCTAAATGCTGACACTGGTCACAGCCAGGATCGCTGAGTAGCTGGGATCCCATAGAAATAAATGGGATTGCTGCCGCAATCGCAAGAAGCCCAGTCCTGTCTGATTTCTGGCGACTGTCCCATTCATTTCTATGGGATCCCCGCTACTCAGCAATTTCTGCCCATTATATGTATTTTTATGCTGCTCTCCACTGGTTTCCATTTAGGATAGATCACTGCAACTATATGTTTTATTACTAGTGATAAGGTCTCAAAATGTGTGTGTGTGTATATGTATATATAGTGTATGTGGTGTGGAGGGGAGTGAGGACATACACTGTGCAATTGGAATTGTATGTTGTATGGACCAGGCTGAAGTGTGTTTCTTACTTGGCCAGTTTTCTATTCACATCATTTTTGTGTGTGTATATATATATATATATATATATATACACATGCATATATATATATATATATATATATATACACACACACACAAAAATGATGTGAATAGCAAACTGGCCAAGTAAGAAACACACTTCAGCCTGGTCCATACAACATACAATTCCAATTGCACAGTGTATGTCCTCACTCCCCTCCACACCACATACACAGGTACTGCATGTTCCCTAACCTGAAACTTGAGGCTACAGCACACAGGAGTGTCACTTACCATTGTGATGTCACGATCTCTCCCACAGTAGAGTAGGGTAGATGCTGGAGTGGAGTTCCTAGTGAAGGTAAAGGACCTTTCATGACGTCAGGACCATGTGCTCAGTCACATGTGTAGGCGGGGTTAAGTTGCTGTGGCCTGTGTTCTTCCTCCGCACCACTCTCAGCCCTCTCTGCACCACACAGCCCTGCAGCCGGCCGGGTATGTACACAGTCTCGTCCGGGCTCGCTGCACTGCGCGCGCATGCGCAGTGCAGACTTCAGAGTTTGGCCTTCAGGTTTCACGGACGGTGTTTTTTTCTGCCGGACGCTACGGACGGCAGAAGAAAACACCTGGGTTTTGCGGACTGTCCGTAAATTTACGGACGGTTGGCAACCCTGCATGGTAATCTCCATGCCAAACTATGCACCAGGCATAGCTCAGCAGGGACAATATCAGAATCCTATTCACCCTAATAGATCT
The DNA here is from genome assembly GCA_900303285.1 of Rhinella marina. Taxonomy (NCBI): domain Eukaryota; kingdom Metazoa; phylum Chordata; class Amphibia; order Anura; family Bufonidae; genus Rhinella; species Rhinella marina. Next base: position 134,833 of record ONZH01001617.1, read on the forward strand.
CTATCAAAAGATCCCAGGGTCTAGCCCCGTAATGCTACTAGTTATTATACAAGTAAAAAAAAAAACAAACAACACTATACAAGTTTGGTATTGTTGCAATTGTATTGAGCCACAGAATACGGACGTCATGTCCTTTTTAACGCACAGGGAACGCAGTGATGTCAAAACCCCAAAAACCTCGGAAGAATTATTTCTTTTTTCAATTTTGCTCCAGAAAGATTTTTTTTTTCCTGTTTTCCAATACAAGAGATGATAAATTAAATGGTGGCATTAAAAAATGCATATTGTCCCTTAAAAAAATAAGCTCTCATATGGCTATGTGAACATAAAAATGTTATGACTATTGAAATGTGGGGAGGAAAAGTCAAACATGCAAAAATGAAAATAGGCCCAATCTTTAAGGGGTTAAGTGTCAAGTCTGAAGCAAAGGAAGAATATTCTACAGAGCCTGAATTACCGCCAACAGTTCTTTCACAGTTGGAGAACTGTCCAAGATCGATTCATCCCAGGAACCCTGAAGTAATCTTTCTTCTACATAGGCTCCTCAACCTATTGGACTGGCATCTGTCGTGATTACTAAAGGGTCTATTACCTTTTATGGTGTCCAGATTTACTGACCGGAACCACCAATCCAGATCTTGACACGTCGGGGGGGGGGGGGGGATATTAGAAACTTCTCATATAAGTCCCGTAGCTCTCCTGTCCAGGCCTGAAGAATCTCTGAAAGCAGGTTCCTTCAATGACCCAGTGCGGACATCCCCTTCCTCATAGACACATAAGGGCTTTCTATAACATTGTGACTATTGACCTTACTATTGTAGTAAGGAATGATTGAGTCCAGAAATATGCCCAAACATCATTGCGCTCTCTGGAACATTAGTCTGGATTTCTCTCTGTTCAAAATCCAAACCAATTATAACAGAATCTGTATTACTTGCTCTACCTGAAATATATAGTCCTGACCTGGATGGAGCTACTATCAGAAAGTCAACCAGGTAAGGGACAAATAGGATATTCTTCTCTCTTATACATGCCACCATCTCCGACACTAGCTTTGTAATATCCGTGGAACCATAGAAATTTCAAAAGGCAGGGCTTGAAATGTCATGAAAAGAGGCTGAATAGGCACTGAACATTAATCTAGGTAAATATAATCACAGAGTCCATAATAAGTACTCTTCCCTGCTAACGTTAGTCATTTTGGAGTAGATGCCCGAGACGGTCAGGAACTGTTTCTAGAGGCTTGTGATCAGAGAGGCATACTAGATCTTTATGGTACATAGCCTGAGGGGCTTAATGAGAGATCTTGCAGATCTTGCTATTTTACCAGTCTTCCATTTTGGGTTTTGTATGGTATGTCATCTTTTTGTGTATAAATTGTACCCCTGTCCACACATTTGTTGTATCTGAGGAAGTTGGTGGCCCACCTCCGAAACACGTTATATGTGCAATAAAGAAGTTTTAAGGCTATCCTGCGCCCATCAAGCTCGCTCTTTTCTGGATGTTACTTTGCAGATAATAAAATAGATAAAGATGGTATGTTCCTCATTACAGACAACTGCCCCATAAGGCCTTATGTTTCTTTCCAGTTTTATCTCCTTTATTTATATATCTCGCCCTACATGTCGCCTCACATTTAGAGATACTGGGGGGGAAATGAAAAACAAAATGTTAAAATAGTAAAATCTGGAGCAGTTAATTTTACCAAGAGTGCTCTTATGTAATATGTCTCCATGCACAATTCATAGACAAGCTAATAAAACTCAATGTAGAAGATCCTTAAGGAGGTGGTTTAGGATTCTGCTATTGATGGCGTATCCCCAGGCTATTAATATCAGATGGGGAAGGTCTGACAACCCTGAACCAATCAATTTTTTCTCTGTAGCTCCAGTGATTAGGAGCAGTGTTGCAGTTACCATCTCTGTCCACTACAGAATGGATGGCGCCGTGTAGTTTTGTCACCAGAGCTACAACTAAACAACTGATCTGTGGGAATGTGGAGTGTTGGATCCCCACTGATCTGATGCTTAAGGCCTGAGGATAGACAATCAAAATCCTGGAAACCTGTTTAATAAACCCTTCTGAACATTGCCGGAGGCTAGGTTAGATTAAAGATTACACATTCACATTTTATGATTAGAGATGAGCGAGCATGCTCGGCCAAGCATGCTCGAGTGCCATTTTTGCGTATTTGCGTACGCATTTTAAAATCCGTACGCTATTCATACGCATATTTTAATCTATACGCAAATGCGTACGAATAGCGTACAAATTGAATTTGTAAGCTATTCGTACGCTATTCGTACGCATTTGCGTATAGATTAAAATATGCGTATGAATAGCATACGAATTTTAAAATGCGTACGCAAATACGCAAAAATGGCACTCGAGCATGCTCGGCCATCTCTACTTATGATCTAAAACATATCAAATGCTACTTACTCATGAGGCATTTTGCAGCATTTTCAGTAAGGCAGGCATTAAAAGCCTAGAGATGGGGTGCAGCCTTCTTAGTGGCTTCACATGGTATCACTGGGCCTCATTTATGGAGACAAGTGCACTGATTTGTTCAGGTCTGCAAGATTCAAGCACTTACCGGGTCATTTATCAAACTGGTGTAAAGTAGAACTGGCCTAGGTGTTCATAGCAACCAATCAGATTCCACCTTTCATTTTTTGACAGCTCCTTTGGAAAATGAAAGGTGGAATCGGTTTGGCTGCTATGGGCAACTAAGCCAGTTCTACTTTACACCAGTTGGATAAATGATTCCATTACTTTCCAGCACAGGTTACAGAAGGAAAGTTGATCTGAATTGTTCTTAAAGGGGCTATTGGGGTATTTCTAAAAACTGGCCTTTCTTCTAATGTGAAAGACAGATCATTTGGTTCTCTTGATCCGCAGATGCCTCTGTCCCCATTGCACTCACACAGGCTGAGTCCTGAATGGATATGTTGCTTCTTTAACTTCTCAGCTGAATTTACTATTAAGCCAGTATTTAGAAATAGCCTGGAGAACCCATTTAACTAGCCTACTTTTTATATATGATTTCCTTTTGCAGTCAGCCATAGGGTAAGTTGGTATACAGTGCCTTGCGAAAGTATTCGGCCCCCTGGAACTTTTCAACCTTTTGCCACATTTCAGGCTTCAAACAAAAATATATAACATTTTACATTTTTGGTGAAGAGTCAACAATAAGTGGGATCATTTAAACTTTTTTTGTAATAATAAAACTGAAAAGTGGGGCGTGCAAAATTATTCGGCCCCCTTGCATTAATACTTTGTTGTGCCACCTTTTGCTGCGATTACAGCTGCATGTCGCTTGGGGTATGTCTCTATCAGTTTTGCACATCTAGAGACTGAAATTCTTGCCCATTCTTCCTTGCAAAACAGCTCAAGCTCTTTGAGGTTGGATGGAGAGCGTTTGTGAACAGCAGTTTTCAGCTCTTTCCACATATTCTCAATTGGATTCAGGTCTGGACTTTGACTTGGCCATTCTAAGACCTGGATACGTTTATTTTTGAACCATTCCATTGTAGATTTTGCTTTAGGTTTGGGATCATTGTCTTGTTGGAAGATAAATCTCCGTCCTAGTCTCAGGTCTTTTGCAGACTCCAACAGGTTTTCATCCAGAATGGTCCTGTATTTGGCTCCATCCATCTTCCCATCAATTGTAACCATCTTCCCTGTCCTTGCTGATGAAAAGCAGGCCCAAACCATGATGCTGCCACCACCATGTTTGACAGTGGGGATGGTGTGTTCAGGGTGATGAGCTGTGTTACTTTTACACCAAACATATAGTTTTGCATTGTTTCCAAAAAGTTGGATTTTGGTTTCATCTGACCAGAGCACCTTCTTCCACGTTTGGTGTGTCTCCCAGGTGGCTTGTGGCAAACTGTAAACGAGACTTTTTATGGATATTTTTGAGAAATGGCTTTCTTCTTGCCACTCTTCCATAAAGGCCAGATTTGTGAAGTGTCCGACTGATTGTTGTCCTATGGACAGACTCTCCCACCTCAGCTGTAGATCTCTGCAGTTCATCCAGAGTGATCATGGGCCTCTTGGCTGCATCTCTGATCAGTCTTCTCCTTGTTTGAGATGAAAGTTTAGAGGGACGGCCGGGTCTTGGTAGATTTGGAGTGGTCTGATACTCCTTCCATTTCAATATGATCGCTTGCACAGTGCTCCTTGGGATGTTTAAAGCTTGGGAAATCTTTTGGTATCCAAATCCGGCTTTAAACTTCTCCACAACAGTATCACGGACCTGCCTGGTGTGTTCCTTGGTCTTCATGATGCAGAACCCTGAGACTATCACAGAGCAGGTGCATTTATACGGAGACTTGATTACACACAGGTGGATTCTATTTATCTTCATCAGTCATTTAGGACAACATTGGATCATTCAGAGATCCTCAATGAACTTCTGGAGTGAGTTTTCTGAACTGAAAGTAAATGGGCCGGGGGCGTGGCCTGGCCAGGCGATGTGAGAGGACGCGCGGCTGAGAGCTCCTCCGCAACCTGCACATAAATCCTTCTACATCCTGCGGCAAACTGATCGAAAGTTGCTAAAACTTACCTGGATAGAGTTGGGGACTCCATCGGCATCCTTTCCAACGATGACCCGCACTACTAAAAGGGATAAGGAGGGTCCTGGCCCCACGCCGCTCAAACAGCATGGCGCGGCTGGCTCATCCAAGATGGCGGACGTAGCAGCTCGCCTTGAACAGTTCGCAAGAACACCACAGTCGGAGGGGGGACACAGCAAGACTGCCTCCAAGAAAACCTCGGTGGAGAATCTCGCCGAGACACCGTTAGTGCCTCAAACTCGGCAGTCGGAGGTAGGCCAAGATGGCGGCCCCTGCGTGGCGGTGGCGGGAAAGGATGGTGAGACGGAGGCCTGTGGTGGGGACGAGCGGGGTGCAGGGCGGGAGCTAGGACACACGGATGCTGGAGCGTTGGGGCCCATCTGAACCGACCAGTAAAGATATATTTATGGCGGTGCAACACTGTAGTTCGGCCCTGGATACCCTGAATACGTCCATTGGGGCCCTGCAAGAAAGCGTGTCCTTTATAAGGCAGGACATTAAAAAGATAAAGGAGAGAGTGGAGAATGTGGAGGAAAGAGTGGGGCTCCTGGAGGACCAGGTACCCCCAGTCAAACGTGATCTTGCCAAAGTAATCCATAATATCACGCTGCTTATCAATAAGGCAGAGGACCTAGAGAATAGGTCGAGGCGCAATAACCTCCGGTTAGTGGGGGTGCCTGAGAAGGCGGAGGGTAGCAACGCAGTGCGTTTCTTTGAAGACTGGCTCAAGGCCAAGTTCACACAGCAGACCCTATCTCCTTTCTTTGCCATTGAACGTGCACACAGAGTGCCCTTTCGCCCTCTGCCGCCCGGAGCGCCTCCGCGCCCTATCCTAATCCGCATCCTACACTTCCAAGACCGGGATATGATCCTGAGAGCTGCCAGGGACCATCCGGATTTGCTGATGGAAGGAAGGAAAGTGTCCATTTACCCGGACTTTTCAGCAGAAGTACAACGGCGCAGAGCACGGTTTCTGGATATTAAAAGACGTTTACGCCAACGCAATGTGCAATACTCCATGCTTTACCCATCGCGGCTGCGTATACAAGCAGGAGGAAGGGTACAGATCTTTGAATCTCCTGATGAGGCTGCAACCTGGATGGAGCAGAACGAAGATTTGCTGCGTAATCATGCTGGCGCTGGATAAGGGTCCTGAGACGGTGTCCAGCGTTTTCTTGCCTGCCGTGTGTATCCTGGTCTGAACCATCCTGGACTTTGCTGATGAGTAGCCTTAACTGTTTTTGCTTTTTCTTTTTGCCGCTATCTCTTTCTTCTATCTTTCCTGTCCTCCTTTTTGGATTTCCTTCTTCCTTCATTTTTTATCCTTCGACTGAATGCTATCATGTTGTTTCATTCATAATTGCAATGTGCGGGCTAGACTGTCGGTGCCCGACTATACTGGGGGTTCCACTGGATGCCGGATATTCACTGTGATATGTTAGAATGGTTTTCCCCTTGACTGGTTTATGCCACTTTCTGTGTTAGTGGGTCTTAATAGCACATTTCCCCACTTCTAATTGAATGTTTGCTTTACAGTTATTTGCACTGTTAGGCCGCTTGGGTCCTCACTATGTTGCGGAGGTTCTCTCTGGCCTATTTCTCTGAGTGACTACAACACTTTGCTGCTCCCTATGGGAATTCTTGTGTTAGCAACTGTCACATTCTTAGTCTTGTGGCGTTGTTGTCGTCTCGCACCTGCCGGTTGCAGGATTTTGTATGGCCTCTTCTTTGGCTCTCAGGTTATGGGGTTGGGGGGTGGGAGGTGGTGGGTCGGGTTAGGGTGGAGGAGGGTTATTGCTGTTAGGTCTATGGGATACCAGGGGGGGTGCCACGGGGAGTCGACCCTTAGGTATGTCTGGCTTGTATTGATGCGGCGGTATGATTGGGATGATGGGTATCCTTACCTTCTATACTTTATGTTACACAATGGCAGATAGGACGCACATTACTGTCTGGAATGTCAGAGGCCTGAAAGATGCCACCAAGCGGCAGGCCGTTTTTACAGCTATGCAGAAATATCAACCTGGCATTTTATGCCTGTTAGAAACTCACCTCACAAAGCAGACTGTCAATTTGCTACATAAACCTTGGCTATCCCATTCTTACCACTCCACATTCTCCTCGTATGCTAGGGGGGTTAGTGTTTTGATACATAAGGCTGTTCCCTTTGAATGTTTTTCAGTGGAAGTGGATCCGGAGGGCAGATTTGTGTGTATCCATTGCTCTCTCTTTAGGACCCCTTTGTGTCTGGTGGCTCTGTATGTTCCGCCCCCGTATTCGTGTGTCATCCTTAAGAAGCTTATATCTATTATATACCAGAATCATCCTATTCCAATACTAATACTGGGGGATTTTAACAAATATCTGAACCCTAAACTGGATAAGTTCCACGGTGGTCACCCATCCCCTGTGTCCTCTGACACCACTTTGGCCAAACTGCTGAGGGAATTGGATTTGCATGATCTCTGGCGCCTCCGTTATCCTACGGAGTGTCAGTACTCCTGCTTTTCTACGTCTCATGGCTCGTTGTCTAGAATAGATTTACCTATTGGATCTCTAGATGCTTCCTCTTGCGTGACGACAGTGGAATATCTCCCCCGTACTTTGTCGGATCATTCTCCCATACATTTGGTGTTTCAGCCTCCTGGTGATGTCCGAAGTGGTGGCTCCTTTCTGTGGAAGTTGAACCCTTTTTGGATACAGCTATTAGATGGCAAGGATCCCATTAACGAGCAGCTCTCTGACTATTTCGATAGGAATGAGGGTTCTGCATCTACGGGTATAGTGTGGGACGCGATGAAGGCCTTCACCAGGGGTCTGTATATCCAAAAAATTAAAAGGCATAAAACACAGTCTAAAAGCTATATGGAAGCACTATACCAGAAGGTGAGGGTTTCTGAGGCAGGGTATATTGAGGGGCCAACTCCGCAGGCGGAACAGATTTGGAGGGAGGCGCAGACACAGCTTACAAACCATTTACTCCATACTGCTGATAATAAGCGATTTTTCCTCAAACAAAAATACTTTGAAACAGGGGAGAGTGCGGGTAGACTGTTGGCAAGGGTTGTTAGGGCTCAGGATGGGCCGTCTAGGGTGATGAGCATCAAAACCAATGGGGGAACGTTTTCTACGGAGGACTCCGAGATTTTAAAAAAATTTACAGAGTACTATACTACATTGTATTCCTCTACACTGTCTAAGAGGCCCTCTGAGATCCGGGACTACTTGAACAATGTTCCGTTGGCTAAGTTGTCTCCAGAGTCGGCATCCTATTTGGATGAACCCCTGGATCTGGAGGAGTTGAAATTGGCCTTAGGATCATTCCCCAATGAAAAGGCTCCGGGTTCTGACGGCCTCCCGATAGAATTCTATAAAAAATATCAGGATATACTGCTTCCTCAGTTAATGAAAACGTTCCAAGTGTCCAAGGAACTGGGTAGGCTTCCTCAATCTATGAGGGAAGCAGTAATAGTAGTTCTCCCGAAGCCAGGGAAAGACCCTTGCATTGTGGGCTCTTATAGACCCATCTCCTTGTTGTCTGCTGACATCAAGATCTTGGCCAAAGTGCTGGCTAATCGTTTGAACAAAGTAATTTCTTCCATAATCCATGATGATCAATCTGGCTTTATGCCCGGTAAGAGCACTTCCCTCAATCTTCGGAGACTCTTCCTGAACATGCAGAGACCACTGGATACGGGGGGGTGTAAGGCCATAATTTCACTAGATGCAGCCAAGGCCTTTGACAGTGTGGAGTGGGACTACTTGTGGGAGGTCATGCGTGCTATGGGATTTGGGTCTGGCTTCCTGGAATGGGTCCAGCTTTTGTATTTTATGCCTGCGGCTAGGATTAGGGTTAATGGACTACTATCTAACCCATTTTCTTTACATAGAGGCACTAGGCAAGGGTGTCCTCTATTGCCTTTACTATTTGCCGTGGCAATCGAACCCTTGGCGTGTCTCCTGCGCTCTTCTCCAGAGTGGGTAGGATTTCCCTTAACACAAAAAGAGGAAAGAGTTTCTCTATACGCTGATGATATGCTCTTGTACACGGGGGACCTGGCAAGGTCCATAACGCCTATTATGCGTATTATTACTGAGTTTGGGGGGTATGCGGGACTGCATATCAACTGGGACAAATCGGTAATTTTACCTTTGGACCCTGTATCGACGGATTTGGCTGCTTCATGTCTCCCACTTCAGGTGCAACTGAGCTTCAAATATTTGGGCATTGTGGTCACACCTGCGGTGGCAGATTATGTGAAGAATAATGTCCTTCCACTACTACAGAGATTCACTGACAAAGTGAACACCTGGTGCAAGCTGCCTCTGTCAGTTATTGGTAGGAGTAATCTCCTTAAAATGATCTTGCTACCCCAATTATTATATATTTTACACAACTCGCCTGTTTGGTTGCCACGGCGAATATTCAACAAGGTACAGGGAGTATTTAGGTCTCTAATTTGGAAGAAAAAACAGCCCAGAATTAGACTAGAAACATTGCAAAGAGGCAAGGAGGATGGTGGGCTTGCTATACCAAACCCCTGGCTGTATTTTCTGGCCACACAACTTCAACATCTGAAGGGATGGGGACAGTGCACTGGGTTGAATCACTCGGCGCAAATAGTGTTGTATATTCTTAAACGTAGGGTACCCATAGTGTTTGCTGAATTGGGGGGACTCCAACAACAGTTTAAGACCCTCCCTACCTTATCCTTAATTGCTAAGACTTGGTCCAAGTACAAGGACATAAATGAGATTTCAGGACCTTATGAGAACACGCCCCTATGGCAAAATCCGGACTTACCGGAAATATTCCGATTGGAGGGATTTACTCCTTGGGAGCGAAAAGGAATACACTTTTTGTACCAGGTTCATTCTAAAGGGGTGTTTAAGTCCTTTGACCAACTGCAGACGGAGTTCCACATCCCTCACAGTTGGTTCTACCAATTCTTACAATTCAGACATGCCTTCCAGGCGCAGTTCCCCGGGTCCACACAAATAGCGGATTTCCCATATTTATGTCAGCAATTACTCAAACAGGGAGGCTCCAAAGGCTTGATCTCTGTGCTTTATAGGCACTTGTTAAATAAGACTCAGCCTCAGGGTTACTTACCCATTAAAGATAAGTGGGAACGAGAAGTTGGCGCAATCTCACAGGAACAATGGGTGGGGATCCTGGCTTTGACGCCTATTGTAACTCTTAATGAAGCTCAGAGAATTTCACAATTATATTTGATACACAGGGTATACAGGACCCCAGAGTTTCTTCATAGGATAGGTTTCAGGGCAGACTCCTGTTGTCCCAGATGTGGGGGAGACGGGGCCTCCCTGCTGCATATGCTATGGGAGTGTCCCAGGATTTCTGGGTTCTGGTCGGATGTTGTTTCACTGATAGCTCAGGTGACTCAGATTCGGTTAGCACTCGACCCACGTATTTGTATACTGGGTATGCTGGACTCTCTAGACACTACTAATAAGCTTCAAATTTGTATCCAAAGACTTTTATTTCAAGCACGGGTTTTGATAGCAAAATACTGGATTGAGGCAAGTTCACCCACTAAACAGGAATACATTAGTAGAATGAATATAATATTGAGGCATGAGAATGGCATCTACATGAAAAGGCAGTGTACTCCCAAGTTTTTGGCGATTTGGAATGGATGGTTTGACGCCCCTGGATTGGCGTTCAGCTCATTGAGGCGGGAATGCATGAGGGGACAATTGGGTGGCTTAGCGCCATAACAGACTCTCACTGTGCCTTGAATGTACGGATTTGATGGGGTGGGTATGGCTCTGTTTGGCCTATTCTTGTCAGTCCTTATGTTTCTAGGCTACTGTTCATGGACAGTCCGGATGTAGTTTCCTCAGCCCTGATGGTCTGTGGAGGGGTCGACTCCTCGTGGTGGGTATGTGGGTGGGGGGAGGGGTGTTGGGGGGGTGGGGGGGGACTGGGTAGCTATGGGTTTCTGGTTATTGGGGCGGGTTGGTATGGGCGAAAAACTGGAAAATTTGTTACTATACGGTACTTTATTATGATGTACGGCTTATTTCAATAATCATTTGTATGTATCCATACGCTGTAAGATGTCCTTGATGTACTGTACTGAAACATTTGTTGTTCCTTTTAACCAATAAATACTACCTGATTTAAAAAAAAAAAGAAAGTAAATGGGCCGGATAATTTTGCACGCCCAACTTTTTAGTTTCATTATTAAAAAAAAAAAGTTTAAATGATCCAATAAATCGTTCCACTTCACAATTGTGACCCACTTGTTGTTCATTCTTCACCAAAAATGTAAAATGTTATATCTTTTTGCTTGAAGCCTGAAATGTGGCAAAAGGTTGAAAAGTTCCAGGGGGCCGAATACTTTCGCAGGGCACTGTATATATAGATATATATATATATATATATATATATATAATCACGCTACCTGGATTTTGATTCAGTTTTTATTGAAAAGTATTTCAATACTCGATACCATAAAAAAAAATAAAAAAAACACACACATTAACCCCAAGTTGCATTGAGTTATATTGATGACCAATCCTCAGGATAGTACCAAGCAGAGTCGATGGCAGAATGTCCTCCAAGGATTCTTTATTTAAAGTGGGTCCATAAAAATGTACAAAAAGTGCCAAAGATGTGCAACGTTTTGGCTATATCCTAGTCTTTCTCAAGCATAATATAGAGTGAACATAGTTCACATATATAGTATAGAAAACACCTCCCCTATCATGTCATAACTAATCATTTACAACATGATTAGTTATGACATGATAGGGGAGGTATTTTCGATTCTATATATGCAAACAGCTGATCTGCAGGGGTGCCAGGTGTCATACCCCCGCCGATCAGATATTGATGACCTATCCTGAGAATAAGTCATCTATATAAATCACTGCACAACCATTTTAATGTGTGATTTTTTTTATGCCCATTATGTGACAAAGTACTTGATGGGGTCACATACCACTACTGTGAAGCACATGGAAGTCTAAATTGATAAAAACATATGCCTCACTTTAATAGTAACCCCAACAACTACCACATGGTTAATGTGCGAGGTACATGATGAAGTTACTTACTATTAATGTGAGGAATGTGGTTTTAGCAATTCAGACCTCTATGTACCTCACGTTAATAATAAATAACCCCATCATGTGATGAAGTACATGATAGAGTTACTTAAAGGGGTTGTCCAAGTTATGGAAAAAAAATATATAGCACTGTAAATCTGATGGGTAGCAATATATAACTAAGTTCAGCAAGTTTTAGGCAAAAAAAAAATCTATATTTCCTCATTTCCCTGGTTCTCTTCTGGCCTTTGTTTACCTGCAGTAATAACAATCTCTGCCCCTCCCCCCCTTCTCTGCAAAGGCAGTGAATATAAGTGCTGTGAGTACATGTCTGCCTGCTGGGATACTCAGCAGCATGTTGTTTGTGTAGGACTACAAGTCCCAGCTGTACAATGACACTGCTGATACACACAGGAAATTCTCCCTACCTGTTCTTGTACAATACAATTCCTCTATAGCTCCTTGCCCAGCATTTGTCTCCTCTCACTGCTGCAGCTACTATTTGTTGTAAAGCCTTGAGCCCTCAGTGTGTTCTGGCTGAAGGGGTTAATGTTTTATCTGAAGGAATCCAGGGAGAGAGAAGATAGCAGGAGCCCGGCAAAGAAAGGGGGCGTGGCCAGTGACGTCTCGTGTACAGACTGTTATCTGAACTCTGAGGCTTGTACACGAAACATCATAGACCAGGGAGATAAGGTGACATCACAGGTCATGTGACCCTCAGTCAACTCTGAGAAACCAGCAGCTTTAGAAACACAAAGTATATGGGAAAGTTGTTATACCTGACAAGTTAGAAACATATAAAGAACAAAAAAATAACTCGGACAACCCCTTTAATATTAATGTGACACACAAGGTTGTATCATTTTGGAGCTCCATGTGCCTCACATTAATATTAAGGTTACTTTCACATTTGCTTCGTTAATTTCGGTGTTGAGATCCAGCAGAGGATTTTGATGCTGGAATTAAAGAGATCTGTTTTGATTTTGCACATCAGGATGCATCGTTCCGTTAGGATGAGGTTGTGTGAAATCAAAACGGAAAAAAAGGATCAGTCTCTAAATACACTGAAAGTCAATGGGTGACGGATCCAGGTTTTTTAGGCTACTAAAAAAAAAACGGATCCGTCATCATTGACTTACATTGTTTCCAGTGCCGGATCCATTTTTAATCAGTTTTTATGACCGGACACAAAACGGAATGCTGACACCCTGATGCATCCTGAATAGGGTTGCAGCGGTAACCGGTTCCACGATATACCACGGTAATGAAATGCACGGTTATCAAACCGTGGGCATTTGCTTATTACCGGTAAAAGATAAATGGCGACAAGACTTTTTAGTCTTGTCGCCATTTGCGCCTGGACCCGACCGCATTACTGATACTAGGCTGCGCTACTGCACAGCCTAGTATCAGAGGACATGGAGAAGATAAAATAAAAAAATCACTTACCCGTCCTGCGCCGCGGCCGGGTCGCGCTGTACTGTCCTGAACGCGTACAGCGTCAGGACGTAGTGCACGCACTCTGACCTGACGCTGCACGCTGCCAGGTGACAGTGCAGCTACGGGAGACTAAGGAGCGTCGGACACCGGAGAGGAGCCGCAGCGCAGGACAGGTAAGTGATTTTTTTATTTTATTCAGATGGTGGCCACAGTGGGCTGAAGGGGCCACAGTGGGCAGATCTGAGGTCTGAAGGGGGCACTGTGGGCCGATCTGAGGTCTGAAGGGGGCACTGTGGGCCGATCTGAGGTCTGAAGGGGGCACTGTGGGCCGATCTGAGGTCTGAAGGGGGCACTGTGGGCTGATCTGAGGTCCGAGGATTAGTGTATCTTTTAATAATATATGTAACAAACTGTGATACCATGATAACTGTAATACCGCGGTATTTACTGAGACGGTTATCATACCGTGAAAATTTCATATCGTTGCAACCCTAATCCTGAACTGATCTATTTCCATTCAGAATGCATGAGGACTAAACGAAAATGTTTTTTCCGGTATTGAGATCCTCTACCTGATCTCAATACCGGATAAAACAACGCAAGTGTGAAAGTAGCCTAAGTAATGCTATCATGTACCTCCTCACATAATGGACATCATGGGGTTAATACGAGGTACAAGATTGAGTTACTTACCATCAATGTGAGGCACATGGAGGTCCAAACTGAATAAAACCACGTGCCTCACATTAAGGGCTCTTTCACACGACCGTATGCCCTCCGAGACATAAGGTCCGTGAGCAGGCCATATGTCCCAGAGCGGCATCGATTGTGCACACGGGAGCGCACAGCAACATTGATTACAATGATGTTGTGCACGTCGGGCCGCCCGCGGGACTGCTGTCCCGCACTCATATGATTTTATGAGTGCGGGACAATAGCCCCACGGGCGGCCCGACGTGCACAGCATCATTGTAATCAATGATGCTGTGCGCTCCCGTGCGCATGATCGATGCCGCTCCGGGACATATGGCCTGCTCACGGACCGTATATCTCGGAGGACATACGGTCGTGTGAAAGGGTCCTAATAGTGAGTTACTCCAACACTTGCCTCATATTAACCCGATGTTGTCTATTATGTGAGGAGGTACATGATGGGGGTCACTGTTACTATTAATGTAACACACATGGGAGGTACTAAATAAGACCATATGCCTCACATTAATACAGGCATACAGCAGTGTCTCCATGAAACATATACCTGTCACCACCTCCATGTAAAACGCAGCACTTCTCATGCAGCAAGATCCTCCTGGAAGTTGTAGGATAAAGGACCTTTGATGATGTCATCATTATGTGACCAGTTACAAGTGGATGCTACTGGTCACATGGAGATGACATCATCACAGGTCCTTTATTCTATGAGCATCCAGCACTCTCTCCTGCGCTCTTATTCTCCCCCCTCCCTCACTGACATCGGGCCACTCAGTTTTTTCATTGGTGCCAGCGATCAACTGCGTCACAGTGGGGAGGAACACTCTCCCTCCTTCTCCACTGAGCAGCCTGCTGATGAGAACAAGGCGTGCCCTTTGCATGTGCCATGTTCTCTGATAGGTACTGCAGCTTAGTATCGAAAAATGCCAATCCCAGTATTCAACCAAACTAGGTATCAAAGTATTAAAGGTTCGATACCCATTGCAACCCTAATCTAATATATAAAGCTGAGTGTGTGTGTGTGTGTGTGTGTGTGTGTGTGTGTGTGTGTGTGTGTGTGTGTGCGCGCGCGTATATGTCCGCTAAAGGAATCCGCACCACTGCAGCTACAATCACAAAATTTGGCACACATGTACATCAGGTGTCCGGGAAGGTTTTAGAACAGTTTTCAGCTCTCCAGGGCGTACCGTTCCTGAGATATTCCCAAAAAATGCATTAGCCAATAGTAGCCTGGTCACATGACCCTTATCAGCCAATAGAAGCTCACAGGCAGTCTCCAGACACCAGGTTTCTATGACAACCTAGCCAGTTCACTGCTGTAGGTCTGCATTAAAGAGGCAGAGCACTGTGGATGACAATGGTAAAGGGGTATTTAAGTAAAGGGGTTACCATAAATATAACTTGTGTTTTAGACTATTTCATCATCAATCATTACCTCATATAATATAAATTTCACATATTTACTGTTCAGTAGTAATAAAAGATGTATTCTTCCACTGCTACCCACCTTCCTCCTAAATTACTATGGCATCGACCTGTAATTCAGGCCACCGTCAAAAGAAGGACTTAAAAGCCCCACCCTCAGATCCCACTAAGTCACGCCCCTGACTCAGTCAGGCCACGCCCCTTCCATGTCGCATTTCACCGGGATTAAAAATATAGGTAAAAATCACCTTCTTTCAGCTGCAGGGGTGGGGGAGGGTGACTTTCTCCCTGCAGCTCATTGCTCAGACTGCACAGTGCTGCTGCTGAGAGTTGTTCAAAAGGAAATCCCTGTGTCCATCCAGGCCCTGCGCATGACAGAGGACAGGGAGTCTGAAAGCCAGACTGTCCAGCCTACAACAAGACTTCTGGCCACCCTAGGGGCAGGCTGATGTTAGGGTGGCCAGATGTCCGGCTTTAGGCTGGACATTCCAGTTTTCTGGCTACCTGTTCTCCGTCCGACGCAGTGCCTGGACAGACACAGGGATGTCCACCCTTTCAGTACCTCACACTCAGACAGCTTCTCCTCCGTGTCTTCACAGAGCCGGGGGTGGGGGGCGTGGCCTCATGTTTAGTGGTGTGTCTTCATGGGAACTGGGGGCGCTGTTTCATGTTTGGGGGAATGACCGGTGAGGTCTGGCTTTCTGGGGTGAAGACAGTGGCCACTCTAGCTGCTGTGGAGGTCACAGTTAAAGGGGCGGGCCGCTGTAGAGGTCACAGTTAAAGGGGCGGGCCGCTGTAGAGGTCACAGTTAAAGGGGCGGGCCGCTGTAGAGGTCACTGTTAAAGGGGCGGGCCGCTGTAGAGGTCACTGTTAAAGGGGCGGGCCGCTGTAGAGGTCACTGTTAAAGGGGCGGGCCGCTGTAGAGGTCACTGTTAAAGGGGCGGGCCGCTGTAGAGGTCACTGTTAAAGGGGCGGGCCGCTGTAGAGGTCACTGTTAAAGGGGCGGGCCGCTGTAGAGGTCACTGTTAAAGGGGCGGGCCGCTGTAGAGGTCACTGTTAAAGGGGCGGGCCGCTGTAGAGGTCACTCTCGATATCTTTTAACGACACACACACAGTAAATGAAATAAATTAAATATACCCGGGCGAAGCCGGTTCCTTCAGCTAGTTATAATATAATAGTGTTAAACATAACTCCATCTTGGGGTCAGTGTTATTAAGGCAGAGCCATTACATTATTTGCCTTCTTTCTAGCACTTAAATCAAGATATACTTAAAAAAGCAAACTTCTCCAGGAGAAAGCTGTTTGGGTTCAGCGTAATACTTTCTCCCAGGAAAGCTGCAGCTTCTGCTGAAAAAATAATTAACATTTTTTCTTATTTTACTAGATTTGTATGCAGTACTTCACTGACCACATAAAATCCTAATAAAGTACAGTAACATACCTTGAGACATGTCATTTGGTAACTATATAATAAAAATACTTATAATAAAAGGATTTTATTTTGTTACAAACTGCTGCAGTTTTTGATCTGACATGCATCACTTTATTATGAGAGGCGCAGTACTTGTATGATCATATTCACCTATTTTTACTTTTAAAGGGCCTTTTTCTGTAGTTTTGACCATGCCAAGCCCCTGACAGCACTAGGTAGGGGCTGGGGACAGCAGTACCGCACCTTTTGAGGAACATATGTGAATATGAAGTTTTATTATATCAGATCCCGCTCCTACAAATTAAATGAAAGCGGAGTTTCAGTGTGAAGACATCTCTGCATTGAGCTGCTTTACAGGCCCACCCATCCGAGTGACAGCTGTAGCATCCAACCAGGAGACCACTATAGTTGTCACTCACAGCAGAGGGGAGGGCAGTGAAGAAGCTCATTGCAGAGACCACTTCATAGTGAAGCTCCACCCCCAGTGCACATAAGGAACAGAATCTGGCAGAATAAACATTCATATTCTCACTACTCCCAATAATAAAAACTCCACAAAATGTATGTTTGTACTGCATTCCCAGCCCCTACCCAGAGTCCCTTTAACTAGGTCATACCACACTCTTTCCTGTTACAATGGCGTGCCACAGGCAAGCCGATTTCTAGAGACCAACATGATCCTCAAACAGTAATAAAAAGAAAAAAATATTATAAAAGAAAATAACGCACTGTATCCACTATACTTAAAGGACATTCACAATACTCGCTGTAACTGCAGACCTCTCCACTAATTATGAAAAGCATTGAAGTCCAAAAGCATTTGCCCATAACCCTGTAACAACCTCCACCAATTTAAATTTTGTTGTTACACCTTTGGGTTTTATAGAACGCATCCCGAGCACCACCAGTTCCTTGTGTGCGGCCATCGTGTGGCTTCAAAGAGAAAAATATGTTTTCCATATTCTCACATATGGGATAACATGAGCTCTACTTCTAATTCCCAGCAGCATTAACTGCCTTAATCATAGGGGTTAACGTTCAGACGCTTGTCTCTTCACATACTCTAACTGGAACATTGTAATGTCGATCGTCTTCAGTTATAAGCGTTACTACCGGCCAGTCAGCCTGGTCATTAGGATAGTAGGTAATAAACTCATCTGTTCCATATTTGTACAGTCTATATACTTTGATAGTGTGCTGCAATGCATATCCGAGGAGAAACATTTCAACCTAAAAGAAGAAAAAAAAGAAATAAATATAATATATATGTTTGAATAAACCAAATATCTAAGATTCTAGGCACATACAGACGGGGGTGATCAAAACCCCCCTAAATTGGGGCAAGATAAGACCACAAACAAATTTCTCTCTCCCTAAAAAAAAAAGCTTTTTTTTTTTTTTGCTTTGTATACAAAAGACACTAGAGCTGGGTGATAAATCAAATTATTTCACCCTTTTACCGCCCAATGATATTGATTTTTCCAAAAATCATGTTGATTTTTTTTTTTAAAGAAGCGCTGTATCAGTGCAGCATGCTCAGGTCTGTTCCTGCCACCCGCCTGAATCATTAGTGACCGCGGCATCTAGGCATTTACACAGAGGCACCTGTCGCCATCAGCCCCTGCGAACACAACTGGCCTACCATGACTATAGGTATTAAGCTGTGTGTCAGACACAGCCTAACAGACTGCTGTCACTGTAGCAGTGATATCCTTTAATGCAGTGGTGTACAAGGTACAGTATAATAAAGCCATATCTTCTAGTGAGAGTAAAAATAAAAAAAAAGTGTTTTTATTTTGTAAAAGTCTTAAAAAAGCCTGCACACAGCATGGTACCATGCTGTGTTTGCCACAACCTTTATAATATAGAGAATAAAGATAACATGTCATTTAAAGAAGAACTCCCGCAAAAAAAAAATATTTTCTGACCTGTTAGAAAAGTACATGATGTAATCTGTAGTGAATGTCATTTTTTTTTACCAGTGTCTGTATTTGTGAGTTATATCTCCCTGATGTTTCTCATCTGTGTCATATGACCAGCAAGCAGACCCACCAACTCACACAGTAACTTATGTGTGGACAGGAAGTCTAATTCTCTATGCATTCCTATGGGAGACTCAGTCTCAGTCTCATAGGAATGAATAGAGCAGTAACTGGCTTCCTGTCCGGGGTCAGTTGGAGATCAGAGAGTTGGTCACATGACACAGCTACAATTAGAAGAGAGGGGATAGCTCTCAGATACAGTCACTGATGAGAAGATTGCATTCACTACAGATTATATCATGCAGCTTTCTAACAGGTGAGAGAATAAAAATTTTTTGCAGGAGTTCTACTTTAAACGGCCCCTAGAACAATGTAAAAAAAAAAAAAAAGAAAAGAAAAAAATCGAGTAAGCCCCATGTATCCTAAAATGGTACAAATGAAACCACATCTTGTCCCACAAAAAAATTAACCTGTATACTGCTACATCAGGGGAAAATGAATAAGTTCTGACTAGTGATGAGCGAAGCGGGCTTCAAAACTTTGAAATAATACTGTACGGAGATCCGTCTTCGTACAGTATTAGAATGTATGGGCTCTGATAAGCCGGTCAGTTACTCCCGAAGTCGCGCAAGACTTTGTTGAATAACTACAGTAGTTGATTTTTAAAGTGGAAAACCACTTTAAAACTTGGAGCTGAACTCTGTACCAGTTGGAACCGAAAAATAGGACATGCTCTATATTTTTTAGCGGGGCCGTGGAATGGCAGCTGATGGTGTGCTGTCCGCATCTCTTGAGGCCCCATTGAAATGAATGGGTCTGCACCTGTTCCGCAAAACTGCGGACCCATTCAGTCATACTGTCGTGTGAATGAGCCCTTAAATAGATTATTTTTTGGCATAATGGCCCAGCCCTACAAGACACAATAATGGTAACCACTGGAAGTGCCAACCAAGATGTTCTTTGACTTGTTAGAAGTACTTGCTACTTAAAATTGACCTACATAATGGGCAAAGGTTGGCATGTAGAATCACACAGTGTTTTATAGTTGGCAAATAATGTGCGGTTGAGAGTGATTTTTTTCTTTCAAAAAGTTACCGGTGACTACTAGGTGTCTCCTTGACAAACATACTGTACCTGCTCAAGTCCTCCAGAGTGTCCCACATGATTTAAGTGATTCTTCAGAAACTCACAGGGATTATTAGAAGTGTTCCGAGCAAATAATAACCATGAGAACACTGGAACTTCCTTGCCTTCTTCACTGGTATTAAATAAGTCAATAGCAGTTTTTAACATCAAGAACTTCACGGCCTCATACAAGGAGTACTCCTCTTCATTCTGAAAGATCTCATCACAAGCAGCTTGTTTCTTGTCAAGGATCTCTATTTCACTCAAGTCGGACCACTGGATAAAAAGAGTTCACAATAAATGAATACGTAAATATAGATTATACAAGTTATGGGGAACGCAAAGCCTAATGAAACATTAGCGATCATTTAATGGCTGATTTAATAAACATTACAAATGTCATGATCACTATTTCCACATACAAAAAATGAACGCTCAACAACACTTGTGGCAGCTGGCTATTGACAACTCCATTACACCGACATTTCAAAGCAAAGCAAGATAAACCCAGATGTTTGCTTTGCTAAAATATCTTTACAGTGTAATACATGAATAATATTAACATACATTTAATATCATTAAAATGGAAGCTCACACTGTTCTTCTTCTGCGCAGTACAATAAAGATGATAGGTCCCTATGAATAAATGGACAGCGCTACTGAGGTAAATGCAGTTTGGAGGCACTTACAATGAAACCTATTTGAGATGACCACACCAAATACAGTCCAATAATGGAAAGCAGCACTCACACATACTGTACAAAATCAAAGGTGACTTCATTCAGAAATGCACCCACAATTATACAGAATAGGGGAGATCTTCCCATAGACGATGAGCAGTATGAAAGTGAAAATCTTTTGCAAGAACGTTAGCCTGGATAAGGGGGTGGTGTTTTGTATCTATATAAGTGCATAAAATAAATAAATTGTATCACCTATCCACTGGATAGCTAATAAATGCTAGTTCAGTTGGGACCCCCCACAGATCAACAGAACTGGAGACCTGGATTCCTCATTCCTCAGAGTTGCAAGACTGCAAGCTAGGAGGAATCTGAATGGAGTGGTGGTCCTGCATGTGCTCTAAAGCTCTGCTCAAAGTCTGCTGACGGCAGTAATAGCAAAAATGACCAAGTGAAGGTACATGAGATTAGGGGGTTTCATTACAGTAACCTGCATTTCTCAGCGCACTATGGGCTGTGCACTGAAAGAATTTGGACATTCCCTGTAGTGCTCATTGGGTCCTGCGGGCAGCACGTTCAGGAAAGAAATGGTCCTCCTAACATGTAATCTGAAGGTGCCTGCAGGATATAAAGTCAATAGTGTCCTTTTAGCCTGTGCGTGTCGCCATATTTTTATTACACGGTATTCAAATAAGTCAATGACAACATATGGCATCATACGCCAAATATATAATGTATTTGACAAATATGGAGCAAAAAAGGCGATCTAACGTATATGCTGTAACAAAAGCTTTACACAGAGTATACACACATAACAGTGGAGGAGAAAGTGAATGGTTCTGGGATTTCGTACTTTCCCTACGTTACCTTTTTCTTAAGCAGCTCCAAGGACTCCTTTATCTGCACCCAGGTTTTTTTGCCTCCATACGAATGCCAGAATCTCCACAGATTAATCCACTCATATTTTTTAACAAGCTTTTCAGGCAGCTACAAACAAATTGTAGGGAATAAAATATAAGTTTTGGAAATGTAATTATTGCTTTAATCTACGTAACTCATGGAAAAGTTATTTTGCAGCTTTACAAATGTAAGGAAAGCAAGGAATAGTCATTGTAGATGTTTTTTCACCATTATTGAGGGCTCATGCACAGGACTGTGCATTGGGTCAGTGTCTGATTTGCATTTTTCTCCAAATCGCATGTGGACACATTCATTTCTATGGGACCACAAAAAATGTGGACAGCACACGGATGTCATCTGAGCGCTGTCCGCATCCGTGTGTTCATTCCTAAAGATATAGAACATGTCCTACTCTCGTCCAATTTGCAGGTAAGGCCTCTTTCACACGAACGTTGTTTTTGCGGGCTCCGATCCGCATTTTTCACATGAAAAATGCGGACCCATTCATTTCTATGGGCCCGCAAAAAATGCGGACAGCACACCGTGTGCTGTCCGCATCCGTTGCTCCGTTCCGTGGCCCGCAAAAAAAAATAGAGCATGTCCTATTCTTGTCCGTTTTGCGGACAAGGATAGGCAATGTTACAGTGGATCCGCAAAAAATACGGATGCCATACGGACGCCATCCGTTTTTTTTGCGGATCCGCAATTTGCGGACCGCAAAACACAACGTTCGTGTGAAAGAGGCCTAAAGAAAGGCATTTCTACAATGTAATTAAACAAAATATGTAAATGTAAAATTCAAGGATTATCCATCCAAGAGTAGTTTATACCTTCACAGTCAGACCTCTTATCATTCATTTGAAAGTCCAGCATGAAATACCACATTTGGGCTTCCTCCAGCGATAACAGCTGACTGCCTGGGGTGAGAGTTGGCAGACCCATGGCACCAACTTCTTTTTAAAAAGGGGGTTGACTTTCTGTTACATCCCTTATAACTAGTGTTGAGTGGACTTGCGATTTGCTAAGTGGATTCCGTTACCACAGACCATAATGGAAGACTATGATGGCATGCACCACGGGAGCCTATAGGCATTCCGTCATAATAGAAGTCTATGCTAAAATGTTCTCATATACATTCTGCTGCAATTTGGTTTCCTTGGTCTCAGAAGTTGTGCTGATATATTTTCACAGACAGGGCTTATTGGTTTAGGAAGAACGGAGATAAAATACTATAACTATCACAACAGTTACAACAACCTTACAATTCCTTCTCCCCGTCTTTTGACATTTAGTAAGAGCCAGAATATTGCATGTTTCTTGGCAGTTGACAGCAACATAAAAGATGCAGTACAAGTGGTGTGCATACTGCCATCTAGTGTCCTCTACATGTATGACAATTTTTGTTCCAGGTCTCAGTTCATCCTGAAAGGGAGCCCCAAGAATGCACAGCGCACACAGAAGGAAATGTTGGTACTCAATGTGTTACTTAAAGACCACAAAGAAATTATTTCCTCTCTCCTTTGGTGGGTGAATAGACTGTATAAAACTATTAAAGTTATACGTATTGCATACACTGTAAGCACCAGAACAAGAAAAGCATCTAGTGCAGGGAACACATCAAGGAACAGAATAGCAGAGCGTGCAGCAATGCCGCTGCAGTAAGTCTATGGCACGCGGTCTAACATAACCTAAATCTAGCCTACCCAAGCAGGAGGAACAACCGCACTATGGTTTATTTTATCACCATAAGGATTTACTGGTTTTACAAAAATACAGCTTATGCTGTCTACAATGAGAGAACGGAAACTTTTTAATATATTGATGTTGTCACGTTCAAGAACTCTCCTAGTTGTCAGTTTACAATTGACATTGAGAGGCTGAAGACCACCCCGACTTTTTCTGCTCACCCTGCTGCACTGCTGTTAAAGAAGCATTCTGTCAAAAAACGTTTCGGACATTCTGACTTATCAGCAATATTCTAGTGTAAAGGTCAGGAGCAGCTGTGTCATGTGATCCCCGGCCTGACCACTGGTCCACAGCTTACTCTCCTGTGCAGAGGTCGGTCTCCTCTGTCTGTGACATCCTGTGAACTACAGACTACATCAACATCTATTAAAGGGGTTGTCCAGGAGTAAATATTGATGACCTATCCTAAGGATAGATCATCAATATCAGGCAGTGGCCCGACTCCCAGCACCCTGCCAATCAGCTGTTTGAAAAGAATGTAGTGCTTGCACAAGCTCCGCTTTCTCTTCACTGGTTACCCGTTTGCTGTCGCAAGCTCAGCGGGGAGCAGGTGTAATTACAACTAAACTGTCATATTTACTTCAATAGGACAGCTCTTTCCTACTCACTTCAACAAGACAGAGCCATTGAAGTGAATGGGGATGGCAGAGCTGTAATTACACCTGTTCACCGCTGCGATTGTGATGGCAAGCAGGTAAACAAGAGAATGCAGAACTCGTGGCATTCTCTTCAAACAGCTATTCGGCAGTCACTCCCCCATCCCACCGATCTGATATTGATGACCTATACGGAGTATAGGTCATAAATATAAAAAAGCAGACAACCCCTTTAAAACTCTCCTGACATCTCTTGAACACCCCCTCCCCACCAACCTCCACCCTTCTTATCTAATCTCTCTAATCTAGCTATCTGTCTGTCTAATCTAGCTATTGAGCGATCTGTCCATACTGTGCAGCATCTCCAGTGCATTTCTGAGCAGCTTCACACTGCTTCTCCTTCTACCTCCTGCTTGTAAGAGCTGACCAGGAGAAGGCTATAGCAACCAGGAGAGTGCAGAAGCTGAATCTCATAGGAATACACACAGAGACTCAGCAGCGAGTTAGGCCTCTTTCACACCAGCACCATCACGGATCCGGCGGGTGAAGGTTGCCGCCGGATCCGTGCTGCCGCATGAACACATGTGGGGCCGGAGCAGCGCATACACATACACACACATGCACAGACATATAAACATACACATACCCTTACCTGATCCAGCAGCTCTGGACCTGACCAGCAACGAGGAGGATGGCGCGCACAAGGGTAAGTTTACCCACAGCGCCACCTGCTGGAGGGAGGGTAAATTGCAGGGAGACGGATCCGTCATGAATTCCATTGAAAGTCAATGGAGGACGGATGCGTTTACCATTGTGTCACACCAAACGGATCCGTCCCCATTGACTTCCATTGGGGGTCATGACGGATCCGTCTTGGTGCGGATAACTAGTACAGAGAGCAAACCGCAGCATGTTGCGGTTTGCTCTCCGGTCTGGAGACGGAACAGAATGCTTCTAGGAGCATTCCGTGCTCTTCAGTTCAGTTTTGTCCCCATTGACATTGAATAGGGACAAAACTGAAGAGTTTTATTCCGGTATTGAGCCCCTATGACGGAACTCAATACCGGAATATTAAAACGCAAGTGTGAAAGTAGCCTTAGTGGACAGATGTTTTACGTCACTGATCTATGACTTGTTGTAAGATGCAGAGCAGAGCAAGTGCAGTGTGATGAGACTCTGCAACCTGCTTCTCTGAAATGCCAGAAGCAATATGGGAGATAAAGGCCGCATGAGGAGAATCATACCAAAGAACCCAAATTGGCAGACAGCCTATAAATAGCACATCAACTGAAACTGGTATGAATAAGACAAGAGGCGCTACATTATTCTTTAATAATAGCCTATTCTTCTATATCAGATTCTTCTATATGAGGGCTCTCTACTCTTAGGCCCCTTTTACACCAGCGAGCTTTCCACGCAGGTGCAATCTGTGACGTGAACGCATAGCACCCGCACTGAATCCTGACCCATTCATTTCAATGGGTCTGTGTACATGAGCGTTTTTTTTTCACACATCAGTTCTGCGTGAAACTGACTGAATTTGCTTGAAAATGGTGCAAGTTTGACTGAATGCACCCTGAACGCATCCGGACCTACTCTGTCACGCTCGTGTCCATTAGATGTGGTTGGAATCTGTTTTTAGCCTCACAAAAATGGGAAGAAAAGTATTGCTGAACTATTAACTAACATAGAATAATGATTTTTTTACATAAAACCTGAAGCCCCCTTTAATGTTCCACAGATACATCACATGACAAACCCAAAGGCAGTCCCATTACAGAAACTTAACCCCTGTCCACAAGCCTGGAGATAAGTACCTGATCCTTCACAAGTTGTGTTCCCCGCTTTTAATTGAGTGTCTGCCACTCCTTGGGACTGTCCTACAGAGAGTGAGTGGCAGCGCAAATATATCACTGCCACCCCATTCAAACAGGGGAACAATGGGCTCACATTCTCATGAATGTCAAGGCCCCCAGCGGTTGAACTCACACCAATCAGGCCATGGACAGGAGATAAATGTCTGTAATAGGACAACCCTTATAAAGAGGTCCAATAGGTTCATATAGCAACACAATTGGTTTTGATTGGTGGGTGTCTCACCATTTGGATCCCCACCAAGGAGAAAGAAGCACTCACACAAAGCACTCACTCTCCTTGCTGCAGGAGACAGACTCGAGATGTGCTCATAGACTTTCTATTGAGCCAGTCTCCAGCAGTGAGGGGAAATACACTCTGCGTGAGCACTTTGCTCCACCAATCGGTGGGGGTCTCACCACTTGAACCCTCACCAATCAAAATCTATAATGTCACTATGACAGTTTTATTAATAAGTACAGAAGAGTCAGACAAAAAAAAAAAAAGTACCGTATTTTTCACTTTATAAGATGCACTCGATAAGACGCACCCCAGAATTTAGAGTAGGAAAATAAGAAAAAAATATTTTTCATCAGACCTCACATCAGCCCTCCATGTCAGACCCCCGTCAGAACTCAAATCAGCCCACTCAGCCCGTCAGACCTCAAGTCAGCCCACTCTGCCCCCCCATGTCAGCCCACTCTGCCCCCCCCATGTCAGCCCACTCTGCCCCCCCCATGTCAGCCCACTCTGCCCCCCCATGTCAGCCCACTCTGCCCCCCCATGTCAGCCCACTCTGCCCCCCCCCATGTCAGCCCACTCTGCCCCCATATCAGCCCACTCTGCCCCCCCATATCAGCCCACTCTGCCCCCATCAGACCGCAGATTGGCCCATCAGCCCCCATATGAGCCCACTGTGCCCCCATCAGACCGCAGATCAGCCCCCATATGAGCCCACTCTCCCCCGATCAGACCTCAGATCAGCCCCATAAGAATAAAATAAAACTCTCTTAACTCTCCTGCGCTGCGGCTCCGCTCCTGGTCCGGCGCTCCTCTGTCTTCTCCTGCCGGCGCTGCACTGTCACCTGTCTGCGTGCAGCGTCAGGTCATAGTGCGCGCACTACATGCTCACGCTGTACGCGTTCAGGACAGTGCAGCGCCGGCAAGAGAAGACAGAGCAGCGCCGGACCCAGAGCGGTGCTGCAGCGCAGGAGGGTAAGTATGTTTCCCAGCTCCCGGCACCTAATACATACTAGTGAGCGGTTCCATAATGGAAGCGTTCACTAGTATTCGCTTTAGAAGATGCACAGCCATTTTCCCCCTACTTTTGGGGGAAAAAAGTGCATCTTATAAAGCGAAAGATGACAATTACTCTTACCGGTAATTTGATTTCCCGTAGCCTCCACAACGGCACTGACAGGAGATTGCACCCGCCTCCAGGGGACAGGAAACAACGGCGGAAGCCAAAATAAAAGGACTCCTCCTCCGGCAGTATCCAGTTAGTATCCGAGACCAGGACAGAAGAACACAACAGCCACATAGACACCAACAAAGTCATACTGAATACTTAAGAAGATTAACAAAATATAGAAGCATAACATGTACAGTACACAAAAAAAAAAAATTTTTTTTTTTTTTTTTAGGGAGGGAAACCCCCAGTGCCGTTGTGGAGGCTACGGGAAATCAAATTACCGGTAAGAGTAATTGTCATCTTTCCCTATCTCCTCCACAACGGCACTGACAGGAGAATAACAGAGGCAACTTAGGGGGGGACCACGGCGGACAATACCTTTCGTCCAAAAGCCGTGTCCTGATTTGTCAAAATATCAAGTTTATAGTGCTTAAAAAAGGTCATGGGACTTGCCCAGGTACCCGCTTTACAAATCTGCTCGAGGGACGCCTGACCCCGTTCAGCCCACGAGGCAGACAAAGCCCTAGTAGAATGGGCCCTTAATCCCGACGGACAAGGAACCCCTCTCTCCTTGTAGCACAAAGCAATGGTGGACTTTATCCATCGGCTAATGGAGGCTTTAGAAGCCCCGGCGCCTTTATTACTCCCCTGAAACTGGACAAGCAGCCTATCTGAGCTTCTGAAGCACTTAGTAGCCTCTAAGTAAACCAGAAGACATCTTCTGACATCGAGGTTGTGGAACTTAACTTCCAACGGAGTAGAAGGGGAAGGACAAAAGGAGGGCAGCACAACCTCCTGCTGGCAGTGGAATTTAGATATCATTTTGGGCAGAAAGGAGGGGCCGTGCCTAAGTACAATTCTGTCATCAAAGATGGAGAGATAGGGGGCCTTACAAGAGAGGGCTTGGATTTCCCCAATTCTCCTAGCAGTGGTTATGGCAATCAAAAATGCTAATTTAAAGGTCAACAACCTGATGGATAAATCTGACAGAGGTTCGAAGGGATCGGACATGAGAACCGTCAGAACCAAATTGAGGTCCCAAGGGGAAACCCTAACTTGAGAAGGAGGGCGCAGCCTATAAGTGCCTTTAAGGAATCTGACCACCAGAGGATTTTGGGCCAGCCTGGAATCCAAAAAGGCACTTAGAGCCGACACCTGGACCTTAAGCGTGCTGGTCCTCAGCCCCTTATCAAATCCGGCCTGAAGAAATTCAAGGAGGAGACCCAGATCTACGGGGTCCATTGGATTCCAACGGTCTCCGGCAAAGGACAGGAAGGTCTTCCAAATGCGAACATAGATTTTAGATGTCACAGGCTTTCTGCTATGCAGCAAGGTGGAAATAACAGAGTCGGATAGACCCCTCTGCTTTAGGAGTCCCCGCTCAACTTCCAAGCCGTCAAGCGGAGGCTCTTCACTCTTGGATGGACGGCTGGCCCCTGCTGGAGGAGATCTGGACACAGAGGCAACACCCAGGGTTGAGACACCGACAGAGACTGGAGCAGAGGGTACCAGGATCTTTTTGGCCAACAAGGGGCTATGAAGATAGCCTGAGCTCTCTCTTCTTTTATCTTCAACAGAGCTCTCGGTATCAGGGCGAACGGGGGAAAAGCGTAAAGGAGACCTTTTGGCCAAGGTTGAGAAAAGGCGGCTATTCTTTCTGCATCGTTCTGGGGGCATATGGAGAAGAAATTTTTTACTTTGCTGTTCAGTCTCGAGGCAAATAAGTCCCATACCGGAAGACCCCATATTGCCGTGATCTGATGGAAAATCTCCTCCTTCAATGCCCATTCTCTTTCCACGATAGTTTTTCTGCTGAGAAAGTCGGCCAACGTGTTTAATTCTCCTTTCAGATGGATTGCGGAGATGGATTTCAAGCTCTTTTCCCCCCAACTGAAGATCTGACTGGACACTGCAGAAAGGCTTCGGCTCCTTGTTCCGCCCTGCCGGTTCAGGTAAGCCACGGTGGTGGAGTTGTCGGAAAAAATCTTCACATGGCGATTGTGAATCACTGGGTGTAACTTCTGGAGGGCCAGGAGGACTGCATATAATTCTCTTAGGTTTGAGGAGGAAGCGGCTAAATGAGGGTTCCATAACCCCTGAACCATGTGACCTAGGGCATGGGCCCCCCACCCCCGCCTGCTGGCATCCGTGGTGACGGAGATGACATTTTCCGGCCGCCACAGAACTCCTGCTTTCAGATTCTTCTCTATCATCCACCAGGCTAGAGAATTTTTCACTGAATGTGGGATCTTTATCTTCCTTTCTAGGGAGCTCTGCTTCTTGTCCCAAGATGAAAGGAGGAACCTTTGAAGCACCCGCGTATGGAGAAACTGAGGGGATGGTTGATGTTAGCAGTCCCAGGAGTTTCATGATGTCTCTTATTGTCACCACTCTTTTTGCTAGAAAACAGGAAATTGCAGACTTCAGGCCATCTATTTTTTCCCCCGGAAGGAAGGAGCACAAACGGTGAGTATCTAGTAATACTCCTAGGAATACTTTCTGCTGCATCGGAACTAGGCTCGACTTCTCTAGATTGACCATCCATCCCAGATCCGCAAGAGTCTGAGGATTTGGAAGTGAGATAGCAGCTTCTGCTCTGAATCTGCCGCCATCAACATGTCGTCGAGGTAGGGAATAACCAGGACGCCTTTCCGGTGAAGGATCTCCATTACTTCTGACATGACTTTGGTGAATATACGCGGGGCGCTGGAAAGGCCGAACGGAAGCGCTTGATACTGGAAGAGATGAAGCTGGCCTTCTATGTAGATTGCGAATCTGAGAAGCCTCTGGCTGTCTATATGAATTGGGACATGATAATACGCGTCGGCCAGATCGACGGTTATCATGAAGAGGTCCCGGGACAACAGGTTTACTGCAGATTTGACTGTTTCCATCTTGAACTTCTCGTAACGGATAAACCTGTTCAGGTATTTCAGGTTGAAGATCAGTCTGTACTTCCCGTTTGGCTTTTTTATAAGGAAGAGGGGAGAGTAAACTCCCAGGCTCTCTTGATCCTCTGGAATTTGAATGATTACTTTCTTCTTTAATAATTCTAAGACCTCTGACTCCATGGCCTTTTGTCTGACAGGATCCTTTAAGATCCTGTTTACGAAAAAACGAGAGGGGGGATTTGCGC
The DNA here is from genome assembly GCA_900303285.1 of Rhinella marina. Classification (NCBI taxonomy): domain Eukaryota; kingdom Metazoa; phylum Chordata; class Amphibia; order Anura; family Bufonidae; genus Rhinella; species Rhinella marina. Next base: position 164,932 of record ONZH01001617.1, read on the forward strand.
GGAGATCTAATCTGTAGCCGAAGGCAACTAGATCCAAGACCCAGGGGGAGATGATTACCGATTCCCAAGCTACTCTGAACTGGGTCAGCCTGCCCCCTACCGGATAAATGGCGTCATTGGGTTTTCCTGGTAGAGGTCTCGGGATTAAACAAAAATCCCTTGCCTCTACCCCTTGACGATTGCCATCTATTAGAGGAATCCTTTTTTCTCTGCTCCTGCTGGAATCTTCTTTGGCCACGAAAAAGATTCTTCCTCTGATGGTAACCCCGGCTCTCAGAGGGGAACCCCTTCTTTTTATCTGATGCCTTGTCCAATATGTCGTCCAAGGCTGATCCAAAAAGCCTATCTCCTTCGCAGGGGATAGAACAGAGACGGCTTTTTGAACCCGCATCGCCCGACCAAGAACGAAGCCAGATGGCCCTATGGGCTGCATTAGATAGAGCAGTAGTGCGAGCAGAAAGTTTAACTATGTCCGCTGAGGAATCCGCAAGGAAACTGGAGGCCTGTTTCAACATAGGCAAAGAAGATATTATCTCTTCCCTAGGGGTACCTGCTGCTAGGTGATTTTCAAGTTGATCAATCCAGAGGGAAAGAGCTCTTGCGGTACAGGTGGCGGCAATAGAAGGTCTGAACATGGCCGCCCCTGACTCCCAGGTTTTTTTAAGCAGACCCTCGCACTTTTTATCAATAGGGTCTTTTAAAAGACCCATGTCCTCAAAGGGCAGGGCAGTTTTTTTAGATATACGGGCCACCGGCGCATCAATCTTCGGGGCCTTGTCCCAACTTTCGGTATCAGATTCCGCAAAAGGATATTTTCTTTTAAACGCTCGGGAAACTGAGGGTTTTTTATCTGAATCTTTCCATTCTCTGATTATGATTTTTTTAATGTTGTCATGTACTGGAAAAACTCGCTTTCTTTTTTCCCCCAGACCCTGAAACATCTGGTCTTGGATGGATAAGGGTTCCCTAACGTCCTCCAGCCTCATAGTCGCCCGGATTGTTTTTAAAAGGGCTTCTGTATCATCTGGGGCACAAAGCGGACGTCCAGAGCCGTCGTCCGAGGAGAAAGAGTCTGCAGTAGAGCATTCTCCTTCATCAAAATCCAGCAAATTAGGAGAGGGCTCCACAGATTTTGAGGAGGATGGCCGGGGAGATGTAGGGGCCATACGTAAATCTATGGCTGAGTTTACTTCATCTCTAATCAACACTCTGAGGTTATCCAGGAAGGACGGGGATTCCTCAGTAACTACTTTTTCCGTGCAGCGAGCACATAGTGGTTTCCTAGTGGAGGAGGGGAGAGTCTTCCTGCACACGCCACATTTCTTTTTTGAAGGTACTCCACCCGAAGCTTTAACTGGTGCTTCCCTCACCTAAACAATAGAAGGGGGGGGGGGGTAAATAAGGTTCTCATAACCTATGGAACCTGCACCAACACCCGGGTGGAGCAAATTAACATTCACGGAGGAGGTCACTTACCGGGCTGAGGGCCTTAGCTGGATCCACGGTCTTGCGTGCTTCCTCTGTTTCTCACCTATGCGTCCATCCTGGACGCATAGGTGAGAAACACCACAAGCAGAGTCCACAGGAGGGTTTTTAAATCTCCCGGGCTCCGGCGTCAACAGGCTCCGCCCCCCACAACTTCCGGGTCTGCAGCCATTTGAATTCCCCGACGGGGAGCCTACCCTCCATTTTCTTCCTCGGAAGGCGACGCCGGCCGCCCGATGACGTCACCGGAAGACGCACGCCGTGACGCGCGACGCAGCCCGGAAGTGGGGCACACAGTATACAGGAGCCTCCGGCCCAAGGAGGCTCCTCCCGCCAAGGCCGCAGCCTGGATCCACCGCCGAAGCGGACAGCCCGGGGATGCCCAGCGCGGGACTTACTCCGGAGGGGTGAGAAGGGGAGCCCGCGCTCCACCCGGCACCTACACCCCCTACCCAGCCCTCTCCAGATGGAGGAAGAAAGGTAAGGCTGGGCGAAAAATTTACCAGTATCGGCACTGGCAAGGCTTCCACCTGTCCCAGGGGACAGGAAACAACAACTGGATACTGCCGGAGGAGGAGTCCTTTTATTTTGGCTTCCGCCGTTGTTTCCTGTCCCCTGGAGGCGGGTGCAATCTCCTGTCAGTGCCGTTGTGGAGGAGATAGGGAAAAATACGGTACTCGCCTTACATATTCCCAGCTGCTCCAATCTCTGCTCCTCTCCACTTCTGGGACTGACATCTTTTATAATATAATTTTTATTTTTAGAATACAATTACAATTGGTTTCAATTATATAAAAACATGATTAGGAATACTAAACACAGGAAAGAAAGAAAAATTAATATTACATATTTTTAAAAGGACCTATCAATAGCATACCATTTCCATATATCTGATCTTGTCACATACTGTATATAAAAATATAAATTAAATAAACCAGAACCATTACTGATATTGATATATGTTGTATCACCTTTGCTGCAATACTCTTATTTCATAATTGACAATAAAGCCCAACCCATCCCAAGGGGGGGGAGAGAGAAGAAAAAAACAAAGAAAAAAACAAACAAACAACATAATAAATTTTACTCAAGAGGAGTCTGTCCATTATGACCATATCTTTTCCCATGTTCGGGTATTGCCTTTACTCGCAAAATATAGTTTTTCGTATTTAATGGTTATATCAAGTATATTTGCCCAAGCTTTTATTATAGGGCCGTATTTTGAGCCCCAATTTGAGCCAAAATCACTCTAGCGAGTAGTAATATTCGCATTAAGCAAGTACGCTTCTTCCCTAAATTAGGACATCTATCAACATCCCCTAAGATCAAAATTTCAGGAGATAAGGGATATTTGATGTTCAAGACAGAATTAATCCTTTCAAGAACTTCCTGTCAGTACCTATAAATAATAGGGCAGCTTTATATCATGTGCTTAAAATCATCGAGGCTGGAGCACTTAGGACATCCAGAGTTCTTGAATAGACCAATTCTATGCAGGAACCTTGGAGTGTAATATAATCTGTGCAAGATATTAAACTGAATTAGTCTATGTTGCGTAGAGATTGACGCCATTTTTGTATTCCGATAAATCTGCCTCCACCGTGTTTCCAAACTAACCCCTAAAACATTATTCCAAACATTTTCACTTCTAAATTTATTCGTGTCTGCCCATTCGTTTATTATACTTTTGTAAATCTCTGATAGGGTCACTTGGGTGCCTAATTTATTACACAATAGCTGCACATTCTTATTCGTCTTCACCTCAAAAAGTGATTGGTCTTTTGTGTTTCTATATGCATCCAATAATAAAAATTGTGCATTAAATTTCTATTTTCCTCAATACCCATTTCCCATAAAGTCTTAATCTTACCACTACAAAAAAAGATGTGAAATTAGGAAAATCCCCTTACCCATTAATTAAATTTATAATCCAAAATCTTGTTAAATTCCACTAAATTTCTATTGTGCCAAAGTGGTGTAAAATTACACACATTTTTTATCCCATAACACTCCTTAGTCCATTGCCAAACTTGCTGCAACATAAAACATATGGCAGATTTTTTATAACTGCCAATCTCCAAAATACCTGCTTCTAAAACTTGCACAATATTTCCATATTTACCGATTTCCCTAATTAGCAGGTTCTTCATAAAACCTTGCTCTGCGTCTGTTATAATTCATTGTAATTGCGATGCAATGTAGTATCCTCAAAGAAAGGGTATTGATAATCCCCCCTTACTTTCATGAATCCAAAGATATCTTTGCTTGATGCGGACTCTACCCCTCCCCCCTCCAGATTAATCTATTTATCATAGCCTCTATTTGATGGAAAAATAGATCCTTAATCCAGATTATGCAAGAGGACAAAACATACAAAACCTGAGGGAGCATAGCTGTTTTAATCAACGCGATTCTATTTACTTTACTTAGGGGTAACTTAGTCCAGGCATCGCTTTTAGAGTCTTTATTAAGGGTTCAAGATTTAAACTAGGGTAGTCTCTTATATTTGCAGATAATGTTATTCCTAAATACTCCAATTTCTCGGTTTTTCCTAGAACATGCAGGCCCTCTGAGCTAATACCCGTTAACTTCACTTGCTCTAATAGGAGTAGGCTTGATTTGCATTCGATTTATCTCAAAACCAGATAATGCACCAAACTGCGCCAAGATCTTAACTTTAGGCAGGGATGAGCCGGTGTCTCCAATCAACATTAAAATGTCGTCTGCATATAAACGGATTTTATCCGAGTCTCCCAATAATCCAAAACCCCGGATCTCAGTATCATTACGTATCTGGATCGCAAGGGGTTCTATAAATATCGCAAACAGCATTGGGGACAGCGGGCATTCCTGTCTAGTTCCGCGAGACAAGTCAAAGCTCCTAGTTACTTCGCCATTAATCTTAATACATGATCTTGGTTCTGAGTAAAGCAACTGCATCCATTTAATATATTCTTCTCCCAGGTTCATTTTACTCATGATCGCCCACAAAGATGACCATTCAACACGGTCGAATGCCTTAGTCGCGTCAAGCGACAAAATGGAGCGGTCCGAGCCCTCGCCTGTCTCTATATTAACTAAAGCTCGTCTGATATTCATTCTAGTATTCCTTTTAGGAATGAATCCACATTGGTCTGAATGTATCAAATCACTAATAACCTTTTTTTAATCTGTTTGATAGTATTTTGCCAAATATTTTGTAAGCAGTGTTAAGTAACGATATTGGTCTATAAGATTCTACCAGATAAGGATCTTTACCTTTTTTATGTATCAACGTTATCAGCCTCCGTGAAGGATTTTGGGAGGCACTTAGATCTATCAGCCTCCATCAGCAGATCATAGATCATAGGTATCAAAACTTTTCCAAATCTTCTATACAGTTCGAATGGGAAACCATCTAATCCGGGTGATGTATTGCCTTTGATACTTTTTAAAGCAGCTGCTATTTCTCTTGGGGTTATGGGACTGTTTAATTCCTTCCTTTTGGCCTCACTTATCGTTGGTATTTTGAGAGTATTCAAATATAATATAACATCTTCCTTTTTAATGGTCATATCCGAACAATATAATTCCTTATAATACTGAAAAAACTCCTCACTTATTACTTGTTGATCCCTCGAGTAAACTCCCCTTTTTGTAAATATCTTAAATATTTGACTATTTGGAGACTGATTACGTATGATATCAGATAAATACCTACTACGTTTACCAGATTAAACAAATTTCCGCTGACCCTGAAAAAACAACGTTTGTTGAGCCTTATTTATCAACATTTTCTTATATTCTTCACGGACCGTCTCTAATCGAGTCTGTACATCATTTGTCGGGTGCCTCACGAATTCCCACTCTAATCTGTTAATATTTTCTTTGTACAGTGTCTCTACCTTCTTAAACGCAAGCTTCTGCTTCCAAATTCTATGACTAAATAATCCTCTCAAGTATGCCTTTAAGGCATCCCAGACATTCTGTATCGATGCCGTACCTAAATTTCTCTCGGAGAACGATCATAAACATGAGGCTCATATTCCATTCTGGATACCCAATGCATAAACTGATTATTGGCCAGCGCAAAATCAATCCTGGATCTTCACAAACCAGAGCTAGCAAACCATGAATATGCTTTCCTTTCTCCGTATAAGCATCTCCATATGTCGATCAATCCCATCTCTTGTGATATTTTAGTCATGGGAGTCAGCCATTTTAGAAATGGAAACTTGCTCCAGCCTGCTAACTCTATCCAAACTTTCGGACATTACTCCGTTAAAATCCCCCGTGCATATCACTGGACACTGTGGGACAGACTCCATAAATTCAAAAAATAAAGATAGCACTCGATAAATCTTCCTTCCTTATCTATCTGTTTTTTAATAATTTCTATATTCAAAGCTTTATGTATGTAAACACTTACTCCACGCGAGTATGATGAACAACGGGAATGAAATTGTCTTTTACCAATACTGTTGATTTTATCTTTGATCATGTGAGTCTCTAAAAGACAGACAATTGCTGGCAAGTGTCTATTTACCAAATCATTCACTATTACCCGCTTAGCCTATCCCCCAACCCCCGCACATTCCACACGAATATCTTGTATTACCTTATAATTTTTTTTTTTTTAATTTCCCTCTCTCTCCCTCAACCCCCCCGTCCCCCAAAAAATCCCCACCCATTCAAACCCAAAAAAGAAAATACCCAATCCCAATGAACCAGAGAACTCCCATCTCTCTGGTACTCTTACAATCGACTAACTGCATTTTCCTCCTCCAGCTCCCTAACCCCCATCCTGTAGCTCTAATCATTTATAATCCATTTAGGTCAAGCCATTTTAACACTTCATCAGTTTTGATAAAAAACATAACTTGCTCTTTATAAATCACTCTCAACTTAGCAGGAAACGTCAATGAGTAACCAATATTTGCACTTCTTAATCTCCGTTTAACGTCATTAAATTCCCTCCTTTTCATCTGGGTTTCTTTAGAGAAGTCTGGGTATATTGCAATTTTTTGTCCATTAAACAATAATTCTTTTTTTATACGACTACCTCTTAAAATTGCATCCCTATCTCTCGAGCACAATACTTTTATAATAATGGCTCTAGGGGGTGCACCGGGTTGTGGCTTTCTTCCAGGCGTTCTATGAGCACGTTCAATCCCAAACAGTGGGGATAAATATTCTTTCCCCACCACTGTAGCTATTAACTTTTCCATGAATCCAACTGTGTCTGTCCCTTCTGCCTCTTCAGGTATCCCCAAAAACCTCAAAATAACATCTACGTGATCTATCCTCTAAATCGGTGATCTTATTTTGCATAGCGGCATTATCAAATTCCAGCTGAGAAACACGCTTATTTATAGTTTTAATTTCGGTCTGGAGCGTCTGTACTTCTGCTTCCGTTTCTTTTATTTTCCCCTGCATTTTATTCAGATTGTCACGAATCAAAGAAATGTCAGTACGTACTGTACCAACTTGAATAGTAAGGTCCTGGAAAGATATACTGGTTTTTTTTAACAACGTCTAATATTGATTCTAGTTTGGCGTCTATATTTCCCAAATGTGTGTCCCCTTCTTCCCTTACAGGTTGAGAATCCGATTCCATTGTAGATTGTAAATCAGATATACTATCAGTATGATTTCTGGAATTAGACCGGGTCTTGGAAGTAGGAGGGGACTTCCACCTTTTTTCCAACCTATTAGAACCACTCACCACTGATCCCTTTGGTGAGGATATACCGCTGATTTTCTATTAGCTTTAGCAGGCATCCCCCCCCTTTCTTTCCCTTTCCTTTTTCTTCTTTCCTTTTCCATTTCTTCCCCCCTCCCCCCCTTCCTTCCTCCTCTATCTACTTATTGATTCACTACCCTCCTCTTCTACTCTTTATATAATCTGTTCCATAAATACATTTTTTCAATTTCAGAACATGATTACACAGAATAGCAATCGTAATAATCAATCAATAAGTATAATAGAATCCAGGATTACAAAACCACCTCAAAAAAAAAAAAAAAGGTGAAGGGTTATATCCAGTAACACATTCAGGCGACAGTAAACGATTTTTTTTTTTTTTAAAGCATCAAGCCCGCCATCGAACCCGCCAAGCAGAGAAGGCGAGGAGTGGAGGAGGTCGGCAGAGCGGCACGTAATGCGTCCTACGTCATGCCGCTTACGTCCCTGGATCATCCCAACCGATTCTAGTGCGTCAAGCCAGAAAAGAGGAAGTAGACAGTGGCGGGGACTGGAACAGTGTCTGAACAGCAGCTAAGTAAGTCGAGTACTCGCTGCTGTACTTTTTTATTTTTGCCCTTTTTGTCTCCAAGCGATTCTTCCCATTGAAATGAATGGGACGGTTAGGTGTAATTACACCTACTCACCACTACCCATGTTACGGCTAGGATGTAAACAATGAAGAGGAGGCAGCGCTGGTACGGCGCGCGCCTCCTCTTCAAATAGCTGATCGGCGGGGGTCCGACACCCGGCACCCCCGCCGATCTGATATTGATGACCTATCCTGAGGATAGGTCATCAATAAATTTAACTTTGAGAACCCCTTTAAAATTATCTCACCAGAGTACCCCTTTAATGCATTAATTTTTTCTAAAGATTAATTCTAGCAGTACCAATGGTTTTCCTATTCAAATAGACTCTACAGTGCATCCGTACATTATGTTTATATTAAATAATAAATACATTTATACGTTATGTCATCAGAATAAGTTCACCTTTATGTTCACGTAGTAATGATAGTTAAACTGTTTTGATACGATAGCACAAAATTCATATTAAAGGGGCTTTATTATATGAATACAGAAGTCATATCTCACAAAAAAAAATAAAACAAAGCACAGACAATGAAAGCTGAAAAATATTGTGGGCTAAATGCTTGGAATAGTTGGACTGAATGGACAAAAGAACGGGTCGCTGTTCTAGTACATTCTAGTTTTTCTCAAAGATTCCAAATTCAAAAGGGCACAAGGAAAAAAAAATACTAATAACTTTACACCTTACGCCTATTTTGCATGCTAAACTGCACTTAAAAAAAGGAAAACAACAAAAAAAGTGCCTGGATTTCAGAGGTCGATTTATTTTGAAATCAGCTCTGTATTTTTCAGTTTTAAAACAATGGCATGTGAACACAGAGGGAGATTTATCAAACTGGTGTAAAGTAGAACTGGCTTTGTTGCCCATAGCAACCAATCAGGTCCCACCTTTTATTTTCCAAAGAAGCTGTGAAAAATGAAAGGTGGAATCTGATTGGTGCTATGGGCAACTAAGCCAGTTCTACTTTACACCAGTTTGATAAATCTCCTCCACAGTCTTACTGCACTGAGCAATGAAAACAACAGAGAAGTCAGTTAGGAAAAAAATGGTATTTTGGGTGAAGAGACTGAAAGATTGCAACCACTAACTGGCATTATTATGGGACACACAAGTTTTCCTCTCTGGAACCCCTAAAATGCGGTCACTCTAGACCAGGGGTACCAAAGTACTTTTTGTAAAGGTCTACATATGTCAGACTGCCATCGGGTGAGGGTCTGAGCTGACAAAGTGTAGAGATAGAGACACCACCAGCAGCCATTCCTCTAATCCCGCCCAAACCACCTTGTGCCCCCACACAGTAATGCTGCCCTCTTAGTGGCTCCAACACAGTAACGATGACCCCTTAGTGCCACTTCACAATAGTGATGCCCCTTAGTGCCTTCCCACACAGTATGATGCCCCTTAGTGACACCTACGCAGTAAGATGCATCTCAATGCCCCTCTTACAGCAGGATGATCCCTTGGCCCCCCAGTTCCTCCCTGGTGGAGCCGCTGTCAGACCGGAAGAAGCAGCAGACACACAGTCCGTTTTTCCTGGATTGAGCGCAGTCATGTGAATCACACTTATGTGCGATAAAACTGACACTATACATTGGAGGAATATAAGCCAACCAATAAGTGGTGTACCATCAGACAAAAGTGTCTAGTCATGCATTTCATTTATTATCCAGCAGGAGCTGCTGTTATAAATTTGGGGCTGTCTATATTTTAGTCTGAATTCTTCCCCAAGCTCCCACTAGAGGGAGCTCTGTAGCTTTGTGCATACTGTGGTTTTAAGTTGAATGTACAAAACATCATGAAGTAAGCTCTCTCCAGTATTCGCTGCATGATACCCAAATGTTATTTTGTAAAACTGTGTCAATGTAGGCGATTTGGGTTTGGAACTGAGTACCTAGGTCATCAGCCTCTAATCAGTGGGGGTCTGTCACCCGGGACCCTCAACGATCAGCTGTTTGAGGAAGTCTTCTCGCTGTTTACCCTATTCCTAGGCCACAAGACTAATAATTGTGACGTCATTGGCCTAGGGAAAGGCGAAAGGGCCGTGGCACTCAAGGTAGCCCTGGGACCTTCTCAAACAGCTAATCAGCACCCCCACCAATCAGATGCTGATGACCTATCTAGAGGACATCAGCTACTAACATACAGATAACCCCTATAATCAGTGTTTTTTTTATTTTTATTTTTTTTAAACTATTTGGATGAAAAGCAAAAAAACAAGATACTAACCTTTAGAAAAGCATTGTCATTTTTAGGGGGGGGGGGGGCTGCCTAAGTGTTTTAAAGATCATGGGATAGAGTCACAGTAAGAAAGTTACTGTATTGTCTGACTGTATGCTGCCGCCTATTCCTAGAAAGCATGATCCTGAGGAGCGAGCACAAGATGGGACATTTCAGTACATACCTGAATAAGATCAGCAGCAGCCAACCACTGTGGAAGCTTTGTCATCTGACTAAGGCACTGGAATAAGGTAGCTCTTAGGGCACAATAATTATCTCCCCTCACTCGTCTTATGGAACCAAAAAAGTGAGACACTTCTTCATAACCCTATAAGAATAAGACACAGAATTAAGAGAGATGTATAACAAACAAAATCACGTTCCAAATCTAATATTCCTAAGCAAAGACACAATTGATGCAATTGCTCCTAAATTTAGGTGCTTAAGTGGTGATTCTTCACAGTCCTCGCCACTTTCTGAAAAGGGGGAGCGGCGGGGCAGGGGTGTGGGCGCATATGATGAGGCTTGGATAAGTAACTCCCTATGTGTCTTTATGGTAATGAACATGTCCTGTGTAGTCAGATCCTGCAGTCATACTCCCATCCCCTACTTTTAGTAGGTTAGCAAGAACCAGAGGAAACATGGCAAGGAGTATGACTGCAGGGTCTGACCACACAGGGCACGTTTATTACCATGAAGGCACACCGGTTCGCCTAAAAGCACAACCACATTCATGCACCTTTGTATCAAACCGTAATAAAAAGCGAACTCACATAAAAGCATACAAAACCTACTCCGCAAAACAAGTAAGACGTGAGTTCATAAAAGGCACCCAGGTATGTGCCAAGCTCTCATCCTGTATAAACTGTAACCATTAATACGATCTCCTAAACTAATCTGTCAATTAACACTGATTGTTCTGTGAAACTAGTAAAATGGTCATTCGGGAAAAAGATGAAATGCAGCAACTCCCAGCACTGACAGGGTCGCATAGCATTATACTGATTTATGATGCTATGTAACCCTTACAGTTCTGGAATGTATTGGATAACACTGACATAATGCGGTCAGTGTTATCCAATACATTCCAGAACTGTAAGGGTTACATAGCATCATAAATCAGTATAATGACCCCGTCAGTGCTGGGAGGTCAATACAGGAGCTGACGTATACTCACACTGCAAGTCTGGAGTGTGGAACTCACTTGTCTGAAAGGGGCCTTACAAATCTCATTGCCCCTCCTGTTCCGACAATTGTCATCACTCATCCTCATGCAGTATCATTGTTTGTGGGCAGCAGAGTGCAGTTTATATGGCACGCCCAGCAAACAATGACTTAGGTGACCACATAAACCATCTTATTACCTGATGAATGAGAGTTTCGCTCATTCATCGGGTAATCGGCGGCACATATGGATGCTCATTAGAGTTAATCTGCCTGAACATTAAGCCGTGTAAAGGCCCGTTAAAGCACTGGATACGCGGTATAAATAGAAGTACTGTGTCAACCATTAGATAAGATTTACTTGAATGAAATGGGCAGGTGACACAAATGACAACGATCTTACCTCTTTCATCGTCTTCGCTACTGTTGTTTTCCCTCTCCATTCCCTTTGGCAATAATCTATAATGTCAACTTCCAGCCCCACTCCTAATATAAGGTCATCTAAGGAACGAGAATTATTTTACACAGTTATATTACAAATGTTTAAAATTTAATAAAACATAGCTATTAATTCAGCATCGTTCTCAGCAGAACCAGTAAATACTTGGGGATTGGTAAATACTTATGATGTCACACAACCATGTCACCAGATGGTCCATGAGCCGATCCACTCTAGGAATGTCACCCCACAATGTAGATGTATAACAGAATAGTGTAAGGGTGTAGAAAACAAACAGAGCCTGCATAGCCCTTCACAAATCAGAGGGCACACGTACAAACTAATTCCGATATTACACAGTGACAAAAGGAGATGAGTGATTCGATCCGCCTCATCAGCAAAGGTTCTTCACCTGCGAGGGGCTGTCCCCATCCGCCTCTTGATTGACAGGGCCGGACATCTCGCTCATCCGTAGTAACAAACAAATCAGCAATTCAAATAGGAGTGAGGGACCTGCTCACAAGAGCTTACACTCAACGGGGAGATAGGGGTGGCACAAAAGGTAGAAAAGAGCTTGTTTTATACAAGGGTCCAGCCATCTTAGCTAAATAGGGGAGTAGGGTTGCACCGGGTATCGAATTTTTAGTCACCTTGTCTCCCCCCCCCCAAAAAAAAATAAAAATAGGATAGGACTGTTCTATTATGGGCTGGACGTTTTATAAAATGCGGAATGCACGCAGCTTTTTTTGGCGTTTTTATTTTTTCGCGTGGTATCGAATAGTATCGAGTATCTCAATACTTTTTTATGGTATCGAAACCAAATCAAAATTTTGGTATCGTGACAACCCTATAGGGGAGTACATCTAAAGCTGCACGAGCCAGTCACCGGCAAGTATATGAGCTACATGGGGTGTACTAGATACGGTTAGGTGAGAGGAGCAGGTTCTGAGCAATAATGTTGAAAGGGGTGGATGGAAAAGCGTCAGATTAGCAAATGTGACATGCCACCCAAAAAGATGTGTTTTGCAAGAGCGCTTTAAACTGTAGGTGTTGGGAATTAACCTGACTGTCCAGGGAACTGGTGCAGTCTTGGAGACGGGAGTAAAGAGGTTTGGATTATGGAGGATGTTCGTTGCAAATTATTGGCAGAAGGTAGAGCAGAGGCTGGGTGGTAGAAAAGGGATGAAAATACAGTGCAGAACTGCAGAGAGCTTTATAGGTGAAAGGGAGAAGTTTAAATTGAATCCTATATTGTATGGGTAACCAGTGCAGCAACTGGCACAGGACAGGGTGTGTTGCCTACAGGTTATGGTAGGGCCACATACTGGTATGGAAATATCTGGTTTAGGAAGGTTAGCACAAGTTCAGTTTGTGAAAGATTTCATTTCAGATAATGAGAGGACGTGATACATGGTTGGAGAAGTCACACAAATGCCACTGTCATAGAGGCCTCTATAGAAAGTGCCTGACAAGTCTCATAAGATGCTCATAAAGGGTTAAAATCTGGTGCACAGAAAACTTGCTGTAGCGCATTTTCACACAGGATTTTAAGGTTGAACATTACCTCTGCATCCTTCCGAACACCACGTTCAGGCCCACAGCAGGAGACAAAGTGAAATCCCCTCAGAGGTTAAACTACAGTATGGAAGGTGATCAAATGGAAGACTTTAAAAGGAACCAACCTGTCACAATGAACACGGCGTCTGAGCTGAAGACAGCATGTTATAGAGCAGGAGGAGAGGAGCAGATTGATATATAGTTTGTGGGAAAAGAGTCAGTAAAATGTGCAATTTATTCTTTGAAGTCAAGGAGGCGGTCTCATCAGTTATTGACAGCCTTCCCTCTATGTGTATACAGAGATAGCTGTCAATCACTGATAGGACAGTCTCCTTGACTTCAAAGATCAGAACGAGCAGGAATTTAAATGTATAAACTACAAGTTTTACTGAAACTTTTCCCATAACACTATATATCAATCTGCTCTATAACATGCTGCATGCAGATAACACTGCATTTTCATGGTGACAGGTTCCCTTTAAAGATATTTTCCAGGACTTAACTACTGATGACCGATCCCAAGGATATCAGTATCAGATCGGTAGGGGTCTGACACCCAGCAATCCGCTGTTTCACAAGCTCCAATGCTGGACCCAGGCACTAGACTCTGTAGTGATGGGCCTGGTTCCTGCAGTGCTGCTCCCTTTCAAGTAAGCGCTAATCTAATATTGATGACCTATCCTAAAATAGGTCCTGGGTAACCCCATATAAAAGTAGAGGAAGCTGAGCAGATTGATATATAGTATTGTGAGGACAGCTTCAGTATAACTTGTATTTTAAATTCCTGCTTATTCTGAGCTTAGGAGTCCAGTGGGCGGTCCTAACAGTGACTGACAGCCTTCCCTGTACGAGTGTGTATACAGAGATAGCCATCAATCACCGATGATGGCCATTGGACTCCTAAGCCAAAAATGACCAGTAATACTGATTCTTAGTTATACTGAATCTTCTCTCACAATACTATGGGGGAGATTTATTAAGACCAGCATTTTACACATTGGTCTTAAACTGTGCTGCACAGTGCAAGCAGAAACCTTTTGGCTATGGTGCACGCGAGCGGGTGCCATCTTTAAAGTGATGTCTTCGGGTTGTCAAGGGGTTTTAAGGTGTTGGGATGCAGAGGTCCTGTCTATGGCCCACATTTTACAAAAGTAGCAAGAATGTCCTAAAGGGACAAAAAGTTATACGTTTTGCACAAACCAGAACCCGTTCCAAAATGTGTGACTTTTGTAAGCCAGAAAACTGGTGTAGGAGCTTAAAGGGGTTGTCCACTCCTTTTACTATTGATGACCTATCCTGGTATCCCGCCAATCAGTTGTTTCAGAGCAGCAGTGGACACTGGTTACTCTACGGTTGCTCCCACTGAGGAGAACGGGAGAAGGCTGCAGTTACAAGCTCTTTCCACTGCACAATGGATGGAACCGTGTAGTTCCAGACCTGAAGCTACTCAAACAGCTGATGGGCAATGGGCGGAGTGTCGGACACGTGCCAATCAGATATTGACAGCTTATCCTGAGGATGGGCCCATGGACCATCCCTTTTATAAATCTTCCCCTATATAATGTTCTGCTCAGCCCCTCATGCTCTGTTAACAGGATGCCTGATGTGAGAGGTTCCCTTAATAAAGACTTTTAGCTCTGAACCAGATGACGTTTTACAACACATGCAACAGAAGACAAGAGTAACTGGTCCAACATCACCGCTTATAGACCATACATACTGTGCACTATGGGTACAGTTCCATGATGTCTTGCTTCCCCCAAAATATTTTAGGGCAGTTTTGATTCTAATGAAATGACAGGTTCCCATTGTGTGTAGACAGACTGCAAGCTACAACTTCTTCATCAGCTGTGTACGGGAGACCAAGTTCTCACTAGAAGAGGATACGCGGTACACACAAGCACAAACTGAGGGACAGAATTTAAATGACAGCATAGGAAAAGGGAAACAGAAAGCTACAAACCTGTTGGACCCTTTTCAGTTGATGCCGTCTCTTTCTGGATTCTCTCTTTTTCAATTTCTTCTTCATCTCGATAAATGTCTTCATCACTGACAAGAAAACGAAATGGTATGGGAAGATAAATTAGGGCCCATTCAGACAGCCGTGTTTTTGCAGATATGCACATGGTCGCACAATTTGCGGAACACACATGGCCGGCACCCCATACAAAATGCCTATTCTTGTCCGCAATTGTGCGCGATCTAATGCTGCCCATTGAAATTAATGAGCCCACATCTCAGTGCGGAATAGATGTGGACCCATTAACACGGTTGTGTGAACGGGCCCTTATAGGAGTGATCAGACAAGTTTGAAAAAAAAAAAAAAAAAATAAAAATTAAAAATCATGTACTAGTCTACTGTCATGTGGAATATACTAACTCCATGATCAAGCATTCCAAAAGCTTTAACTTTTTTTTTATTTTTCCGCCTATGTAGCCATATGATGGCTTATTTTTTTGCGGGACAAGTTATAGTTTCTAATGGCACCATTTTTGGGTACACATACCGTATTTTTCGCCCTATAAGACGCACTTTTTTCCCCCAAAAGTAGGGGGAAAAATGCTGTGCGTCTTATAGGGCGAATACAAGTGAGCGCTTCCATAAGGAAGCGCTCACTTGTACGTAGGGACCCCCATCAGACCTCAGATCAGCCCACCCAGCCACTGATAAAGACCATACTTACCTGTTCTGCGCTGCCGCTGCCGTCCGGTCCCACGCTCCGCGCTCCTCTCTCTTCCCTGCCGGCACGCACTATGACCTGACGCTGCGGCGTCAGGTCATAGTGCGTGCCGGCAGGGAAGAGAGAGGAGCGCGGAGCGTGGGACCGGACGGCAGCGGCAGCGCAGAACAGGTACGGTAAGTATGGTCTTTATCAGTGGCTGGGTGGGCTGATCTGAGGTCTGATAGGGGCACAAGACGCTAATCTGAGGTCTGATGGGGGCACATTCTGCTGATCTGAGGTCTGATGGGGGCATGATATGAGGTCTGATGGGGGCATGATATGAGGTCTGATGGGGGCACATTCTGCTGATGTGAGGTCTTATGGGGGCACATTCTGCTGATCTGAGGTCTGATGCTGATCTGAGGTCTGACGGGGCACATTCTGCTGATCTGAGGTCTGATGGGGGCACATTCTGCTGATCTGAGGTCTGATGGGGGCACATTCTGCTGATCTGAGGTCTGATGGGGGCACATTCTGCTGATCTGAGGTCTGATGGGGGCACATTCTGCTGATCTGAGGTCTGATGGGGGCACATTCTGCTGATCTGAGGTCTGATGGGGGCACATTCTGCTGATCTGAGGTCTGATGGGGGCACATTCTGCTGATCTGAGGTCTGATGGGGGCACATTCTGCTGATCTGAGGTCTGGTGGGGGCACAGTGAGATGGTATGGGGGCACAGGGGGCTGATATGGGGGTCTGATGTGATGTCCTTAAATTTATGGGCAGTCTGATAAGAGGATCTGATGAAAAATATTTTTTTCTTATTTTCCTACACTAAAACCTAGGTGCGTCTTATGGGCCGGTGCGTCTTATAGGGCGAAAAATACGGTAACTTACTGATTAAAGGGGTTTTCTAGGATTTAACTACTGATGACCTATCCTCAGGATAGGTCATCAGTATCTGATTGGTGGGGGTCTGACACCGGGGACCCCTGCCGATGAGCTGTTTGAGAAGGCACCAGCGCTCCCGTGAGCGCCGCGGCCTTCTCTTAGCTTTTCCTAGGCCAGTGACATCACGTTCATCCGTCATGTGGCCTAGGAGTGGCTCAGCCCCATTCAAGTGAATGGGGCCGAGCGCGATACCAAGCACAGCCACTATACAATGTATGGCACTGTGCTTGTTGAGCTGCTAGAAGGTACCGGTGCTCACGGGAACGCCGGTGCCTTGTCAAACAGCTGATCGGCGGGGGTTCCGGGTTTTGGAAAAAGAAAAATAGTTTTGCATCGCTGCACCCCAAGACATAACGGTTTTATTTTTCGTTCTATAGAGATATGTGAGGGCTTTAGTTTTGCGTGATGACCTGTAGTAGTTACTGGTATCATTTTGCGGTACATAAACACTTTTTGATCACTTAGTCCATTTCTTTGGTGGCGAATAACTGCAATTCTGGCATTTATTATTTTACGGCATTCAGCATGTGGGATAAATGACGTGATAAATGAACAGTGCAGGTAGTTACAGATGTGGTGATACCAAACACGTGGAGGAGATTTTTTTCTTTGCCGTTTTTTCCATTGAAAAGCATTTTTCAATAGAAAAAGGTGTATTTTTTTTTTTTATTTAATAAAACTTCATATAAAGGGTTTTCTCACCTGGAACATTGGCAGCTTACTGGTAGGACTAAGCTCCCAAAGAAACCGAGATAGCACTACTTATGCTCAGCTGTCCTCCATTAATTTCTATGGGAGCACAGAAAATAGCCAAATGCTGGCTTGGCTACTTCCGGCACTTCCATAGAAGTAAATGGAGCAGTTGCTCTCCATTCATTTCTATGGGATTTCCAAAAACAGCTAAGAAGGCACGTTCAGCTATTTTCAGCGCTCCCATAGAAATGAATGAACTTTGGGTGCTCCATTCTAGAGGCAGAACCACCTCTAGGGCCCACACCTCTCTGACATTGGTGGTATATCATGGCGATATGCCACCAATGTTCCAGGTGAGACAACCCCCTTTAACTTTTACCATTTATTATTCCCACAAGGGAACTCTGACAGGCGATCTTCTGATTGCTTCTATAAAATGCACTGAACTGCTTATGCAGTATAGAGAATTATACTGTCAGTACTATACTGACAGGCTCTATCAATACTGCACCTCAGAGCAGGCCTGGGAGCATTCATTGGGCCTCTGGATGCCATACTCAGACATGGGCACCATTCTCTATTAAATGAAACTGTGGGAAAGTACAGTGACTCAAAAATAACTTACATGTACCCCAAAGTGGTGCCAATGAAAAATACAAGTTGTCCTGCAAAAAACAAGCCCTGATCCTGCTACGTCATGGGAAAAATGAAAAGTTATGGATTTTTGTTTGAAAAAAAATCTAAATGCAATGATGATTAAAAAGTAATATCCTGGACTCTGTGCAGTAAACACTCCCCAGCGCCTCCCTTCATGGTTGGACACATAGGTACATGGCTTGTTACCTTACAGTTATCAGAGGGGTTTTGCGTCATTTTACTACTGATGACCTATCTTCAGGATAGGTCATCAGTATGTGATTGGTGGGGGTCTGACTTCCAGGACCCCCGCCAATCAGCTATTTTTGAAGGCGCCGGCAGGCCTGTAAGCATCGCGGCCTTCTTTCTGCTTTTCCTAGGTCAGTCACAACACGTTCATGTGTCACTGGACCTAGGCACAGCTCAGCCCCACTCAAGTGAATGGGGATGAGCGCGATACCAAGCACAGCTGTGCTTGGTGAGCTGCGAGAAGGTAGCGGCGCTCACAGAAGCGCTGGTGTATTCTCAAACAGCTGATCAGAGAGGGTCCCGGGTGTTGGACCCCACTGATCAGATACTAATGACCTATCCTCTGGAAATCTCTGAAAACCCTTTTAATTTATCACTAAATATAATATGTAGGGTTAGGGCTCTGTTCACACTGGTACATTCTATTTTAGTAAATGCTCATATCAAAAACCAGTTTTAATGGATCTATCAGGTTTCTTTTTTCCAGACAGAATAGTGCAGAAGAGCACATTATTCTGCTCATCAGAGGCTACTGATGCCAGTGTGAACATGGCCTTGTACTACTGTGGGCCTGTAGGAGGCTATTGGGCATGTGTGTGCTATAATGGCAGCACTAGTTTTGTGTATGGATTATACACTCAGTTACTCTAGAGTCCATGGTGTGGTACTATGCAGTGGAAAAGTGAGCTGCACACATGATCCAATGGCATAAAACTCACTCATGCTGACCACCCGTATAATAGCCAGGAACACAAACCAGGGCTTGTAGCTGAGAACTCAGCCGGTTTGCAATATTGCAAGATAAACCACTGCAAAAATAATCCTGAAAACCAGGTGGAACCTCCTAACAATATGTGAGGACCAGTCTAAGGCCCCTTTCACACGGGCGAGATTTCCACGCGGGTGCAATGCGTGATGCGAACGCATTGCACCCGCACTGAATCCTGACCCATTCATTTTAATGGGGCTTTTCACATGAACGTTTTTTTTCACGCATCACTTTTGCGTTGCGTGAAAAACGCAGCATGTTCTATATTCTGCGTTTTTCACGCAGCCCAGGCTCCATAGAAATGAATGGGGGTGCGTTAAAAACGCAACGCATTGCATCCGCACGCAATCCGCGCGTTTTTAACGCAACGCATCCGCAACGCATTCTGAACAAATCCGCGACGCTCGTGTGAAAGAGGCCTAATACTCAAACCAGGTGGAACCTCCTTCTAACAATATGTGAGGACCAGTCTAATACTCAAACCAGGTGGAACCTCCTTCTAACAATATGTGAGGACCAGTCTAATACTCAAACCAGGTGGAACCTCCTTCTAACAATATGTGAGGACCAGTCTAATACCCAAACCAGGTGGAACCTCCTTCTAACAATATGTGAGGACCAGTCTAATACCCAAACCAGGTGGAACCTCCTTCTAACAATATGTGAGGACCAGTCTAATACCCAAACCAGGTGGAACCTCCTTCTAACAATATGTGAGGACCAGTCTAATACTCAAACCAGGTGGAACCTCCTTCTAACAATATGTGAGGACCAGTCTAATACTCAAACCAGGTGGAACCTCCTTCTAACAATATGTGAGGACCAGTCTAATACCCAAACCAGGTGGAACCTCCTTCTAACAATGTGAGGACCAGTCTAATACTCAAACCAGGTGGAACCTCCTTCTAACAATATGTGAGGACCAGTCTAATACCCAAACCAGGTGGAACCTCCTTCTAACAATATGTGAGGACCAGTCTAATACTCAAACCAGGTGGAACCTCCTTCTAACAATATGTGAGGACCAGTCTAATACCCAAACCAGGTGGAACCTCCTTCTAACAATATGTGAGGACCAGTCTAATACTCACATGTCCAGGGACAACTCCTTCTGCACTGTATGTATTTGACCCGCAGTCTTCTTGGATTTTGATGTCCGACTACTTTGGGAACTACAGATCCCATCAGTGACATCTTCATGTAATATCTCTACAGTATCAAGTTCATCTTCCTGTGATGGATCAGTTGGTTGCTTTTCAGGTCTGTTTTTTACACAGTCTCCCATTGCTTTGGAGCCCTCACGAGCATCTACGGCATCTGGGACATCGTCTGGTTGCTTTTTCTCAGTCACTGAAAGACTATCACTTACGCTTTCACCCCTAGGAAGAAAATAAAGATGGATGGAAATACATCTTTCCAATAGGTCCAATCAGCTTCAAACATAAACTTAGGGTCTGCTTGGTCAAACCAGGTTCTAGTTTTAAATGTCTGAGCTTATCAGTTTCCTCCAGACTAGCAGACTTCCCTGACCTTATGTAAAACCTTCACTCATA
Source organism: Rhinella marina (assembly GCA_900303285.1). NCBI lineage: Eukaryota > Metazoa > Chordata > Amphibia > Anura > Bufonidae > Rhinella > Rhinella marina. The sequence continues at coordinate 185,625 of ONZH01001617.1, forward strand.
ATAGTGCACTCCAAAGCCAGGTCCTGGTGTAAGGTTATTCTGTCCAGAGCAGATAGAATTAGCTTATTTAAGATAGTAAGATATTCTGGGTAAATCACCTGTATGGTTAGAGGAAAAGGTATTTGAAGGGGCTGTCCCACCTCGCCGTTACTAAGGTGCGATGGGGCTAAGTGCTGACCAACAGGTGGCCAGGAAACAGCAGAGCAGGCCGGAACTTTGTTGTTTCAGTATCTCCCATTGTGATGGGATAAAGAAACAGTGTAGCACAGCAAGTTACTGTATGCCGTTTCCCTAACTCAGAAACAGAATAGCTTGCTGTAATGTGCCATGTTATTTCCGTCACCCCACCCTGAAATACTCCACATCTCCCACTGCTGAGACACATTGAAGCTGGCGTTTTCTGGCCAAGGGGTTGTGTCACTTCATCAAGTTGCATTTATCATGTAGATAAAGTTAATACAAGGCACTTACTAATGTATTGTGATTGTCCAAATTACTTTGTTTGCTTGCTGGATTCATTTTTCCATAACATTATACACTGCTCATATCGAGGTGTTATGGCCACTGCCGCAGGGCAGATAAGAGGTGGTCCGGATGGGAGCTGCTGCGCAATCGTGCTTATGTGCACTCCAATGGTCCCAGCCCCTAGAGAGGCCGATGCTTTTTCCTATAGTGTGCAAGCACGACCACTGCTGCTGGACTGCAGGGTGGTCGTAACCCCTAGAAATGAGCAGTGTATAATGTGATGGAAAATGAATCATGAAATGAATCACAATACATTAATAAGTGTCTTATATTAAAGGGGCGGTCCAGGTTCAGAGCTGAACCCGGACATATCCTCCTCTTCACCCAGGCAGCCCCTCTGAGATGAGCATTTCACATATAGCGCACGGCAAGGGCTTTTTTGTTTACAAACTTAGGATAGCGCTAAAGCCCACCCATTAGTGCCGGTGACTAGAAGCCTAGCAGAGAGCCGGTATGTCTCCAGATCTGCTGAAAAAGCCCTTGCCCTCTGGCTCATCTCCGAGGGGCTGCCTGGATATGTCCGGGTTCAGCTCTGAACTCAGACAATCCCTTTAACTTTGTCTACATGATAAATGTAATTTGCTGAAGTGATACAATCTCTAAGTTTTTCAGATCATATCACAAAGTAATTTTAGGCTCTCAGTATTGAAATTTCGCTATCCCAATTTGACAATTTGAGGTATTTGCAGTTAAAGAAGCACTGACACAGAAAATTTTTATTCTCTGACCTGTTAGAGAGGTATATGATGTAAACTATATTGAATGTAATGTTCTTACCAGTGTCTGTATTTGCGAGTTATAACCTCCCTTCTGCTTCTCATCTGTGTCATGTGAACAGCACTCAGCCTTTCCAAGTAACATAGCAAGTCAGTGTCTGTATGCATTCCTATGGGAGGTAACTGACTTCCTGTCCTGTGTCAGTTGGAGATCAAAGTATTGGTGACATGACACAGCTGAGGATCAGAAGGGAGGTTTTAACTCACAAATACAGTCACAGGTATTTTTCTTACCAAACAGGTCAGAGAATAAAACATTTTTGTGGGTGTGCTTCTTTAAGTCATGCCCTTCTTTCTTTTCAGATTAAAATGTACTTTCTCATACTGGGCCATTCAAATCAACAAGGCACAGGAGAAAAAGAGGTGGGAGAAAACTCTGTTGCGATTTTAGAAAATATCTTGTTATCTGTTCTTAACTCTTCACCCAATTAAAATGATAAGATGACACAATTTATGCTGGTCCATAGACTGCACTGTACACCTTTATTCTTATTTAAAATGAATTATCGTTCCTCTCAAAGCTGTGGGTGATGTAGATCAGGTGATGCTTATGGAATGGTCTTGTCTGTATGTAAGAAACTATTGGATTGACGTGTTAGCCATAAAGGGTATATTAGACTGACAGATTTTCTGCCCGACAATTGCTAATGTGCGCTCCTATGAATGTCGGTCTGTCAGTCTAATACTGCCTCTACATTCCAGTTGGGCAGTCCAGATCTTTCAGAATGCTGAAAGATCTGGATTTGCCGGCGGCAGATTGCTCTAATAGCGATCTGCCGCCAGCACACCGCTGTCCTGCATGGGGATGAGCGATGGCATAGCGAGCTCTCTTCCCCATGTTGGAGGACATCGATGCATGGGGAGGTGGCCTCCCTGGCGACTAGCAGCATCTGCTCAGCTCCTCCCGCTCTAAAACATGCTGCCTACAAATTGCACTTTATTAGGCGACAGATTCTGTCTTAAAGGGAACCTGTCATCACCTTTATGCTGCCCATACTAACGGCAGCATAAAGTAGAGACAGGTGAGTTGATTTCAGTGGTTTGTCATTTATAAGTAAAAAGTAAGTAGTTGCCGAGAACCAACATCACAATCATTGCAGATTAGGCCTGGAAAAGAGTCCCGGCCACCTGAGAAGAGTCATGGTTATTCATGAATTCCTGCTCTCCCTGCCCACCTGCTGATGACTGACAGGCTTCTACCTAGTTTTCTCCCTTTCTCCTAGGAGAGAACTGCCAGTCATCAGCAGATGGGCGGGACAGCAGGAGATTATGAAGAACCATGACTCTTCTCAGGTAGATTTGACTCTTTTCTAGGCCCAGGCTGCATGATTATGATGCTGGTACTCAGCAACCACTTACTTTTAGCTCATGAGTGACACACCGCTGAAATCAGCATTTCCATCACTATTTTATGCTGCCCTCAGTGAGGTCAGCATAAAGTTGATGACAGGTTCCCTTTAAAGGGGTTATCTGGGAATTTGAGATTGATGGCCTATCCTCAGGATAGGTCATAATATCAGATTAGCTGAGGCTCTGATTCCTGGCACCCTGCTAATAAACGGTTTACAGATGCCACTGCACTCACTGGAGCTCCAGTGAACACTGTGGTCTCTTAGCAGCTTACCAAGCACAGAGTCCTACACTGTACAGCAGCTGCACTTGATATTGCAGCTCGCTGCCATTCACTTCAAATGAGCTGAGCTGCACAAAGGCCACGTGACTGATGTATGGAGACCGACCTAGAAAAAGGCTCAGGTACATACGGAGCACCGTAGCCTCTTCAAGCAGCCGACTGGTGGTAGTCCTAGGAGTCGGACCCTCACAAATCTGATACTGATAACCCATCCTGAGGACAGGCCCTAAATATAAAAATTCCTGTATAACCCCTTTAAAGAGTTAATGTGATCTTAGACATTTATGGTTTATTTATATACCAAAAATGTTTGATAAATGTGGTTCCCATCTGTAGAACCAGGGTGCCCCTCACCCGGCTTCTTCCAAGCTGTGAAAGGTGGCTCTCTTCACAGAGTTTTATCATTACAGTCTTTGGCATATACATAGGATAGCAAGCTCAGATGTTCTCTGTATCCGATAGCCTAAAATAATTTAAAAAGTACTATGTTTGGAAAATCCATTTGACAGGATTAAAATCTTGGTATACCCATCAGTCATTTCCGGCTGGGGATCCTGGAACAACCTGGACCTCTTACTGCATTCTGGCAGGTTTCCAACATCTGCTTTACCATCGTTTGGATTGCTCCACTCTCCAGACAATCTTTTTGGGTTCGGATCCACACGTTCCAGCTCCATTATTCCTTTATTCTGCTTAGTGCCGATTTCTTCACCATCCAGAAAATCTCTGAAACATGATGAAAAAACAGAGTTTAGTCTTAAAGCTATAACTAATACAGTAACTAGACCTGGCTGCAGGGTGTCCATCTGCCGAGATCCACTATGATCACAAGAACGGACCACACCCTTTGCAGTTTTAGCAGACACAGAGAGGCTTAGTACAGTAGCTTAGCCACATTCAAGAGAATGAGCTGCAATACCAAAGCTGGGCTTCAATGCCTGCTCATGTGACCAGAGGGGTCCGGACCCTGCAGTCCCCACACAACGCAAAGCAGAAATCTAAATAAGAAAACTGTATGTATGAGATGCATTCTGCGATAACTGCTGGGAAAAAGTTTTCAAAAACTAGTGCAAATATTAAAAGAGAATGATCGACCATAGCAACTATTTAGTGCGGACGCTAGGTTAGGGACAGTCGGTAGGGTAGACCATGCGGCAGTGCAGTCCGAGGTTATGTCTCGTGTAAATTATTTTACATGTAATAATCTGATAGAAAACATGCAGAGTGGTAGAGAACTCACCCATTTTCTAGCTCATTGCTGTTTTCAGAAGTGAAGTCTGTCGTCTGGTATAAAAGGACACCTCCACGGCACAGTTGAGAATCTCAGGTTCGAGCTGCTGCGAGCTCTCAGGAGGGCCTTCCTCTTCCTCTTTCACGGGGACATCTGGCTCTTCTTTACTGCAATGAAAATAGGCGTACAATTGTCCCATCGCACAGTGGAAACATCAATAATAGTCACACTGCTGAGGAGCTTCCTGTGTGGAAAGAAACGCGTTGCCTCCCACAGCAATCGTTCTATGACTACACTGAATGAAGTAAGAACCGGTCCAGCAATGACAGATCACCTCGTCACACAGCATCAGTGCTGATGACGTCCCGGGTGGCGATGAAAGGCATGTCATCTAGTGAACAGGCGTATAACAGCAGTACAGTAGTGAACGGCCTCAGTACAAAAATAGCAGCAATCATGTATGACAAAAGAGGAAGTGCAGTGTATAATTATCACTGCGGGTGCTTGTTCTGCAATTATATCCAGAAGGTCTGTATTCACAGATCCTATTGATGGGCGGGAGAAAAATACAGAAGGCACATGGAAGTTATCTGGAGAACCTATATACGGTCTTGGTTGCTTCTTACACCAATGGAGACATGCCCAGGACACCATTATACCGCACCACTATGGGAGTTTCTCCATCTAGAACAAAGCTGGCTCCAGATGGCCAAAACCAGAGACCGCTGTGCCCCCTCATGTCTGATCTTCTAGACCAGGGATCTGCAACCTCCAGCACTTCAGAAACAACAACTCCAGAGTGCTTCATTAACTTCTATGGGAGTTAGAATAACAGCCGAGTATGTTTGCATGCTGGGAGTTGTAGTTTCACAGCAGCTGGAGTGCCAAAGATTGCTGATCCCGGTTCTAGACTTTCTATGAGCCTGTTCACATAAAGAGAGCAAATCCAGAATGAAGGGGCACAGCACTCTGCTAAGAGTCTCTGCTCCCTTTAAAGATCATGTAAGCAGACCCAGGAATCAAAACTTGTGGAAAACAGTTCAAACGTCCCTTTTTTGTAAACAATATGTACCCTTGGATTCTGGGAAATCTGTGCAACTATATATATATATATATATATATATATATATATATACACACACTTACACTTCATGCGACTTTTCTCACACATCATGCGACCTCTTAACACTCAGCTTCTAGTTTATCAGTAGCCTAGTCAATGCAGACCACAAGTGAAGGTGGGCACTGCGGGGTCTGACAGCACTGCACCCACTCACTAGTTAGATACACAGTGCTCGCCATCACACACTCGTACCTGGCAAGAATGTCGCCACCAAGTAACGCAGCGCAGCGACTACCGTGGGAAGCACCGGAAGTGGGGTCCCTCAGCGCTGCACTTCCCTGCCTCAAACCTCCACCCAGCCTGTCACTTACAGCCAATCAACGCGCCTTGAGCCAACGTCCAATCAGCTTGCCACCTTTAATCATCCAATCAGGGAAGGTGTGGCATATGGCTTTTGTGTACACGACACCGTATGAGCGGCGACTGGTGTTTGGCTGTAGGGCTCAGTTGGGTGGTGTGGGCTGGTTTGGAGATGCGTGCGCTTAGTCTGGGCATAGTTTGCGGGTTTGTGCGTGTCTGATGGAATTAATGAGCTGTCGGTGACGTTGAGTTCAGTTGCTGAAGCTGAGTCACTAGGCTGCGGCTCTCCATGTAAATCATATTCAGTCAACCTAAAAAGAATACTTGAGCTACTGCCATGAAAGGTAGACGTTGCAGTAATCATGCAGTGCCCTGCCCCAGCCATGGCCCTTTTTTATACCAGTGGTCATACATGCAACTGCTGGTGTGCCTCAGGTCTCATGCACACAGTAGTGCCATACAGTCACAGCTTGTGTTCCGTGGTATGTACAGATATACTCTTCATACCTCCCAAGTGTCCCTCTTTTGGACCCAAGTCCCATCTGTCCCTCTTTGATCGTTAAATGTCCCTCTTTTTGACCTGGGGAATTAATGCATAAATGTGCATTAATAAATTTACTAAATTGCCCCTTACTAAAGTGTTTGTATGGTTTCTACCTGTATATTAGACCAGAACTTCATTATTTGATGCAATTTGTACCTTAAAATATCTATAATCTGATGATTTATATGCTAATATTTATATGGACATTGAAACGCAAGAAAAAATTGCCACAGGGGCTCTAGTAATGCTTTGGACGGAGTTAGAGGTGTGGCCTAGTATGAAAAAAACTGCCACGATGTGCACCGCACACATTGTCCCTCTTTTCAATTTTCAAGTTGGGAGGTATGCCAGAAAACCTCCTCTATGAAACATGCTGCAATTTATTTTATGCCTTAGGCCTCCTTCACACAAACGTAAGCCATCCATGCCTGTGCTGTGGACCACAGTGCATGAGCACCAGCTGTGTGGATTGCGGTGCAGACCCATTCAAGTCAATTGGCAGTATACGGCAAAAGATAGGATATGTCCTATCTTTTGTGGTGCGGAGGGACTGACCTGGACCCTAGAGCTTCCAATCCGTGCGTCTACAGATTGGGGACCCATTGCAGTCTACACAGTGGTGTGAATGGGCCCTTATTCACATGTCAATGTTCAGTCAGTAATGTCCATCAGTGATCGTGAGCCAAAACCAGGTGCAGCTCTAAAAAAAACAGGTGCAGATCTTTCCTTATACCTTATGTCTGTGGAGGCTCCAATCCTGGTTTTTGTTCACAATCACTCATGGATGATTGTGCAGAATCTGACACAACAAGCTGCACTCCTTATAAAATCTGTACAAAACATCTGCAACATGCTATCAAATGTGCAGAAAATTCTGCTATGTCTGAAAGCTCTTTTACAGTGGGGGTCCCAGCAGTCAGACCACCACTGATCAGACACTTTTTACCACCTATACAGTGGATAAGTTGTCATTCTGGGACATTGTGTTACATTGAGGTCCTGTCTTGACTATATCTCGGCATCTCATCAGTGCAGAGAATAGACCTCTCATCCAGTTAAAAGGGTTTTCTGAGGCTTAGATACTGATGACCTGTCTTCAGGATAGGTCATCAGTATCTGATCGGTGGGGGTCTGACACCTGGGACCCCAGCTGATCAGCTGTTTGAGAAGCTCACAGCTTACCAAGCACAGCGCCGTACACTATATAGTGGCTGTGCTTGGTATTGCAGCTCAGCCCCAGCCACTTCTTTGGGGCTGAGCTGCTCCTCAGCCATGTGACACATGAATGTGACATCACTGGCCTAGGAAAAGCTGAGAGAAGGCTACAGCGCTACTGTGAGCTCTGCTGCTTTCTTAAACATCTGAGTGGTGGGGGGCCTAGGTGTCGGACCCCCACCGATCAGATACTGATGACCTATCCAGAAGATAGATAATCAGTTATAAGACCGCTCAGATCAGGTAATAGACTCCTTTGCCCACATCTTTATGTTACCTTTATTTTTGTTGTCCCTCGCCGAGATCTTCCAAAAAAGAGCTTTATAACTTATGCTAATGAGGTCCGGCAAGTGCCCAGGGGCGGCGTTACTGCTGCAAGTGCCCAGACCCCTCGGCGCTATTCCCAGAAAACAGGCGCCTCTTTCACCCCTCTGGCCCGCCCTTGTTTAGTATTCTTCTCCTCTCCCTCACATATCTCACACCTGCGCCGCCAGCTGGATTTCGAGGTATGGACTGGTGCAAACGCAGTGCAAATCCCTGCTCCTTTGCCCATAATAGGCACAGCAGTGCGCAGGTGCCGGGCAAGTGAGGAACAGGGATTTGGTGACAGACTCCCTTTAAGCCAATTCTTTCTGCTCTGCACTGATGAGGGGCAATCACCCCCAATCAGCTGTCTGCTGATGAGGTACTTGCTTAACTGTTATCCAGGTCATGTCTCAAGACCTGTTTAAAAGGTCAAACATTGACTTTTAGGCTAGCTACCTTATATCTGGTGGTGTTAGAGGCAAAGCTTACTAAGAGCTGATTTGTATACCTTCTTCCTAGAATTCCATTGGAGCATTGCCTGGTCTATAAGTCTCCTCACACCGATTAGGCGTTCTCCATAAGGAGATATAGTACCCCTTGAGACATCAAACAGATAATGCTACAACCTACAGATGAATTCTTAAAATTAAATAACATAATGCTTATGAAAATGTGTAGAAATCTGGGTCTCACTCCCCTTTTCCAAAATTCACATCCCCACCCGTCCCTTGGTTGAACTTGATGGACCTGTGTCCTTTTTTGACTATATTAACCTCTTCAACCCCAGCCTGTTTTCACCTTCCTGCCCAGGCCATTTTTTGCTAATCTGACATGTGTCACTTTATGTGTTAATAACTTTGGAACGCTTTTACTTATCCAGGCCATTCTGAGAATGTTTTCTTGTCACATATTGTGCTTCACGACAGTAGTAAATTTGTGGTGTTGTCATCTCCAGACTCCGAGGTGAACCCCAGAGATGGGCCTTCTCCTTATCTCCTGACACCCCTGAGAGACAGTCAGTTGATCTATTTTTTAAAGCCCTGGGATTAATGATGAGCCAGATAGAACGACCCAGGCAGTATCCCAATTACTGTCTCTCAAACTGGGACGATTGCTAGCCAAAGATTATTGTTTTCGTTTCAGACAGCACTGTATGGACTCTCAGTGGTATGATCTGGCCCTAAAAGATCATTTCCTTGCGGGTCTTTCTGACTCCTTGAAACACCTACTCATAGGTCAGCCCGAACCTCAGTCCCTGGAGCAAGCCATGGCTCTTGCGGTCCGGGCTGACCGGCATCTATGGGCGCGACGTTCTGATAAATCCTCTAGGTCCCTTCAGTCAACACTGTCGCCACCCTCTTCCTCGGTTCAGGTACTCCCTGTTGATTGCTCTACAGATGAACATATGGAGCTTGGAGTCATGACTCCGGAGCAACGCAGAGAATATCGTTTCAGAAATCATCTGTGTTTTTACTGCGGAGGCAAGATCCACCAACTTGCCAGCTGCCCCAAGAAGGCACGTTCGGGAAACGCCCACTCCTAGGGAACTTATGGGAGGGTTCCCTAGGAGCATAGTTTCTCCCAATATCCAATAAAAAGTTACTCCTGCCCTTTGAACTTGAACTAGGCTCTTGGGCCTATAAGGGTCAGGCATTTGTTGATTCTGGGGGAGCAGCAAATTTTATTAATGCCTCTGTGATTTCTAATCTTCCTAAACCGTTGGTCTCCCTGTTCCCCAGTATCTATGTATCTAGTGTTGTAGTCAAGTACAAGACTCCACAATTTAAGTTATTGGTCACACTGAAGAGATTTGTTTTTTTGGTCATGAATGATCTTTCTATAGACCTAATTTTGGGTCTGCCCTAGTTGGAACTGCATAATCCAGTAATTGACTGGTGCATGGCTGACCTAATTAAATGGGGTCCTCACTGCACTAGTCATCTGGCCTCCATTTGTACACACTCATCCTTTTCTGTTAATCCGACCTTACCTGAGTTGTTTTCTGATTATGCTGATGTCTTTTCCAAAGCCTTGGCTGAGACCCTTCCTCCACATCGGGAGGGGGACTACAAGATAGATCTTATGCCTGGAGCTAAACTCCCAAAGGATAGAATTTTCAACCTCACCCTTCCTGAAAGAGAGTCCCTGAAAGAATACATACAGAGCAGCCTAGCCATAGGTCACATCCGCCCTTCTGAATCTCCTATTGGGGCGGGTTTTTTTTTTGTGGAAAAGAAGGACGGGGGACTCCGTCCCTGCATCGACTACAGGAATTTAAATCAGATCACTGTAAAAAATCAGTATCCCTTGCCTTTAATCCCTGACCTCCTGAACCAGACCACTGGGTCCGCCTGGTATACTAAGTTGGATCTCCGTGGGGCATACAACCTCATTAGAATCAGACAAGGAGATGAATGGAAAACTGCCTTTAACACTCCACTGGGACATTTTGAGTACCTAGTTATGCCTTTTGGTCTCTGTAATGCCCCAGCGTTTTTCCAGGGGTTTATGAATAATATTTTTCAGGACATTTTGGGACTTTTTGTCATAGTTTACCTTGACGATATTCTGATATTCTCCCCTGATTGGGACTCTCACGTAGGTCATGTATGTATGGTTTTGCAAAGACTTAGAGATAATAAATTGTTCGCTAAACTTGAGAAATGTCTTTTTGCAGTCCAAAAAGTCTCCTTCCTGGGTTATGTGTTAACATCTCTGGACATCCAGATGGACCCTGCTAAGGTTTTGGCCATTTCTGAATGGGTCCGCCCCCACTAGTCTCAAGTCACTTCAGCGCTTCCTGGGATCCTGGGAAACTACTATCGTAAGTTTATTCATAATTTTTCTGTGATAGCGAAGGCCCTTACTGATCTTACTCAAAAGGGAGCTGATGTTGTGACTTGGGATCCTTCGGCGGAAGAAGCCTTTAAAATTTTGAAATCTGCCTTCATAAAGACTCCAGTGTTAATTCAGCCTGATCTCCTCAAACCGTTCATTGTAGAGGTGGATGCTTCTGAGCATGTGGTAGGGGCAGTTCTATCTCAGGGTTCTTCTACCTTTACAAATTTGAGACCGTGTGCTTTCTTCTCCAAGATGTTCAGCTCTGCTGAAAGAAATTACGATATTGGCAACAGGGAGTTATTAGCCATTAAATTAGCACTTGAGGAATGGAGACATTTCCTGGAGGGGGCAAAATTTCAGTTTACTGTGCCAACGGAACACAAGAATTTGGTATATTTAGCTAATGCTAAACGTTTAAATGCCCGTTAGGCCAGAATGGCCTTGTTCTGTTCCCGTTTTAATTTCGTTGTTACGTATCGTCCAGGTTCCAAAAATGTTAAGGTGGACGCTCTCTCTCGCAGTTTTGGGTTCGCCGACTTCTTGGAATCTGAGCCAGAAAATATTTTGTCCCTGGGTGTAGTACTTGCTGTGGTCTCTTCCATCCTGGTATTTCAAATCCGTGCCAGTCAGCCTTTGGCACCCAAAGACCTTATGGAAGGCAAATTATTCGTACCATCTACGCCTTAAAGTGTTGGAAGAGGCCCACAGTACATCCCTGGCCGGCCATCCCGGCATCAGAGGTACTAAAGAGTTATTGTCTCGAAATTACTGGTGGCCCTGATGGGCTAAAGATGTGTCTTCATTTGTGTCTGCCTGTCATACCTGTGCCCGGGGGAAAAGCCCTAGAGTACTACCTGAGGGGCCATTATGTCCTCTACCTATACCCAGCAAACCTTGGACTCATATTTTCATGGATTTCATAACCCATCTGCCAGTTTCCATGGGTAACACGGTAGTATGGGTAGTTGTGGACAGATTTTCTAAAATGGCTCACTTCGTTCCTCTGAAAAAATTACCTAATGCCAAGACTCTGTCCACTCTCTTTGTTGATCATATAGTCCGTCTTCATGGGATTCCTGAAAATATCGTATCTGATCGTGGGGCTCAGTTTATTGCTAGATTCTGGTGAGAATTTTGTGCTAGGTTACAGGTCTCATTGTCGTTTTCTTCTGGTTTCCACCCTGAGACTAATGGTCAGACAGATAGGTTAAATCAAGGGTTGGTTCAATATCTCCGTCTGTTTGTCTCAGATCAGCAACATCGGTGGTCTGAATTTTTGTCTCTGGCTGAATTCTCGATTAACAACCATGTTAATTCCTCTATTAAATGTTCGCCTTTTTTTTGTAATTTTGGGTTTAATCCTTGTTTTTGCCTCTGGTTCCTCTTTTAATCCACAGGTTAATTCAACTCACCAGTCACTGTGCACAGTGTGGGACGAGATTCAAAAGAATCTCCAGGTTTCCCAGAATTCCGTGGTCCATGCTGCTAATCGCAGAAAAATTCTGTCTCCTTCCTATGTACCAGGCGATAAGGTTTGGTTGTCTACAAAAAATCTGAGATTGAAGGTGCCTTCCTTGAAATTAGCACCACGTTTTATTGGACCTTTTAAGATAACTCATGTAATTAATCCTGTATCTTATAGGTTGTCGTTGCCTGATTCCCTAAAGGTTCACAATGTGTTTCATAAAAATTTATTGAAAAGGTTTACTACTGCGGTTATTCCATCTAAAGACCCTCCCTTGCCATGTGTGGTACAAGGAGAAGTGGAATATGAAGTTAATAAGATTCTTGATTCTAGGCAAGTGAGGGGGTCACTGCAATATTTGGTGGATTGGAAGGGTTTTGGGCCAGAGGAGAGAACATGGGTGCCGTCCCATTGGGTGCATGCTCCTCGCCTGGTCAACCGGTTTCATAGGTCTTTTCCATCCAGACCAGCTCCTAGTTTTAAGGGTCCGGTGGCCACTCTTGGAAGGAGGGGTACTGTCAGGGTCCTTGATTGACAGGCTTCCAACCCCTATCAGGGTCTGGGGGTGGGAGTCCTGTCTGTATAAAACTTCCTGTGTTACTGCCTCTCATTGCCAGTGATACTTGGTCTTTCTGCCAGCACCAGCGTGTCTCCAGTGTCTGCTACCTGATCATCCGACCCTGCATTTGTGTACAGTCATGGCCAAAAGTTTTGAGAATGATACAAATATTAATTTTTACAAAGTCTACTGCTTCAGTTTTTATAATGGCAATTTGCATATACTCCAGAATGTTATAAAGAGTGATCAGCTTAACAGCAATTACTTGCAAAGTCAATATTTGCCTAGAAAATGAACTTTATCCCCCAAAACACATTTCAACATCATTGTAGCCCTGCCTTAAAAGGACCAGCTAACATCGTTTCAGTGATTGCTCCATTAACACAGGTGTGGGTGTTGATGAGGACAGGGCTGGAGATCAATCTGTCATGATTAAGTAAGAATGACACCACTGGACACTTTAAAAGGAGGCTGGTGCTTGGCATCATTGTTTCTCTTCTGTTAACCATGGTTATCTCTAAAGAAACACGTGCAGTCATCATTGCACTGCACAAAAATGGCCTAACAGGGAAGAGTATCTCAGCTAGAAAGATTGTACCTCAGTCAGCAATCTATCGCATCATCAAGAACTTGAAGGAGAGAGGTTCCATTGTTGCCAAAAAGGCTCCAGGGCGCCCAAGAAAGACCAGCAAGCGCCAGGGCCGTCTCTTAAAAGTGTTTCAGCTGCGGGATCGGGCTACCAGCAGTGCAGAGCTTGCTCAGGAATGGCAGCAGGCAGGTGTGAGTGCATCTGCACGCACTGTGAGGCGGAGACTCTTGGAGCAAGGCCTGGTCTCAAGGAGGGCAGCAAAGAAGCCACTTCTCTCCAGAAAAAACATCAGGGACAGACTGATATTCTGCAAAAGGTACAGGGAGTGGACTGCTAAGGACTGGAGTAAAGTCATTTTCTCTGATGAATCCCCTTTTCGATTGTTTGGGACATCTGGAAAACAGCTTATTCGGAGAAGACGAGGTGAGCGCTACCACCAGTCTTGTCTCATGCCAACTGTAAAGCATCCTGAAACCATTCATGTGTGGGGTTGCTTCTCAGCCAAGGGAATCGGCTCTCTCACAGTCTTGCCTAAAAACACAGCCATGAATAAAGAATGGTACCAGAATGTCCTTCGAGAGCAACTTCTCCCAACCGTCCAAGAGCAGTTTGGCGATCAACAATGCCTTTTCCACCATGATGGAGCACCTTGCCATAAAGCAAAGGTGATAACTAAATGGCTCAGGGAACAAAACATAGAGATTTTGGGTCCATGGCCTGGAAACTCCCCAGATCTTAATCCCATTGAGAACTTGTGGTCAATCATCAAGAGACGGGTGGACAAACAAAAACCAACACATTCTGACAAAATGCAAGCATTGATTGTGCAAGAATGGACTTCTATCAGTCAGGATTTGGTCCAGAAGTTGATTGAGAGCATGCCAGGGAGAATTGCAGAGGTCCTGAAGAAGAAGGGTCAACACTGCAAATATTATATTTCTGTATGTGATAAAAACATCTGACAAACACACATAAAAACCAGAGGGCAGCAGATCATGTGAAAATATAATATTTGTGTCATTCTCAAAACTTTTGGCCATGACTGTACTGACTTCGCCTCCGGATCTGATTCTGTACTTGCCTCTCCAGTGTTCCTGACCTTGGCTCGTAATAACTGCTCTCTGTATTTGCTTTTGTAACTAGTTTACCTCTCGTGTTTGACCTTGGACTGTCTGACTTAGTTTTGGGGTGTTAGCCTTGTGTTGCCATTCCAGTTTCCCTACCAGGTCAGGGATTGACGCCCAGTTGTCCCCCTTGGACCTTAGCCTTGGGTGTGGCAAGTAGGTAGGGACAGGGGTTGCGGGTGAGATAGGGTCCTCCATTCTCTCTTACCCCAGACCTCCCTGACAGCCATACTAGCATGGCACTGGACGGCAAGTCCCTTCCCGCAGCGCCGTACATCGCTGGGTGGGAAGGGGTTAATGTAGATTTCCAGGACGTCCCTCCATGACAGCACCAATGGAGATGTCCTTTTGTCCTTTTCATCTTTGTAGGGACAGGAAGCTAGAGAGATTAAAAGGCCCCTCCCCATCCCCATACTCCAGTGTTCTTCCTGTCCCTACAGGGATGAAGGAAGCAGAGAGGTCCCTGCTTGGGATGAAGATTGGGCCAGAGGGTCCTTGTGGTTAAGGGGCCGGGGTTGTGTCGGGGGGTTTTACCTCTCCTCACACCCTGCAAGAAGGTCCCGGCTAGCACCCCTCTGGGAAGGGGTCCTTAAGAAAACCCCCATTCCCCCCGATACCTTTTTCCTGAAGAGCTGATGTTCCATGCTGCAGGTATCGGGGGTAGCCGACGCCGCTTCTTCATGGGAATCTTCTGCTATTGGAATTAATACTAATATAGCGGCCACTTTGGTAGCAAGAGCCATGAACCTATGGCTAGACCAGTTGGAGAACCACCTCAAGATGAGAATATCTAGAGAAGAAATATTGAAATCCCTTCCTCTCTTGAAAATGGCAATGGCGTTTCTAGCAGACGCATCAGCAGAATCCATCCGCTGTGCAGCAAGAAATGGTACTTTATCTAATATAGCTAGAAGAGCCCTTTGGATCAAATCATGGTCAGGGGATATCGTATCAAAAAATAAGCTGTGTGCGATTCCTTTCTTAGGCTCTTATCTTTTTGGTCCGGTTCTAGATACCATCCTGGAGAAAGCAGCGGATAAAAAGCGGGGCTTTCCAGAAGAAAAAACAAAAAAGCCAGCGCCATTTCAGAAACCCTCCAGATCCTTTCAGAATATAGCCCCTAGAGGGAAAGGCAAAAGTAGAAGATGGAGCTACCCGAAAGGAGGCAGGGGAAGAGGTTTCCTTTTCAACCCCAACTCAAGCAATAATCCAGGGAAACAATGATGCCAGGCTTGTGGGAGGAAGATTGCGGTTCTTCTGGCAGGAATGGACAAGAATAACAGACAATTGTTGGATTCTGGACTCCTTGCAAGAAGGATTCAAATTGGAGTTCCGCGCTCCTCCCCAAAAAAAATTTCAGATCACGGAATGCCGTTCTGCTCCTCAACAGCTTCAATTATTAGCAGATGTACAGAAACTAAAACAACTAGGAGCTATAATCCCAGTTCCGTCTCCACAAAAATTCAAGGGTCACTACTCAAGGCTCTTTCTGATAAAAAAGCCAGACAGATCCTTCAGAACAATAATCAATCTGAAAGCTCTAAACAAATGGATAAGTTACAGAAGATTCAAAATGGAATCAATAAAATCTACGATTCCTCTGATATCTCCAGGGGCATATACACTCACCGGCCACTTTATTAGGTACACCATGCTAGTAACGAGTTGGACCCCCTTTTGCCTTCAGAACTGCCTCAATTCTTCGTGGCATAGATTCAACAAGGTGCTGGAAGCATTCCTCAGAGATTTTGGTCCATATTGACATGATGGCATCACACAGTTGCCGCAGATTTGTCGGCTGCACATCCATGATGCGAATCTCCCGTTCCACCACATCCCAAAGATGCTCTATTGGATTGAGATCTGGTGACTGTGGAGGCCATTTGAGTACAGTGAACTCATTGTCATGTTCAAGAAATCAGTCTGAGATGATTCCAGCTTTATGACATGGCGCATTATCCTGCTGAAAGTAGCCATCAGATGTTGGGTACATTGTGGTCATAAAGGGATGGACATGGTCAGCAACAATACTCAGGTAGGCTGTGGCGTTGCAACGATGCTCAATTGGTACCAAGGGGCCCAAAGAGTGCCAAGAAAATATTCCCCACACCATGACACCACCACCACCACCACCAGCTTGAACCGTTGATACAAGGCAGGATGGATCCATGCTTTCATGTTGTTGACGCCAAATTCTGACCCTACCATCCGAATGTCGCAGCAGAAATCGAGACTCATCAGACCAGGCAACGTTTTTCCAATCTTCTACTGTCCAATTTCGATGAGCTTGTGCAAATTGTAGCCTCAGTTTCCTGTTCTTAGCTGAAAGGAGTGGCACCCGGTGTGGTCTTCTGCTGCTGTAGCCCATCTGCCTCAAAGTTCGACGTACTGTGCGTTCAGAGATGCTCTTCTGCCTACCTTGGTTGTAACGGGTGGCAATTTGAGTCACTGTTGCCTTTCTATCAGCTCGAACCAGTCTGCCCATTCTCCTCTGACCTCTGGCATCAACAAGGCATTTCCGCCCACAGAACTGCCGCTCACTGGATGTTTTTTCTTTTTCGGACCATTCTCTGTAAACCCTAGAGATGGTTGTGCGTGAAAATCCCAGTAGATCAGCAGTTTCTGAAATACTCAGACCAGCCCTTCTGGCACCAACAACCATGCCACGTTCAAAGGCACTCAAATCACCTTTCTTCCCCATACTGATGCTCGGTTTGAACTGCAGGAGATTGTCTTGACCATGTCTACATGCCTAAATGCACTGAGTTGCCGCCATGTGATTGGCTGATTAGAAATTAAGTGTTAACGAGCAGTTGGACAGGTGTACCTAATAAAGTGGCCGGTGAGTGTATGTGTACAATAGATATGAAGGATGCATATTATCACATCCCAATGTATCCTCAGTTCCAACAATACCTCAGATTTGCAATAAGATCAGGAAGAAACACTCTCCATTATCAGTTCCGGTGTCTTCCGTTCGGAATATCCTCTGTTCCTCGTATCTTTACAAAGGTTATAGCAGAGATGTGGCTCACCTGAGGGAAAATCCGATCATAATAATCCCGTATTTGGACGACTTCCTTCTCACAGCAAACTCAAAAGTTCTCCTGCAGGATTATCTTCACAAGACACTGTCTCTAATGGAAAAGCTGGGCTGGAGTCTGAATTATTCAAAGTCAGATCTCCATCCAGATACCTCAAAGATCTTTCTAGGAACTCTCTTAAACTCAGTAGATCAACGCTCTTACCTGCCCCAGGAGAGAACAAGTTGATACAGAAAATAGCATCCTTCAAAGCCCAGAGAAACTGCACACACAGAGAGGCTATGCGAATTCTGGGTCTAATGACATCATGCATCCCGGTAGTCCCATGGGCCCAGTTCCATTCAAGGCAACTACAGAAGCTAGTTCTATCTTCATGGGACAGAAGTCCTCTCTCTCTCAATTCCATAATCAAGCTTCCAGAGATAGTAAAAAGCTCTCTAGATTGGTGGCAAAACCCAGGAAACCTCCAGAAGGGAGTTTCCTGGAACATCTATCCAACAATTGTAATAACGACAGATGCCAGCCAGAGGGGATGGGGAGCTCACCTAGAGAATCTCTTTCTTCAAGGAATATGGTCCTCTCAGGACAGTCAGAAATCGTCAAACTTCAGGGAACTGAAGGTGGTCCTAGAATCCCTAAAAGCAGCAGAATATTGTCTAAAAAATCATCATGTCAAAATACTCTCAGACAATATGACAACGGTCTGCTATCTAAGACGTCAGGGAGGAACGAAGAGCCCTCTTCTTCAACATCTGACAGATCAAATTTTCTCATGGGCAGAGACAAAAGCGTTGTCCATTTCAGCCATATACCTAAAAGGGACTTCCAACGAGATGGCAGATTTCCTGAGTCAACACAGTATCCATCCAGGAGAATCGACACTAAACAGGGAAGTCTTCCAGTCTATATGCCTCAAATGGGGAACTCCAGAGATGGACTTATTTGCTACAAGAAACATTGAACAAACAAATCTGTTCTTTTCTCTGGAACCAAGAGACAGTCCTATGGGAGTGGATGCTCTCTCACAGGACTGGAACATGAAGTTGGGATATGCCTTTCCCCCACTTCCTCTGATACCAGCAGTACTAAAGAAATTGAGATCCAGTACTATGATCCTGATCCTTATAACTCCAGCATGGCCCAAAAATGCTGGTTTCCAGTACTGATGGATTGGTCAATTGTGGACCCAATAACTCTTCCCTTGAGCAGGGATCTCCTTCTACAGGGTCCAATACACCATCCAGACCTTTACAAATTAAGACTGATGGCCTGGATCCTGAGAGGCAGATGCTGAGAAATCAGGATCTTTTGGACGAGGTAATATCAACCTTACAATGCAGCCAAAAACCAGTAACATTAGCTATCTATAGAAAGATATGGAAAAAATGTAAATGTAATCTCTCCTTCTATAGGCCAGGTTTTGGACTTCCTGCAGAAGGGCTTTAACATGGGCCTAAGACCTAGTACCATTAAGGTACAGATCTCTGCTCTGTCGTGTTTTCTAGATTCTCCTATTGCAGAGACCCACATTGAGACAGTCTATCCCAGCGTGAGACCTAAATTTAGTATTAAATGTACTATGCAGTCCCCCCTTTGAGCCAGTTGAGCAGATTTTGGATAAATTCCTATCTCTAAAAGCCTCTTTCCTGATCGCCATAACCATGGCTCGCAGGATAGGAGAAATACAAGCCCTCTCTGCTAGATGATCAAATAGTATTAAAGTTGAACCCCTCCTTTTTGCCAAAGGTGGTTTCCACCTTTCATAGAGATCAAGAAATAATACTCCCCTCTTTTTGTGCCTCTCCCAAAAAGGTTCAGGAGGAACGTTTCCACTGTCTTGATGTCAGAAGAACTATCCTGATGTACCCACAAAGAACAAAATCCTGGAGATGATCATTGAATCTCTTCGTTCAGTTTGGGTGAGAAAACAAAGGTTGTAAAGCTTCAAAACAAACCTTCAAAACAAACAAAAGCAAGGTGGATTAAAGAGACTATCAAAGAAGCTTACAGAGTACAGGAGTTACCTTGTCCTCTGTCGGTGAAAGCCCATTCCACCAGAGCGATGGCTTCGTCCTGGGCAGAAAGAGCGGACGCCTCTATAGATCAAATCTGTAGGGCGGCTACGTGGTCAAGCTTCCATACATTCTCAAAGCACTATAAATTTGATGTTTTAGCCAGTCAAGATCTGGCTTTTCGACGTAAAGTCCTACAGGCTGTGGTCCCCCCCCTAAGTTACTAATCTGGTAGCTCTCCATTGGTGCTGTCATGGAGGGACGTCCTGGAAACTGGGATTTAGTCCTACCGGTAAATGGTTTTCCAGGAGTCCTGACATGACAGCACCTGGTATTTCCCCCCCATTTATATGTTATGACGTTATTGTTTCAATGTGATGTAAACATTGTGGCAGTAATAAATATGTTGCATTAATCCGGTGTAGTGATTTGTAAGACACTGGAGGATGGGGAGGGGCCTTTTAATCTCTCTTGCTTCCTGTTCCTACAGAAATGAATAGGACATCCTCCATTGGTGCTGTCATGTGAGGACTCCTGGAAAACCATTTACCGGTAGGACTAAATCCCAGTTTTCCAGTCCCAGGCTAAATAAGTATTTATGTACAAAATTTGCATCAGCAATAATAGGAAATAACAAGAAAATATAAAACCACCTGCAAATATCGTCTTCCAGAGGCTGTCCCAACCGGAATGAGTCCCCCGTGATCCATTCTTCTGGGTTTTTTATCCTTCTCACACAGCAGCAGAAGACTCGAATTCTTTGTAACCCTTTTCCAGTGTGTTTATGGCGGCAGACGTGATTGCAGATGGAGCATGAACAGCCCATGATTCCACAGAACTTCCTGGAAGGTTTAGTTGGTATGCGTGTAGTATCCGACAGTCCACATTGTTTTATACTGGACCATGTAGACCTCTGGCGTCAGTCTGTAGAAATATGTGTGCTATCACAATCTAGTCCACAGTTATGAACACAACTCAATACACTATTACCATATATTATAGCGTCAATGAAAAATAGACATTCAACACAATGGCCAAGAGAAAATTCTATTAAGATGTTTCCCTATCATAACAACTGGAATGTTAATCACCACCTTCAAACAGCATGTTGTGTTTAGGCCATAAATTCTGTGCTGATTGATTTCCCTAATATATATTTACTTTAGTATTTAAATCCTACTATTCCCGCTGTCTGCAGCCACCACCCTGAACATACTACTACTACCCGAAGTGACCAGTGAAATGGTGGCCCAGCCCCCACCGCCACTTCCAGGCCACAGGATGGGCGTGGGACATCCATAGGTAGCAAGGATAAACTTTTATGGAAATCTGTTTAATACAAGTATATAGGATTTATAAAATTTCTGATCACATGCTTTGTTAAAAACGTACAGTATTAAAATCATACATTATAGAACTCAGGTATGCACATTGACCATCATGGGCATGAACACTTTATTGCAGCATGCAGTGGTAGCACACAAATTAAATATGGTGTCAGAACCCAGCACTGTATCACAACCAAGCTCAATTAATCAGTTCAAGACTCCTGACAAGCGCATTTTCAGTTTTTTTTTTTTAAGTTCATGCATCTTTAAAAGCCATAACTTTTTTATCTGTTTGATCATTTCTCAGTATTACGTGGGGGATTATTTTTATGTCATTTTTATTTTAGTATATTTTTTTTTTAAAAAGGGAAAAATACTCTGTTTTTACGTTTTTATGTAGGTGATATATGGGTTATAGTTGCTGTGGGCAGGGCTAGAAACTGCAGTGTGGTGTTTTTTTTATTTTCTTTATTTTTTATTTAACATTTATTTATTATTTGATTTTACACTTTAAAAAATGCATTGTTAAGTGCCCTCCAAAGTCATGTATGACTTTATGACTGGGCATTTAACAATACTTTTTTTTGAAATTACCGATTTCTCCTGTAACTTAGGCTGACAAACACTCATGGCCAAAAGTGTTGGCACCCCTGAAATTTTTCCAGAAGTATTTCTGCTAGAAATACTGTGATGTATTTCTGCTAGAAAATTATTGCAGGTCATATGTTTTGTTAAACACATGTTTATTTCCTTTGTGTGTATAATTTCGCACAAAACTCCAAAAATGGGCTTGACAAACTTGTTGACCCCTTTCCAAAATTGTGGGTAAACAACTTTGTTTCAAGCATGTGATGCTCGTTCAAACTCACCCGTGGCAAGTAACAATATAAAAGTCACACCTGAAAAAAATAAAAAGGGGAGAAGTTGACTCAAACATTGCATTGTGTGTCTGTGTGTGTCATACTAAGCATGGAGAACAGAAAGAGGAGAAGAGAACTGTCTGAGCACTTGAGAACCAAAATTGGTGAAAAATATCAACAATCTTAAAGGGGGTGTGCGAGTTATGAAAAAAAAGGAATAGTACTGTAAATCTGATGGGCAGCAATATATAACTAAGTTAAGCAAGTTTTATGCAAAAACAATCTATATTTCCATATTTCCCTGGTTCTCTTCTTCTCTGTTTACCTGCAGTAATAACAATCTCTGCCCCTCCCCCTTCCTGCTATGCAAAGGCAGTGAATACAAGAGCTGGCTTGAGTGACATGTCTGCTGGAATACTTAGCAGCATGTTGTATGTGTAGGACTACAAGTCCCAGCTGTACAATGACACTGCTGATACACACAGGGTCTTCCCCCTACCTGTTCTTGTACAATACAATACTTTGCATCTCCTCCAGATCAGCTCCAGTGTCAGCTCTGTGTCTGTAGGGTGAGGAGGGCAGATCCTGTGTCTCTTTACATCTGCAGCTGCTGTTGTAAAGCCTTCAGTGTGTTCTGGCTGAAGGGGTTAATGTTTTATCTGAAAGAATCCAGGGAGAGAGCAGATAGCAGCAGCAGCAGAGCATGTGACCCTGAGTGAAATCTGATAAACCAGCAGCTTTAGAAGCAGAAAGTGTATGGAAAAGCTGTTGTATTTGACTAGTTAGAAACATACAACGGACAAAAAAATAACTCGGACAACCCCTTTAAGGTTACAAGTCCATCTTCAGAGATCTTAATGTTCCCTTGTCCACAGTGCGTAACATACAAGTGCATCTCAATAAATTAGAATATCATCAAAAAGTTTTTTTTTTCAGTAATTCAGTTCAAAAAGTGAAACATATATTATATAGAGTCATTACAAACAGAGTGAACATTTTCAAGTGTTTATTTATGTTAATGTTGATGAATATGGCTTACAGCCAAGGAAAACCCAAAACTCATTATCTCAGAAAATTAGAATAACTATCCCAAAACACCTGCAATGGCTTCCTAAGCCTTTAAAAAGGTCCCTTAGTCTGGTTCAGTAGGCGACACAATCATGGGGAAGACTGCTGACTAAACAGATGTCCAGAAGGCTGTCATTGACACACTCCACAAGGAGGGTAAGCCACAAAAGGTCATTGCTAAAGAAGCTGGCTGTTCACAGAGTGCTGTATCAAAGCATATTAATGGAAAGTTGAGTGGAAGGAATAAGGGTGGTAGAAAAAGGTGCACAAGCAACAGAGAGAACCGCAGCCTTGATAGGGTTGTTAAGAAAAGGCTTTTCCTAAATTTGGAGGAGATTCACAATGAGTGGACTGCTGCTGGAGACGTACACAGAGACGTATGCATAGGACATGGGCTACAAGTGTCGCATTCCATGTGCCACTTATGACCAATAGACAACGCCAGAAGTGTCTTACCAGGGCCAAGGAGAAAAAGAACTGGACTGTTCTCAGTGGTCAAAGGTGTTGTTCTCAGATGAAAGTAAATTTTGCATTTCATTTGGAAATTTAAGGTCCCAGAGTCTGGAGGAAGAGTGGAGTTCTAGTGTGAAGTTTCCACAATCAGTGATGGTTTGGGGAGCCATGTCATCTGCTGGTGTAGGTCCACTGTGTTTTATCAAGACCAAAGTCAGTGCAACCATCTACCAGGAAATTTTAGAGCACTTCATGCTTCCCTCTGCTGACAAGCTTTTTGGAGATGGAATTTTTATTTTCCAGCAGGACTTGGCACCTGTCCACACTGCCAAAAGTACCAATACTTGGTTTAATAACCACAGTATCACTGTGCTTGATTGGCCAGCAAACTCGCCTGACCTTAACCCCATAGAGAATCTATGGGGTATTGTCAAGAGGAAGATGAGACACCAGACCCAACAATGCAGACGAGCTGAAGGCTGCTATCAAAGAAACCTGGGCTTCCATAACACCTCTGCAGTGCCACAGGCTGATCGCCTCCATGCCACGCCGCATTGATGCAGTCATTCATGCAAAAGGAGCTCCAACTAAGTATTGAGTGCATTTACTGTACAGACTTCATTTGGCCAACATTTCTGTGTTTAAAAAAAAAAGATTACAGTTGGTCTAATAAAATATTCTAATTTTCTGAAATAATGACTTTTGGGTTTTCCTTGGCTATAAGCCATAATCATCAACATTAACAGAAATAAACACTTGAAAAAGTTCACTCTGTTTGTAATGACTCTATATAATATATGTGCTTCACTTTTTGAATTGAATTAAAACTGAAAAAAAAACAACTTTTTGATGATATGCTAATTTATTGAGATGCACTTGTAATTATAGGTTTACAACCCATGGCACTGAAGCTAATCTCCCTGGACGTGGACAGAAGAGAAAAATTGATGAAAGGTTGCAACACAGGATAGTCCGGATGGAGGATAAGCAGCACCAATCAAGTTCCAAAGAAACTCAAGCTCTCCTGCAGGCTCAGGGTGCATCAGTGTTAGCACAAACTATCCGTCGACATTTGAATGAAATGAAATGCTATGGTAAGACACTCAAGAGAACACTGCTGACACAGAGACATAAAAAAGCTAGACTTGCGTTTACCAAAATGTACGTGAGTAAGCCAAAATCCCTGAGAAAACATCTTGTGGACAGATGAGACCAAGATAGAGCTTTTTGGTAAAGCACATCATTCTACTGTTTACTGAAAACGGAATGAGGCCTAAAAAGAAAGAACACAGTACCTACAGTCAGATATGGTGGAGGTTCAAAGATGTTTTGGGGTTGCTTGACTGTGTGCATGGCATAATGAAATCTGAAGATTACCAAAAGGTTTTGGGTCACAATGTAGGGCCCATTGTCAGAAGACCGACTTTGTGTCCTAGGTCATGGGTCTTCCAGCAGGACAATGAACCCAAACATACTTCAAGAAGTACCCAGAAATTGATGGGAACAAAGCGCTGGAGAGTTCTGAAGTGGCCAGCAATGAGTCCGGATCAAAATCCCATTGAACACCTGTGGAGAGGTCTTAAAATTGCTGTTGGGAGAAGGCACCCTTCAATATGAGAGACAAGGAGCAATTTGCAGTAGAAGAGTGGCCCAAAATTCCAGTTGAGATGTGTAAGAAGCTTGTTGATGGTTATAGGAACTGATTGATTTCAGTTATTTCTTCCAAAGGGTGTGCAACCAAATATTAAGTTGTCATTGAATTGAGCCATATTATTATTATTGTTATTATTATATGTAGCCATATTAGGCTACTATACCCTACCTGGCCCAGAATAACAACTAAACACTGTAAAATATAACCTTTATTTTTGCTTTCTAAAAGTCTGTGTATAATATACATTAGGAGAGTATGCTCTAATAAAAGTAGCAGGCGCTAGTTGCTAATGTGTAGACTGTTACTGCAGGGAATGATTACAGGTGTGCACTGCCTGGAAGAAACCTGCGTCTGCTGCTATCTGTAATAAGCGAGGTCATCAATATCACTGACATTGCTGCAAAATGCATACTAGCGCTAGACATCTAAAACCTATGCACTGCCCCCCCAACATGTTTCACCAGTTAGACTGGCTTCATCAGGGGTAACGGGCAGTATTGATGTGGGACACTGTGAACTTATAATACCTCCTATAGAGCAGTGTTCAGAACATTGACCTATGGTGTGAGCACTCGTCACTACAAGGATTCACACCCTCGGGTATGTAGCCAGTGATCACTAGTAACGTGGTATGTTACCTCCCAGAATGATGATGACACCATGAGGAGGTGTTCCCCACATGACATGCTATGCTCGCTTACCTGCGTGGCAACTTTAACATTTGCATCAAATATTAAGTTGAGGGTACTGGTAAATTTGTCCGGCCCATTTGTGGAGTTTTGCGTGAAATTATATCATTTTTGGCTTTTTTTTCTCAGTTTTTTTTTGTATTGTTCCAATACACACAAAGGAAATATGTGGGAATTGTAGTAATTTTCTGGGAGAAATACTTAATTTTCTGGAAACATTTCAGGGGTGCCAACACTTTCGGCCATGACAATATTAATCCCAGTTATACGTGGTGTAAAACTCCAGTGTGGAGACAGCAGAGGTCATGGTGGTGCTGCAGGGCTTTTGCAGCCTCCCTCTCCAAGGAGAGGGAGATCAGTCACAGCGCTCACATGCCGTGGATACCATACAGATTGGACTTTAGGGTAAAACTATGTGATCTCCGCTGTCTGGAGGTGCTGTATGCATGTACTGGTGGTACAAGAATTTGTGAGCGCTGTGACTGGTCTCCAGGGTAAAACTCCACTGATGAGCTATCAGTAGACAGTGATATCACGTAAAATGAAGGCTGTAAGCACCAATCTCCTTCTCTCTAGTGGAAAGTAGAGGGAGAAAGTGCACGCATTTGTGATCACAAGTCCGACGTGTACTCAGATTGGTCTCAGGGTAATGGCCCGTGTTCTTGGCTGTCTGGGGACTGTGGGATCATGGAGCACAGATGCAGAGGGGGTAATCTGCAGCAAGTTTTAAAACATCCATGCAGAAATGAAGCACAATCGCCAAGGCGTATATAGTCAATGGTTGGTCGGGAAAGAGTTAATAAATATGGCACCAAAACTAAGCCCAGTATATAAATACAGTACCAGAACAAAGCACAATAAATGAATATGGAAAAACTTAAATCAGCACTTCATATAAAATGAAATAAATGTATACATTTACCATTACTGAATGCAATGACAATGAACACCAAAGCTCATACATAGAATAAAACCTAACTTTAATAGAAATATGGAATGCTTGTAAGCATTGTCATGTAAGCATGACCTGACAAATGGCCAGAGTTTGCAGGGACAATAGGTCCACACACTACCATACACAATATTAGAAATGCCAGATGAGAGGATTCAAACACCAGACGAGATGGCAAAATAAAGACCTCCAAGCAAACTGCTTTATTCAGACCACAGACCAGAATCCTGGAGCATAAGTTCTTGTCTGGGAACCAAACAGACTGAAATCTTGGATTACCCCTTTAACCTCCTAACAGTCACATTAAAATTGGGAAAAAACCCTCCCAAAAATGTCACTTTTTTATTGTAGATTTTTAATGTGTGTCTGAAGTAAATCTTGTTGGTGAACAAGTCGGGGAACACAATTACATTTTTAACCCCTTAGTGACATAATTAATTTTAGCTTTAAGGACCAATATTATTTCCCCCCTTTGTGTTCCAGTAGTCATCATTTTTTAAATTTTTCCTTCTAAATTCTTTTTTTATTCAGCGGGATTAGTTGCAGGTGTTTTAGGAACCATTTTGGTATATTTTGTGTAGTAAATAACTTTTGTTATTTTATTTTTAGGGAGAAAGGAAAAAAAAACCCTGCAATTTTAAAATTATTTTGTGGAATTTATTTACGGCGTTCAGTGTGTGGTAAAAATAACAACTTTATTATGTGGGTCACTACGATGATGAAAATTTGGCTTCAGCAAATAAAGCTTTGGATCATAGATCCAAAGTTCATTTGTTGAAAAATGTCATTGGTAATGCTGTTTCCGTACAGCATTAAAATGTATGGGCTCCGTGTAGCCAAAATTCGTCTTGCCCGAATTTGTGCAAGACTTTGGTGAATGACTACGGTATTCCTATGTGCGTATTTAAAAACATTTTGTAATGTACCACCCAGTACCAAAGCCCACAGCATTACGAACAAAGGGGGCCATTTACTATTCTGGAAAACAACTAAATTAGGCATATTTCAGGTGCAGATGGCGGTGCAGCAGTTAGTTGCACTGCTATTTGTGACTTCTCCCCGCTCACGTCAGGTCTAAAATTGTGGGTGGGGAAGGGGATGGGCTGGGAGGCCCGTCTCATTCATCATTTTCTATGCCTGTTTTAGGTGTAGAAAATCGTCTAAATGTAAGACAGCTCAGAAACTGTCTTACATTTAGAAACGCCGGTCTTAATAAATGTGCCCCAAAATTTTTAAATAAATCAACTTCAGATCTATGATCCAAAGCTGGATTCGCTCAAGGCTAATGATAATGCCACATTTCTATGTATATATTTTTTTTACTATTTTTCCTTTCTTCCTACAGCCTGTCAGGTCTGCAACTGCTCCCCCGCATCCTCCAGGGAGGGGGCAGCTGCTTTAGCTGCTGATATCTCTGGATTGCTTGCAGCTGGAGATATGGGCTTTGTATTGTTTGAAAGCTGGCATTCCAAGCTTTCAGACAATACTAACACTACATGGGAAGATATCACTGTTAGAAATCAAGATGCAGTGAATGCAGCTGAAAGTGAAAGTAAAAGCAGGTTTTACTGCGATTATTCTCAACTCGATTCTAACAGTGATATCTCCTGTTTATCTTAGGCTAATGCTGTCATTTTGGTCTTGTATGAAAGTCGGAATGCCAGCTTTCAAACAATACCCATGCTTCTAGCTACCAATCAGGAGATATCAGTAGCTCAGAACAGTTAAAAGGGTATTCCCATCTCAGTCAATGGGGGCATATGGCTAGGATATGCCCCCATTGTCTGATAGGTGCGGATCCCACCTCTGGGACCTGCACCTATCTCATAAACTGAGCTGGAAAAGTGAAAGAGGGCCCACCGCGCATGCGTCTGCATCCTCCATTAATTTCTATGGGGCCACCGAACATAGCCAAGCACTGGCTCAGCTATTTTTGGGCTTATGTAGCCACTGTTCGGCTCTTTTCAGCAGCCCCATAGAAATGATTAGAGGGCGACCACTCATTCGCGGTGCGCCCTCCTTCACTTTTCCAGCTCACCAGAGGTGGGACCTTCACTTATCAGATGATGGGGGCATGTATGTACTAGCGATATGCCCTCGTTGTCTGAGATGGGAATACCTCTTTAATTACTTTTCCACAGCCGGAGCTGAGCTCGGGCAAAACAGGTGGTTAATTTTTGGGCCAATTATAAAAGCAAGTATAATCATGTCACCGATCAGCCGACAATCAAGCAAACACAAATTTTTCAACCAATTTGCGTCTTTCGTGAGAATAAAAGATGCCCAATTATTGACAGTGCATCTCTATGTTTAATCAGGGATGTGCTGCCGATAATCAAGATAACTGAATGGTGGAGGCTCAGGTAGCAATCATTCCTCTCCTATTTACGTTGCAACACCCTGTATAATAGGCATATGCAAACAAATGCCGATCGATGCATTGATAGTCAGTTGGCGCTCCTCTTGCCTGGACAATGGGCAGTGTAATAAGTCCCTTAGTACTGAAAGATGACATTTGCAGTCACTTTAATATCAAAGCCTAGCTGTATGTTAGGTATCAGTAATGTGATATGGTGCTATGCTATCAGTATCCACTATATATTCTTTTATATCTGCTTCTTTTCCAGTTCCACAGATTGGAATGTTTTAGCTTAATCTTTGCTACCACAACAAACAGTCGGGCGGAAGTACAATACGCACTTTACATGGATTTACCTAAGTCCTAAGTGATCCTGTGCCTATATTTAGTGCCACTTGTTGTTTGTGTGACTTTAGGAAGTGCTCTCTAGCATCACTAACCGCATGCCAGTAAAAGACAGAATAAACCATCGAGTCCCTAACATTCTACTTAAAGGGGCCACAGGTCAGGGGATAAGAGTCCCTCCTCTGGGAACTGCACTGACCATGAGTTTCTCCAAATGAATCAAGTGTCAGTCAACTCCTCCAGAGTGGGTGCCGATCTTTGAAGTAGCTCTCCACTGTAGATATCCATATGAGCTAACTGGGATTATGGAGGGGGTTCCGGTGGGATAACCCATTTTAATATTAGAGAGGTAGGAGTTTGTTCAAAGCATAAGTATTATTTCATACAATTTCAGAAATATCAGACTGCAATGGTATGTTTTCTTCTCTAATTTGCACTGTGAGGGATGGGTGCTCGGATCCCTGTCTCTATGACAGGTCAACTTAAAAAGGTATATAATGTGATGCTGGCCTTTTACCTGCTCCTTGTGGCTTATGTTAGCTGTGTGGCACAATAGTATGGGAGGTAAAATATGGGCAGTATTGCCCGGCCTACTTCAAAATAACTACTGGTGGACCACTTTTCTAAGAGGAACATTTAGTAGATCAGCCACAGTTGTATGCTTGGAAGGCCACAAGACCTCCATGCATATGGCTTTCATTCAACAGTTTTCAGTTCTTTTACACTGGATAAGGCTACATGCACATGACCGTATCCGTTTTCCAGCCTGCAAGCAATCGGATCTGCAAGATACAGATAGTGGTCATGTGCATTCCATATTTTCCCTCCGCCTCCACAACGGCATACATATGGAGGGTACTTCGCCTCCTTAGGGGCAGGAAACAACTGGATTGGTGCAATAAAATGCCTCCTCCAACAGCTTGCTCCAGTTGTTTCCTGTCCCTACAGGATGCAGGAGCATTCGTGCAAAGCGCGCACAGCCTTTGGTTTGTAGTCCCAGGCATGGCTGGAGGGCTGGTGCAGGGGGCAGTGTGTCGGGACTCACGTTTTGCGGTCCTTTCTGTCCCTTGGCGTAAGTCCGGTGGATACTGGTGGCCCCGGGCTTCTTTCCCGATCCACATGTGTGGCTGTCGGCATTTGGAGGGCGGAAGTCGGCGCCCTCTGCGTTCCAACGCAGGTACAGGAAGCGGTGGCATGCTGGATGTGACGCTCCCCAAGGGCGCGCGCTGGCATGATAAAGATGGAGGCGCTCATGGCCAGGAGCGCTCCGCTTGATTCTGCTGGCCCTGGTTGCTTCTGGCAGCTACTGAGGACACTACCCATCTGCCTGTCATGTCGGAAGGAGACGGCCGCAAGTCCATGGACCCTCCCAGGCCCTCCAGCCCGGTAAGCCTCCCCGGTAAGGAGGACTGACATTATGCAGCTATTTCGTGACCACTGGGTGTTTTCTCTTACTGCTGCCTTTATATCTATCTTAGGTGATGGCTCCCTTTTCTTTTATGGAGTTTTTATTCCAGTCCTGAGACCTCTTCTTTGCATTGTAGGGCAAAGAGAGTGCAAAGTCTGGGATGGAGCCATTACAGAAAAAACAATGTGCTATCTGCAAAAAATCTATGCCGGTGTCATCTAAAAAGTGGCTGTGTCAAAAATGTACTAGCAAAGTGGTCTCAGAGGAATCACCTTCTGAAAGTATGAGGACTATGATTAAAGAAGAAGTGGGTGCTGTTGTTGATGCCAAACTTGCCGCAGCCATGGTCCCTCTGCCTCTAAACCACAGACTGTGATTGAGAGTGATTCAGCTCTCAATGAGGGCGAGATTTCTTCTGATGCAGGCTCTTCTGTCTTGGATGATTCTGCTGGACGGCCTCTTTGCACTATTGATGAGACCGAGTCACTACTTAAAAATATTAGAGCAACTATTAACCTTGAAGAATCCAGAGAGCCTTCGTCAGTTCAAGATCAATTATTCCTGGGACTAGGCGATAAAAAAAGAAGGGTGTTTCCAGTGCATAGCAATATTAAAAGCATTGCTAACGAATGGAAGGAGCCAGAAAAGAGACAAATCATCTCTAAAATGTTTAACCGGAAGTACCCTTTTACTGAGGAGGACTCTGCTTTGTGGGATAAACCCCCTAAAGTCGACGCTCCTATCACAAAAATCTCCAAAAAGTCGCCTTTTGAGGACATTGGGCTTCTGAAGGACCCAATGGATAAGAAATGTGAAGACTTTCTTAAAAAGGCTTGGGAATCATCTTCTGCCACTTTCCGCCCAAGTATTGCTGCCACGTACACGGCCAGAACCTTGACTCTATGGTTGTCCCAACTAGAGGAGCACTTAGAATCAGGCACTCCCAGAGAGGACATTTTATCGTCCATCCCTGTATTAAAACAAGCTGCAAACTTTCTATCTGATGCTTCAGCGGATATTGTTAAGTTGTCTGCTAGGTCTGTGGCATTAGTCAATGCGTCTCGTAGGGCGGTATGGCTGAAAGCATGGTCGGGGGACACAGCCTCAAAAAATAGATTATGCTCAGTCCCGTGCGAAGGGGATAGACTGTTCGGATCGACATTAGATGACATTCTTGAGAAAGTGTCTGATAAAAAAGGGGGTTTCCCATGAAGTCGAAATATTTCCACCAAAGAAGAAATTTTCGAACCCAAGAACGTAATAGATTTGAGCAAAAAAGGGAATCTAACACAAACTGGCAGACATCAAAAAACAAGGGTAAAGGATTTCTCTTCAACCCAGACAGGAATCCAAAACAGTCTGCTAAATGACGCCAGTGGGGGGAAGACTAAAGAATTTCTCCCTAGCCTGGGAAAGTATTCACGCCTCTCCCTGGGTTTTTTTCCGTTATCCGAGAAGGTTACAAACTAGAATTTCTGGACTCTCCCCCCCCCCCCCGACAGATTCTTACTAAACAAAAAATTACGGATTGCTCTTCTACTGGAAAAGAAGGCTATAATTCCGGTCCCTCCAGAAAAGAGGTTTGGGATTTTATTCTCCGATTTTTCTAATAAGAAGACCAAACGGGTCATACGCTCTGTAATAATAAACTTAAGGGATCTCAACAAGTACATCTGCTACAAAAAATGCAAGATGGAAAAGATAAAATCTACGGTCAATTTGCTTCAGAAAGACTGCTTCATGGTGACGATAGATCTTACGGATGCATACTATCACATCCCGATTCACCCAAAATATCAGAAGTACCTGAGGCTAGCGGTTTGGTTCAAGGAAGAAGTAAAGCACTTTCAATTCCAAGTTCTCCCATTTGGTCTTTGTTCCGCACCCAGGATCTTCACAAAGGTCATGTCAGAAGTTATAGGCTTCCTTCACCGTTCGGAAATACTATTAATCCCTTATTTGGATGACCTGTTAATTGTTGCTCCTTCAAAAGAGAAACTGCGAACAGACTTACAGTTCACCCTGAAGTCCCTATCCAATCTGGGGTGGGTGTTGAACTTTCAAAAGTCCAATCTGGTGCCGAGTCAGAGATGTGTCTTCTTGGGAGTGCTATTGGACTCAATTCTAATGACTTCTTTTCTTCCAGTGACAAAACAGAAGAAATTAAGGCTCAGGGTGTTAGACTTCTGTCAGAAGACGAAGGTAACCATCAGGGATATCATGACTGTTCTAGGATTGATGACATCGACTATTCCCTCCATAAAGTGGGCTCAGGGTCACTCAAGGGTACTCCAGTCCTTTCTCCTGAGCAACTGGGACAAAAAGCAGTCTTCCCTAAACAAGAAGGTAATCCTTCCTTCCATCGTAAAATCCTCTTTGAAATGGTGGCTAACTCCGAAAAATCTCACAATCGGAGTAGAGTGGCGGCAGACAGACATAAGAGAGCTGTCTGCAGTTTGGCAGGCTTTGAAAGCTTTTTCCCCAGCCTTGAATCTCAGGCATGTCAGGGTATTGTCGGACAACACAACGACAGTTGCCTATTTAAAAAAAACAAGGGGAAACGAGAAGCCGATCTCTTTCTTGGATCTCAGCAAAAATCTTCAGATGGGCAGAACTAAACCTGAAATCCCTGACAGCGGTTCATATAAAAGGCACCCAGAACGACCTTGCAGACTTCCTGAGCAGGAAGACTTTAAAAGAAGGAGAGTGGAGCCTGAAACAAGGAGTCTTCAGGGACATTTGTCAG
This sequence comes from Rhinella marina, assembly GCA_900303285.1. Taxonomy (NCBI): domain Eukaryota; kingdom Metazoa; phylum Chordata; class Amphibia; order Anura; family Bufonidae; genus Rhinella; species Rhinella marina. The sequence continues at coordinate 218,774 of ONZH01001617.1, forward strand.
AGGTGGGGTATGCCAACCATCGACCTCTTTGCGACAAAGGTAAACAACAAAGTACAAAAATTCTTTTCTCTGTCCCATCTGGACAGCCCAAGTAGATGCCCTGGTGGGTCGGTGGCCAAGGGGTCTGCTTTATGCATTTCCACCCTTCTCTTTGATTCCCAAAGTTCTATCAAAGGCGTTAGAGGAAAAGGTTAATCTTGATTGCCCCCTTCTGGCCCGGAAGATCCTGGTTTCCGGTTCTAAAAGCTCTAGCAAAAGGAGACTTTTGGCTGCTCCCGAAAATTCCGGACCTTATACATCAGGGTCCAGTGATCCATCCGGGCATTCCTCATCTCAAGTTGACAACTTGGAGGTTGAGCGGGCGATCCTAAAGAGAAAGGGTCTATCCGATAGTCGTGGAAACACTATTACACAGTAGAAAACAGGTCTAGACAAAGATCTAAGGGCATCTTCGGATAGAGAAAAAGAGTAAACTTGGATGTCAGGAGATGTGTCCTACTGTACACTATCTTCAGCAGACAAGTGAATTCAGGAAGACCGACCAGTTACTGGTTCAGTACCAGGGACAAAATAAAGGGAAAGCCGCAAGTAAATCTACCGTGGCCCGCTGCAGGGACGCCATCAGGGGGGTACAGCAGAACCTGCTGTGGGGGGCCCAGGCACAGGGCCGGCGTCAGCACCCGGCAAACCCGGGCATGTGCCGGCAGGGCCGCCATCAGGGGGCTACAGCAGAACCTGCTGTGGGGGGCCCGGCGCAGAACCGAACCCGAGGGCCCCCCTTGCCACTTGCAGGGCCGCACCGCCAATTAGGTAAGGTGTGGCGCGGCCCTGCAGAGGGAGATGAGCGCTTCCATTGTGGAAGCGCTCATCTCCATAGTCATCTGTATCGCCGTCCTCAGGACAGCGATACAGATGCCTGTACTGCGGGGCAGGGGAGGGAGATGCGTCTCCCCTGCCCGTTCCTCTGATAGGCTGCAGGCACTAGGCCTGCAACCTATCAGAGGCCGGCTCAGGCGGCGCGATGACATACAGCGCGGGACACAGGCCGGAAGAGGCCTGCATCGCATCGCTGCCAGCCTGATGGAGGTAAGTATAAGGGTTTTGTTTTTTTTTATTGCTGAAATTGCGGACCGGAGCTTTATTGGGGGGGGCATTACTGGGGGGCATTTTTACTGGCACATGGGGGCACTGAGGTCATTTTCACTGGCACATGGGGGCACTGGGGGCATTTTCACTGGCACATGGGTGCAGTGGGGGCATTTTTACTGGCACATGGGGGCACTGGGGGCATTTTTACTGGGACATGGGGGCACTGGGGGTATTTTTACTGGCACATGGGGGCACTGGGCGCATTTTTACTGGCACTTGGGGGCACTGGGGGCATTTTTACTGGCACATGGGGGCACTGGGGGCATTTTTACTGGCACATGGGGCACTGGGGGCATTTTTACTGGCACATGGGGGCACTGGGGGCATTTTTACTGGGACATGGGGGCACTGGGGGTATTTTTACTGGCACATGGGGGCACTGGGCGCATTTTTACTGGCACATGGGGACACTGGGGGCATTTTTACTGGCATATGGGGGCACTGGGGGCATTTTTACTGGCACTGGGCACATTTTTACTGGCACTGGAGGCATTTCTTACTGGCACATGGGGGCACTGGGCATTTTTACTGGCACATGGGGGCACTTGGGGGCATTGGCACGGGAGCACTGGGGGCATTTCTTAATGGGCACTAGGGGGCATTTTTACTGGCACTGGGGGGCATTCTTACTGGCACTGGGGGCATTTCTTACTGGCACATGGGGGCACTGGGGGCATTTCTTACTGGCACATAATTTGGGGGGCATTTCTTACTGGAAATTTGCCTGTAGGGGGCCCCGAAATTCCTGATAGCAGCCCTGCCCGCTGGATTAAACACTGTATTATATTATGTTATATGGAAAGGAACTTGACACCTCCCCTCAAGTTGAAAGCACATTCTACCAGAGCCATGGCCACCTCCTGGGCGGAACAGGCTCATACGTGCATGGATGAGATTTGCCAAGCTGCCACCTGGTCTACCCCGAATATATTCTTCAAACATTATAAATTACATATTCTTGCTTATAGAGACTTTGGGAGGAAGGTGTTGTCAGCCGTTGTCCCCTAAGGCCCCTTTCACACGAGCGTGAGACTCGGACGTCTCCCGCATTGTGTGCCATGTACTGAACTCCCGGCACTGAACGGGGGTTACATAGCATTATACTGATTTATGATGCTATGTAACCCTTACAGTTCTGGAATGTGTTGGATAATGCTGACAGTGTTATCCAACACATTCCAGAACTGTAAGGGTTACATAGCATCATAAATCAGTATAATGCTTTGTAACTCCATTCAGTGCCGGGAGTTCAGTACAGGGCACACGATGCGGGAGACGTCCAAGTCTCACGCTCGTCTGCAAGGGCCTTAAAAATAGTATTAATTCTCTGTCAATCCTCCATATGTATGCCGTTGTGGAGGCGGAGGGAAAAAACGTAAATTACTCTTACCGGTAATTGGATTTTCCCTTTAGCCTTCACAACGGCATGGAGATTCCCATCCTTACTTTTGTTGTATGGTATTACCATTTTTTTTCTTTATGGTATCTTGTATGTAAAGTATTATTTTGGTTATAAATTTCAATAAATATGCAGCATCTATCCTTGAGTCCTAGGTTATTAACTGGAGCAGGCTGTTGGAGGAGGCATTTTATTGCACCAATCCAGTTGTTTCCTGCACCTAAGGAGGCGGAGTACCCTCCATATGTATGCCGTTGTGGAGGCTTAAGGGAAATTCCAATTACCGGTAAGAGTAATTTACGTTTTTTTCTACTTTTTGCAGGTCGATAGAAATGAAGGGGTCAAAAAATGTGGACCAAAACTATGGTCGTGTGCATACTTGGAGTGATACATGACCTCCACAGTGCACTGCAGAATAGTGCTATGTACTATGTTCTTTTACTTACATACTTAAGCTGAAATAGTCTACACTTATTGCATAGATATCCCGAACATGCGACAGAAAATTTAGGTTAGGGACCACAATAAAGGTAAATTACTTTTTTCTCCACCTCAAGTATACATATTTTATTATTTTTTATTATATTTATTTTAGTCTTTTTTTATAGCTGCACACATCAATATTTTATGTCCAATTCTGTGTCTGGTACAAACAACCAACATTTTCTGAAAATGATTATTGCTTGTTCTGACAGTATGACAGATTTCAGCACACTAAGTTCCAGGAGCTGCTTTCTCATTTTCAATCTACAGAAATTGGTCTGGTGGATCAACCTGAGGCTTCATGTGTCCTTGTTGCTCATGGGAATGATTTGTTTTCTATCTGGTTTCGGAAAAATACATTTGACTGATTATACTGGGCAGTGTGGACACTTGGCCATCTTAAGAATAGGTTTCCAGTTTATGTGTATATGTATAGTTGACGTGAAACAACGATAGTGTAGAGTGATAGTATTTATCAATAGTGCATTATATACAAACTGGAAAATTTCTCTGTAAGGCTTTTGTACGTATATACAGTACTACAAAGGGTAAAAAATGAGCCCTCAGTCAAAGATAACTTTTAATGGCTAACAGAAAAGATGATAAAGCTTTGGAGACTACTTAGGCAGTCTCGAAAGCTTGCTATTTTTCATTGTCCCATTTACTAGGATATGCCATAAATGCCAGATAGGAGCAGGTCCCAGAAATGGGACCCAAACCTATCTTCACAATAGACAACCGAAGTGAAGAGAGGGCAAGCCACATATTCATGACCACCCTCCATTCACCACTATGGGACTTCCGAAAACAGCTGAACACTGGTTCAGTTATTTTCGGATGTCCCTTAGTGGGGAATAGAGGGGTGGCCAACCTTGCGCAGGGTCTTCCAAAAATATCCAAGCATGCTCCCTCGGCTACTTTTAGAAGAAGTTCCATAGCAGTGAATGAAGAGGACATGCACATATGTGGTATGATCTCTGTTCATTTTAGAAGCCCTGTTCTGGAGACAGGAGCTGGACCACTGGACCCATACCTATCTGACATTTATGACATATCTTATAAATATTGCATAAATATCCCAGATATGACATCCCCTTTAATAGGCATTATTGACTGAAGACTTGTATTTTCTAGCTACTGGAAATGCCAATGGGGTTCTACTGCACAGGCAGCATACCGCGTTATCTCCTTCACCCTGTGTACTCCTCCAATCTCATTGGCTGTGGCATCTGAAAGAACAGGGGCAGAATATGAGCGCCCACTACAGCAGGCTTTCACAGTGCGCACACCCACTTCTCTTTCCAGGTGTACACCGAGAAAGGGAGACTGAAGGCAGGAATTATTTCTACTGTCCAGACGCAAACGCTTGATATGGAGTCTGCTCAGTAGAAAACAGAATGGGAGCGTGCAGTGCCGGCAGGACAGGGGAGCCTATGCAGCCATTTTCTGTGATATCATATATGGGGGCCAGTGCAATAAACAATGCACAGGCCCTGTTTACAGGAGCACCAGCCAGGACCAAAAAAGCACAAAAAATATCGAAGGAAGTTAGTGAAGACAGCTTGAGCAGTGACAGAAATACAGTAAGTAACCTAAAAATATTACAAAGTGGCCAACCCCTTTAATAAAGACTTTAGTACCGGCCAGGACTGTTATAACAGTTTTGTATCTTGCTGAACAACATGTATGATATAAAAGGGAATATCACAGTCTCTATTAAAACTTGATGAAGTTGAGTTCATGGAGAAAGCACATATCTAATTGAACTCAGTGTATGGCTGTCAGTGCATGCTGAGCTGGAGAGACTACTACTTCACTTAAAGCTATCCATGTACAGAGCAAAACATCAGCATATGTCATTATGCTTATGAGCAAGCAATGTGGTAATGTAAGATTGGTTTAGCTTATCTTATGTTTCTACTATACATGATGTGCCTATATATGCGCTGTACTGTGTCAAGAGTCAAACCTGTTTGCCTTGACTGTACCTATTACACTCTACCTTTCATATTCTATCTATCTATCTATCTATCTATCTATCTATCTATCTATCTATCTATCTATCTATCTATCTCTGCCTGTCTATTTATCTCATATCTATCCATCTATCTGTCTCTCTGCCTATGTATTCCATATCTGTTTGTCCATCCATCCATCCAGTTATCTATAATATAAATATTAAAACAAACAGTTTTACCTTTACAGAGGTGATCTGTGCGTTCTAAGTATCATCCTACAGCGTGGATTCATAAATTCTTTGGGATAGACTGTCTACCCAGTGTGATTTCATTAGGCTATTCCAGACAATGCCTCTAACATTTGGCAGCAAGTGGCAGCTTGTCTTTGACAATGAACAATCCTCTTTAGTGGCTGGTTGGAAAAGAAAATCCATGTCCTATTTATATACATATTAGACCGTGAACTAAAAATATGGATTTAAAGGGTTGTTCTCGGAGTAGTAACCTAAAATGCCTTGGCCCTGGTGCAAAATGTTTAACAGTTCATCCCCAACATAACTGCTGTTTATAGTACTGCTGTTCATTTAATTGCGTAGAGGGGCTTTTGGGCCCCATTAGACACCAGGAACTATAAAACTTTGAAATGAAAATGTATTTGTACCATTTTGGTATCATACATTAGCTCTATATTAAACAACTAAGAAAAAAAACAGTATTTGAGTAGGCTCAGACGAAAAAAATATGCCCACTGATCAGGAGAAGGAAGGGGCTTGCCATACAGGGCCACCCAAGGACAGGCCATCAATGTTAAATTCCGGAAAACCTCTTTAATTGCCTCTATGGCTTACTCTATTCAACTCAGTGTGTGTGACAACATGAGTTTTCAGTGGTCTTCAGCCACAGTTTGATTAGACCTGAGCAGAAGGTGGTGGTGCTCTAAAAAACACTTTCTGTGAATGATCTCTCAGTCATGTTGCCTCATTTCTGTGCTCCTTCTTTCCCACCAAGGTGTCTGAGAGTATTCCTGCTTGTTAATTTGTGGATGTTGGCAGAGTTTCTTCATACTTGTAATATGGAGTTTAGTCTGAGTTTCTGTCTAGTTTTGTGGTGTTTTTGACAGCAATAGAAATGCCAAAACTCTGAAATTAAAAAGGACCTGTCACCAAATCAAAAAATGTGAAATACATATAAACTCCTGTTGACCATGCTCCCCTGAGCATGACATACTTGCTTTTATGAATATGGGTCCCCCTGTTGTGTAGTTATGTCCCCCAAGAATAGTGGCGCCACATATGTTAATTCAGAGTGACTACCCGCTCATCACAGAGAATCAAGTTGCAGTATGATCCCAGTTCTCGCGAGACTCGCTGCATCATTGTTCCGATGAGACGTTGTCTCAGACTAGAGTGAGATGCCGCTGAGAAGAGCCCATCCGCATCTGAGTTAGACACTGTCCCCTTGGAGCTGTGATGTAGTGTTGTCTCGTGAGAACCTGATACTGTGCTACATAGATCATCACAGTGGGGAGAAACCTCCCCTAACATAGAAGATGAGTGATTAGCCACACCTCGCCTGCGGCCAGTCGCTCCGGATTAACATATGTGGTGCCACTATTCTCAGGGTGGACAAAACTCCACAATGGAGGGGGAGCGTATTCATAAAAGCAAGTATGCCATGCTCAGGAGAGCATGGCCTACAGAAGTATATATGTATCTCACAGTTATTGATTTGGTGACAAGTCAGTGGGACCATCCCACTAGAAGCTATGGCGCTAAAGTGAACAGAGCCTCACTCGGCGGGGGTCTGACACCTGGTACCCCCGCTGATCAGCTGTATAAAGGGAAGGAGTGTACAGTTCACGCATGCCGTCTCCCTTCTCTCTTCCTGCTTGCCATGGACATAGCAGCAGCGAGCAGGAAGAGAGAAGGGAGATGGCATGCTTGCCCTTTCCCTTCATACAACGTACATCTGATCGGCGGGGGTGCAGGATGTCGGACCCCCCCGATCTGATATTGATGACCTAGCCTGAGTATATGTCATCAATATTAAAAGCCCGGAGAACCCCATAAGCCCAGGCATTATAATGGTGGATGCTGATAGTTTACTATGGGCTGCAGAGTGGTCCCAGGTTTAAATCCAACCAAGGGCAACATCTGCATGGGTTTTGTATGTTCTCCCCTTGTTTATGTGGGTTTCCTTTGGGTACTTGGGTTTCATCCCACACTACACAACATACTAGTTCATTTTGAATTTAGATCATAAGTGATGACAATCTCTGTACACCTCTGAGCAATATGTTGGTTGTATATAAATTAATAATTATTATTAATAATAATTTTTAGGTCTGCAGTCCGTGCTGGCTGACCTGCTGCTGTATCCTTATGGAAGTAGTGGCATGGAGAGGATGCTGGCCACTAGGATGCTGGATGGCATAGTCAATGGCACAGGCTCCTCTTCTTCCTGCTGCTTCCATTCGTCTGCCTGATGCTCCCTTAGGGCACATGCTCTCACCTTAAAGGGCCATTGTGTGAACTCCCAAATCCGTCCCTGGGCATTTACGGCACCCTCTCTGGGCATAGGATGCCTGAGCTTTAGATTCCCTGGTGACCAGCAAAGGTTTTTGAAAGTCCAGTGCTTTTGCAATTGTCCTGCATTTATCTTGTGTTACTTCTTACTGTGCTCCACGTTCTGTTTCCATCCTGCCTGTGTTCTCCTAGACTTTCAAATTCAGTTAAGTTAACCCACTGTCTCTTCTCAGTCTGTGCCCCACTCAAGTTCCCAGCCTGCCTAACTGTGTGTCTCACTACTACCCTGTTTTCTATATCCAGAGGTCCCGATGCTTGCACTGGAGTCCCTGACCCCAGTGGTTCAGCTGCCAGCTACTCAGGAACTATCCCAGGTGGTAGCTGTCTGGCTGCTAACCCATAGCAAAGTTCAGATCCCTGTATAGGGGTTAACAGTACTAGAGTAGAAGGCCTACAGAGTAGAATTGCAATACTTGCAGATGATACTAAGCTTTGTAGGGTAACCAATACTATATTACAGATGGATTTGGGAAAGCTGGAGGCTTGTGCAGAGGAATGACCAATGAAGTCCAATGTGGATAAAGGTACTTGCACTTGAGGATCCAGAATGTACTATTATGTAATAAATGAAAAATATACCATATAAACAGACTTGGTTGACAGGAAGCTTAAAGAGATTGTCTTGGAATAGAAAAACATAGGCGCTTGATTCCAAAAACAGCTCCTCACCCGTCCGTGGGTTGTATCTGGTATTGCAGCTCAGCTCCATTAAAGTGAATGGTGCTGCACTGTAATACCTCACACAACCTATGGACAGGTGTGCTACTATTTTTGGAAGAAATCAGCCATCCTTACATCCTTTAGCAACCAATGCCAGTCAGCTAACTACCAATGCAATAAAAACAAGGGTTGCATCACAAGAGCATAGGGATTCAAGTTTTGGCATACATCTGTCATAGATTGTGGCACAAAGGTTAAGTGCGCCGCAGTCTGCGACTTTGCCCCGCTGACGCTGGTCTTAATAAATGACCCTCGTAGTTTTGCTATATATAAATCATTCGTCAGACTACATATGGAGTATAATGCTAAATTTTAGGCCATTCAGTTTGGAAAAAGATGGGGTGGCCGGCAGTAACTGCAATGTACAAATACATTAATTGACAAAACAGATATATTTCTAACCTCCACATGTAGAGGAAAGAAGGTTATCCAGCAACATAGGAATTTATTTCTGTATTAGCAGTGAGATTATGGAACCGTTATCACCCTCTTACCCAACACAAGTAACTTTTAAGTTTTGGACTATTCAGAAAAGTTATATTTCATCCCAAATAAATCATGTTGAGTGGGGCAAACGCCCCACTCTGCCCATTTATCATATAAGAACTCAGCACTTTTAAAAAGTGCACAGTGAACACTGTAAAGATTAAAAAAAGTCCTGCCATTTTTGGTGACATTGCCTCCCAAAAAATTACATTAAAAATTGAAATTAAAAATCAGAAAGTTGTATGTACCTGGAAATGATACCAATGAAACACATTTTTTTTTAAAGTAAAAATAAAAATCTATGAAAATTTGATATTACTGTAATTTTACTAACCCAAAGAAAGAATGTTTGTCCTGTCCTTTTTACCACATACTGGATGCTGTGAAAGCAAAACTCTGAGAACAATGCTGCACTTGCATTTTGTTTTCCTTTCTACCCCACAAATAATTTTTTATTCGGTTCTCAGTACAATATGTGGAACTCTTGGGTTGCTTTTGTAAACACTGTTCTATAGTTTTTGCCCCAGTTAATATTAGGAGAAAGTATGGCGCTGTACACTTGAGAATTCATCTGGCTACTTCTATTCACAGTCACATTGTAATGTGGGGCAATATGTGATGAACCTTTTACTGAAATGTTTTTGCAAACAATGGTTGGCAAGTTTAAAGGTCCGTTTAGACAGGACAAGTCATCAGCTGATTGTCGGGAAGAGACCGTTCCTTCCCAGAAATCGCCCGCTCGTCATTGGAGGAGACACCTGCATTTACATTCAGCGATCTCCTCCACAGTATGGGGAGGAGCGATTGCTGATGCTATTGCTCGTTCCCATAGAGACTTGTTTGCCGGCAGCAGAATGCTGTTTAGACAGCAGGATCTATTGTGTACAAATGACAATTTAGATGACTGCATGAATGATGTGATTACCCGATGACTGAGCATTACGATCGTTCATTGGGTAATCTGTGCACCTTTATACACCAGATAATCGATAACAAGCTTTCCTATGAACGTTCGTTAGTGATTATCTGGCAGATTCTCGCCCAGTGTTAAAGGTCCTTAATGAAGATGTTACGTAGTTATGCTGCGGAAACTCTGAAATCTGTGACTGGCCTTCTGAGGTAACAAATGTGGTCACTCCTTCTCCTGGAAGGAAGTCTGTTTGGCTCTCTCATGCTGCTCTTGGGGTCTTCAGGGGTGTCATCCACCATTCATCTACCACAAGTGTTGATTCTGGGGGAGGGAAAGTGTGCAGTGCTGATTCTAGCTTACAAATGTGCACAGCGTAAGCATATATGGAAAAGTCCAAAAGAACCCCGGATTTCACTTTGAATACCACCTCTTTGACTGCTGAATTGACTCGTAGGGAGCCTCCCACTTCCACTGAAAGTTGTTGTCCCATCTTGGCCTTTCATGGCTGAGATGGGAATAACCACTGTAAGCATTGGCCAGGAATAGCTGGCATTATGGAGACATCTGAGTGGCTGATGCACCGCTGTTTCAGTAACTCCCATAGCAGTGAATGGAAACTATGAAAACAGCATAGCACAGGTATCTACACTGTTTCCATATCTTGTAAGCTATCCACCACATTATGCAAAGATTTCATGAGTCATTCTCTGTAGGTCTAGCTGGCAGTAGAATCTTATAGCCAGCTGAAGGTCTGTTCTGGCCAAAAATGCTTCTTTTCATGCATCCACATCACTGTTTCTCTTGCTGACATCACGATTGCCAAGTAGACCCCCAACTTAGGCGTCTTGTTCGCTATCCTGCTGTTGTTTATTCAGCCACTCATCAGTCGACCAACTGATCTCTTCACTTGCAGCCAACACTTCATCCTGAGTAGCCTCTTATCTAGAGGTAGGCCTGAGGCCTCTCCCTGTAAACAAGTATGAAGATGGAGGTTTCTGTTTTTCTGTGGGCTTTGCCAGAATGGCCTGTTGCAGGTTTTATGAGATTGGGGATAGGACATTGGCATTCCCGTTGCTGCACAAGTTGGTTCTGGATGTTGTACTTGGCCAATCTGGTTAACTACTTTTGCTCTAGGCTAGCCAGCCAGACGGTTTCTAAATAGACCAAGTGGTTATTATCAGTCCATAGCTCAAACTTTGTCCACATGAGGAACTCTACAAACTTTCCGGTGATCACACACACCTGCCAGCAGCTCTAGCTAGTAGTTGGTTGGATTCTTTATCCTGTTCCTCAGTCTCCTGCTGGCCTAGGTGATGCATTTTTACTATAGCAAAATGTAAGTTAATCAGTTGTCCATAACGAGTTATGTACCGTGCTAAGGATTAGTCAACTGCCAGGCTCAGCACATTATCAGTGGACTTGTAATATGAACTAAGGGGCACATTTACTAAGACGGACATTTTAGATGCTGATCTAAATAAAGCCCTAAGCTGGCGCCTAAGTTATGAGACGCAGGCCTCTTCATAACTTAGGCACATCCAGCGCCACCTCTAAATGTAAGACTGCTTCGTAGCGGTCTTACATTTAGTCCTTTTTCTACACCTGCTGGCCCGTCCTCACCCACGCCAGGTGTGAGCAGGGTGAAGCCGCAGATAGCGGCGCAACTAACAGGTGTGCCGCCATCTGTGCCTGAAATATGCCTAATATAGGTGTATTTCAGAATAACAAATTACCCCCTAAGGCCCTATGGAGCTTTTAATCACTTAGATTGCTACTATTTAGTCTATGGGACCATATTGCGGAGATACCTCGCTTGGAAATAACGCTTCTTTGGGAAAATATCTTCATAATATGGTACCCAATGGAGCATATCACAATATTTCCTTGTGGAAACCTCTGTAGGCCTCCACATGAAAACAGATGCAAAAAGATGTACAGTAAGGCTCTATAAACTGCTATTAGGGTTTCATGCAATGGATGATAAAATACTGTAATACACTTGTTTGCATGAGCCCTAAGGGACTGTTTGAACTAGATAAGCCCTGTAAGCAAATATGACACTATGAAAGTTGTGCCTAGAAATTCCTTTTTATGTTCATTTAGTTGCTATTTTGCTTGTATATATTTTTTTAAAGATAGCTATGCAAATGCAAAGGCCACTGGTACATATTTTGTGGTGTTGAGGCCACCAAACACGACTTGTTCTCAAAAGCAGATGAATCTACCACTGTTTATTTCATCACATGTATTTTGCCGTACAAACATACCCCCAGGGGATTGGACTTTGATAGAGGAGAGAGATATGCAAAGAGAGAACATGCACTGTCATTGTAACAGCGTTTAATATCCCTATACCTTCTAGCGTAACTGCCTGCACTTTGTGTTATATTATTCAATTCAGTACTATGTGTAACCAGTGCTCATTATTGTTTTTTATCCTTGTAACAAATAATCCAATTCTATCAGTTCCTTTTTATAGAATATCAATGAAATTGGTTTTAAAACATCTACTATATGTGATACTATAGTGCCATCTTGTGGAGTGTCTTGGCTATTACAGACTGTTTCAAAACTGACATGCACAACACTCAAATCAATACAAAACCTACTGAATAGATTAAAAGGCTTACATTTTTTATGTATCCTGTTTTTTTTCCAGTGCTTGGTGCTGAAACTTTAAAGTCCAATGGGATGTTTAGAAAGACCGCATACTGCAGGGGAAAGTTTATTAAAGGCTATTAGCCTAAATTGAACCCCTGGTCAAGTGTAACATACTCTTCCATGAAAAGATATGAAGGTTTGTCATATTGACCACATGCCTCATGACAGCCAATTTGCCCTTACAGCAGCCACAATGCCACAAATCATGCCATGCTATGCACAGTACCCTTGCATCCCGCGCCTAATAATAATGTCAGTGTTCTGACTGCTTTTATGGGGTGGGTACCTCCTTGGTAGTGAGTGTTCCCTGAAGGGCTGGATAGTTTTAGCATGCACATGGAATCTAATTTGTACATAACACATGGCACACCCAGTTTAGAATAGATGAGACTTGGAAGAGCAGCAGGAAAGCTCATGTCGCTGGTCCGAGGAGCCTCAGACATTGATACATATCAAGGGTGAAATTATGTGTAGCAGCTGACCCAGTGAGGAGACTCTGAGGCAGTATGTAACACAGCAATATAGTCAATGCAGTCAGAGGGGCACTAAAGGCAGAATGGAGCCATTTGGTAGACAGTCTAGGAAAGTCAAGCCTGAGGTCTGGAGAAGTAAGGATCTACAGCCACCTTCTTATAACCTGTTGAGATGCACGGAACCTGTGTCTATTGAACAGATAAGAAACCACAAGGCCTGTCTGAACCTCTGTTTGCCAGATGTGTAACCACAGTGTTTTCTTCTAGTTTAGAAAGCATGAGTTCAAGCTGCTTCCTATATTTGGGGGTTGCACCGCCTATCAACATCTGTATACCAGCCGGGGAATAGAACAGTAAGCTGCACAACATCTATTTTTCACTGTGGTGCCGCCCTGAAAGAAGAAGCTGCACCCCTAGTATCTTCTTCTCCAGTTCCCACACTCACAATATTGACATCTCTGCACGTGCACTAACTAATGTTGACGCTGAGATCAGTAGAAAGCAGCTTCTACATAATAATCATGGCTGTTTCCTTGCTAATTTCCAATTGTATCTGTGTTCAGATATGGTTAAAAGTGATGACCATTGGCTCTGAACACCCTGGGAAAAAGATGTGGGGCACATGCATACTGCATACTTGGAGAGCTGCAACTTTCTGAAGGCCCGCAGTTCCCTGTAGGAGCTAGAGGCACTAAACACAATAAATCAATGACAAAGACAGATCAAATGTAACAAAATATATAAGTGAACAGATATTTTCTAATTAAATGAAGAAAAAAAAGATCCGTATAGACAGATCACTCTCCTGTTCATTCATTATATGATGTAGTCAAGGCTGGTTGCATGTGAAGTCATCATGCAGTGACTTAACATTATAAAATATAACAGAATGACTCGGCTTCGCACGAGGTACCATATATTTTGACTATTTCATGTAATGTTTGTGTGTGTGGTTAAAAGATATAAACAGTGTCCCCCTTAACAGTGACCGCCACAGCAGCATTCCCCCTTAACAGTGACCTCCAACAGCAGCCCGTCCCTTTAAACTGTAACCTTCACAGCACCCACCCACTTAACGGTGACCTCCAGGGCACACCACCTCCTTATCATTGACCTCTAGAGCAGCCCACTCCCTTAACAGTGACCTCCACAAAGCTCCACCCCCTTAACAGTTAAACATAACAGTGAGGAAAATGGAAACCAGGTGTAAAACTGTGTGTATGTCAAGACTGAAGGACCTGCGAGCTTCTATTGGATAATAAGGGTCATGTGACTGTGTGAATGGCAGTTATGATATGAGTGAAGCTGTGAGCTCCCATTGGCTAATACAGTACTAACAGTACTCCCTAGAGAACTGGAACCTCTTCTAAAACCTTTCCGGACACCCGATGTACCTATGTGCGTAGTGAGTAGTGGCGGTGCCGGGTTACTGTAGTTCAGCTACCATTCACTTGATGTCAGGTGTTGGAAAACCCGCTTACTTGTGTTCTTTTGTAAGAAATTATCTCTCAGGCCGGCAGCAGCAAGATCACCAAAGAAGTTCCATTTTTAAAATGGTTTCAACCAACTTTATTTGCTGCTCATGAAAAAGATCAATAGTATCAAGAAAGAGCTACAGTATGTAGGTGAAGGCCTACTGCCTACCACCACAAAACAACATAAAAGTCCATACCAATATACATGACTCAGAAGTGCTCTTTCCCAGGCTAGGAGTTCAGTGTGAGTAGATCAAACATTTTTTTTTCACTATCACAATTTTTTTTTTAGATGGAGACATACAAAGGGCTCAATGTGCATGTTATCAGACCCAAATATACAGTGCATAAGTAAGACCAGTATAAATGAGGATAACTAGAATGAGAAGCCAAATATCATACGGTATATGTCAACACACCAGATATAACAGATAAAGAAAAAAATCACCATAGGTATCCACCATTCATAAAGAAGGCATATGACCCACTTTAGAAAGCAATAAAGAAAAACTTTTGTTGTAATTAGGCCAAGATTCCCTGTAATTGTTTCCATGGGAGCCAAGCTTTTTTATTATATACTGAACATTACGTGTACTAATGGGATATAATAGTTCCAGGGAGTAGATCAGACCTTTCTTCCAGGAGCTATGACAGCTGGCAGCTAAACAGCTGACACCTTTGACCGCGCTCACAGATGAAGTCTCACCTTTTTTTCCCACTTCATCAACCTGGTACAGGTTTTTGACATACTAAATGACGAGAAAGGACACTTTCTCTACCAAATGTACTGTATATCCGGATTTTCCAGATACAATGCATTCTTTCTGTTGCCAACAACTTCTAGAGGCACTCATGAGGACTTTATATAGGGGCACACTTGAGGACTTTTGAGACACTCTTTCAAAGAGACCTGTTGCCATTTCATTAGAACAGTCAGTTCACATTCTTTATTAACTGGAAGTGACTCTGTGCTACATATATCATTCATGACATCAGTTTGCAGGGGTGCATAAAATCAGGTACAATTTCATTCACACATTCACTATAGATGCATGTCCCATTTTGGAAAAAAGGACATTATAGAAGGCTTCTCCTGCAACTACCAAAAATAAAGACTCTGCCAAGCACAAGCCCCAAATCAGGTTAATCAGATTTTATAAGTCCCAAAATCAGTCTCAGAATTGAGAAGAAAAGTCTCACCCCAGATGCTCCTTCAACAACTCTTCCTGGCCGAGATCCATACTGTCGGATTCTGCCCACCAACATAGGAGGAAAACGCAGCACCCCAATCAGTGTCTGTATATTTACTATTTTATGTATATTTATGATTGTACATTCAGGACTTATCTGGTGGTTAGTGGCTGCAAGGTCAGCTCCAGATTATCCTCTGCTAGACCTTAGCACTCCTGTTATATAAAGGGGCGTGTTTTATACAAGACCCATTATTGTGCCAGATTCTGGGCCCAGGTCCAAACCTGACTACAATTATGATGAAAAAATCTTACGAGTTTTAGTCATATGAACAATAGAAACATTTCAACTTATTATGTGTTGTTCTCAAGCAAAAGTACCAGGGTAACTTTTGCATATATTTAGGGCTAATGCACATGAACATATTTTATTTCCGCGTCCGTTCCGTTTTGTTTGCGGACCGTATGCGGAACCATTCACTTCAATGGGTCTGCAATAAAAATGTAAGTTACTCTGTGTGCATTACGTTTGCATATGTCCATTCCACAAAGTAATAGAACATGTCCTATTATTGTCCGCATTATGGACAAGGATAGGACTGTTCTATTAGGGGACAGCTGTCCATTCCTTAAAATACGGAACGCACATGGACATCAACCATATTTTTTGTGGACCACAAAATACATATGGTCGTATGCATGAGCCCTTATAGTCACAAAGCACATTGTGGGATGTAGCTGTCAATTATGCAATAGTGTCAAGTCAGCAGCATCATAATGTGCATAACTCAAGCCAAACAATACACACATTGTGTGCTTCATCCTTTCCAAAATGTATATCCATAGCATTCATGTGATACAATCATAAATGTAGTGCTACTATTGTTACTCTATTTAGGAGTGCACCTAGCCTTTCTGCTGCCTGAGGCGAAAACTGAAACGAGTGACTTTAATATGCTGGGTCTCTCTGAAGAGACCGAGGGTATTAGAGCTGCAATTCTTGTGTTGGCCAGCAGGTGGCAGGACAACACAAGAAATCACATATTACCATGCTTCTGTAAGCATGGTAATATTGAAGAAAAATAATTAGTGAGTGTTATAGCCTCAAACACTGGCTATAAAAAAAAGTAAAAAAAATATACAAAAAATATAAATCACCCCCTTTCTGTAGAATAAAAAATAAATACATAAATAACAAAAACTATAAACATCATGGGCATTACTGCATCCAAAAATGCTCCTACTATCAAAATATAAAAATATGTTTCCAATATGGCGAATAATGTAATAAAATAAAGTATCAAAATAGCTGATTTGCCATTTTTTCATCGCTTCTCTTACCCAAAAAAGGAATTTAAAAAAATGGTATCAATAAAAACTACAGATTGTCCTGCAATAAAATGAGCCCCCACACAGCTCAATAGACCCAAAAAACCCATAAAATGAAGGAGGAATTGCATTTTTTCCCAATTCCATCCCATTTGGAATTTTTTTCCACCTCCCACTACATTGTATGCCATATTAAAAGGTGACATTAGAAATTACAACTTGTCCTGCAAAAAACAAGCCCTTATATGGATACATGAATGGAATAATAAAAAAAAGTTACGGCTCCAGGAAGAGAGAAAAGAAAAATGAAAATGCAAAAATTAAAAAACCTCTGGTATCCAAGTGGTTAAATACAGTACAGTGTGTGCCCAGTTATGGATGTATTATGCTTGACAAAGACCTACAATAGGTTTGAAACATTGTCATTGTCCATATGAAGAAAACACTGAGGATTTTTTTTTATTACAATTGGATTGCTGCAGTCTATTCCTATATCTGTTATGGACAATGTTTGTGGAACCACTCTGACTGCCAACAAGACTTTGGGCTATTCCTAAGGGTGTTGGCAGTCCCTGGCTTTCACCTTTTAACTCATATACAGGGATCTGGCCTTCACTGCAAGAAAGACACCAGTCCACTACCTCTTGGAAAAGTCCCAGTACATTTGGGAGCTGAGCCACAGAGGTCAGAAACTCTGATCCAGAGCACCTTGGAAACAAGCAAATAACACAAACAGAACCAAGCTTAGGTCAGACAGACAGGGTACATGCAAATCCAAGGACAGTCCAGGGAAGATGGAACTAAGTCAGAACACAGGCCGACAAACAGATCAACATCACAGGAGCAGGTTAGGTCAGATGACAGACAGACTGGGTACATAGACAAATGGATTATAGCTGTAATACATGCTCCAGCAGGCCGAGTGACCTGGCAGATCTATTGAGACCTAATGCAGAGGCAAAAGGTGGGACACATAGCAAAACATATATAGCAGGGCAAATCAGCGCCACATAGTCTAGCCCCTGTACACAGAACAAAAAAGAGTAAACTCTTACAGTGCTGCAGAGTGATGTTAGGTTCAACTAATACACACTAATTCACACATAGAAAAGCCATGTGTAACAGTACCCACCTCTTATGTCCTCTCTTCTTACCTGTGCAAACTGTTGTGGAACCACTAACTGGTTTGTATTTAGGCTGTTCCTGAGGGCTTTGTCTTGGCTGTCCCCTGGTTTTCACACTCTAACCTCTATACAGGGATCTAGTCTTTTCTGCAGAGGAGCCATCAGGCTGCCACTTCTTGGAATAGTCCTGGTGCAGTTGGCAGTTGACCCTTAGGGGTCAAAGACATTGACACAAAGCACCAGAAGAACAGGCAAAGCACACAGACCCAAGCTGAGGTCAGTCAGAGTACAGTCATGGCCAAAAGTTTTGAGAATGACACAAATATTATATTTTCATATGATCTGCTGCCCTCTGGTTTTTATGTGTGTTTGTCAGATGTTTTTATCACATACAGAAATATAATTGCAATCATATTATGAGTAACAAAAGCTTATATTGACAGTTAGAATGAGTTAATGCAGCAAGTCAATATTTGCAGTGTTGACCCTTCTTCTTCAGGACCTCTGCAATTCTCCCTGGCATGCTCTCAATCAACTTCTGGACCAAATCCTGACTGATAGCAGTCCATTCTTGCACAATCAATGCTTGCATTTTGTCAGAATTTGTAGGTTTTTGTTTGTCCACCCGTCTCTTGATGATTGACCACAAGTTCTCAATGGGATTAAGATCTGGGGAGTTTCCAGGCCATGGACCCAAAATCTCTATGTTTTGTTCCCTGAGCCATTTAGTTATCACCTTTGCTTTATGGCAAGGTGCTCCATCATGCTGGAAAAGGCATTGTTGATCGCCAAACTGCTCTTGGACGGTTGGGAGAAGTTGCTCTCGGAGGACATTCTGTGAGACTGTGAGAGAGCCGATTCCCTTGGCTGAGAAGCAACCCCACACATGAATGGTTTCAGGATGCTTTACAGTTGGCATGAGACAAGACTGGTGGTAGCGCTCACCTCGTCTTCTCCGAATAAGCTGTTTTCCAGATGTCCCAAACAATCGAAAAGGGGATTCATCAGAGAAAATGACTTTACCCCAGTCCTCAGCAGTCCACTCCCTGTACCTTTTGCAGAATATCAGTCTGTCCCTGATGTTTTTTCTGGAGAGAAGTGGATTCTTTGCTGCCCTCCTTGAGACCAGGCCTTGCTCCAAGAGTCTCCGCCTCACAGTGCGTGCAGATGCACTCACACCTGCCTGCTGCCATTCCTGAGCAAGCTCTGCACTGCTGGTAGCCCGATCCCGCAGCTGAAACACTTTTAAGAGACGGTCCTGGCGCTTGTTGGTCTTTCTTGGGCGCCCTGGAGCCTTTTTGGCAACAATGGAACCTCTCTCCTTGAAGTTCTTGATGATGCGATAGATTGTTGACTGAGGTGCAATCTTTCTAGCTGCGATACTCTTCCCTGTTAGGCCATTTTTGTGCAGTGCAATGATGACTGCACGTGTTTCTTTAGAGATAACCATGGTTAACAGAAGAGAAACAATGATGCCAAGCACCAGCCTCCTTTTAAAGTGTCCAGTGGTGTCATTCTTACTTAATCATGACAGATTGATCTCCAGCCCTGTCCTCATCAACACCCACACCTGTGTTAATGGAACAATCACTGAAACAATGTTAGCTGGTCCTTTTAAGGCAGGGCTGCAATGATGTTGAAATGTGTTTTGGGGGATAAAGTTCATTTTCTAGGCAAATATTGACTTTGCAAGTAATTGCTGTTAAGCTGATCACTCTTTTTAACATTCTGGAGTATATGCAAATTGCCATTATAAAAACTGAAGCAGTAGACTTTGTAAAAATGAATATTTGTATCATTCTCAAAACTTTTGGCCATGACTGTACATGCAAATTCAAAGACAGCCCAGGACCAGGGCAGACGGAACTGGGTCATAATACAGGCTGACAAACAGAAAAAAAAATGCCCTCTTATAGTGTCCGCAGTAGTACTAATGCCCCCTTACAGTGCCACCTGTAGAAAGCCCCCATAATGTGTTCCAGTAGAAAGAAAATGCTCTCTTATAGTGACCCAGTAGTACTTATTCCCCCTTATAGTGCCGCCAGTAGTAATAAAGCCCCCATAATGTGCCACTAGAAAATAACCTCTTATAGTGTCTCTAGTAGTACTAATGCCCCCTTATAGTGCTTTCAGTAGTAATAAAGCACCCACGATATGTGCCAGTAGAAGAAATGCCCCCTTATAGTGCTGCCTGTAGTGCTAATGTCCCCACAATGCCCCCTCCTCCAGGTGTAATAAGTATTCCCACCCTTTAATGGCCCAACAGCATACTGACAAAAAAAAAAAATAAAACCTCAAATACACACCTTCCGCTGTCTGCAATGTGGTACAGTACACAGGCCTCTTTTAATCATGATGTCATCAAGCCACCTGCGCCAGTCTGTGCTACGCCAGTCTTGCTCTGATTTTGGGCTTGCTCTGTAAGTAGGGCTGTGTATAAGTGGAGTTAAAGAACCGGAGTGCTGGTACTGAGTGTGATTTTGTGGGACTGCAAGTAGCTGTCTATAGTTTATTGCAAAGGTCCTTGTGTGTTTAGTGCTTGCATTTTGGTACTGACATTTAAACCCATTTTTTTTTCTCTGCTGTGTACCTGGTGAAGGGGAGTGGTTTGTGATCCCAGGTGCTATAAATTGCTTAGCTAAACTCTTCTAGAGCTTGCTCTGATTTTGGGCTTGCTCTGTAAGTGGAGCTGTGTATAAGTGGAGTTAAAGAACCAGAGTGTAAGACAAAGAGCAAAAAAAGTAAGGTTTGGAGTGATTTTCCTTGTGTGTTGATAACTTGATTTGAGCTAGACCTCCAACTACAACAAACCACATCTTATCACATATTTACTGTTTTTCTGTACTGTATATCCCCATCTAGCAGGTGCTCCATGGACAATGCTACTAAGTGTGTGTCCTGTGCAATGTATGCATGCCTTGAAGAGCCATTCGAGGGTGAATACATTTGCACTAGATGCAATCACGTTGCATATTTGGAAGCCCAGATCTTGGATCTAAATAAGCAGCTTGGCATACTTAGGGGCATTAAAAAACCGAAGAGAGGTCTAGACCTCACAGTGCAGGCAATGACTGGGGCCAGTGAAAAGGAGGTGGGAGGAGAAGGGCAATATCAGGACAGCAGTTGGGTTAGGGTGATGGCACACGGTGCAGTTTTGACATGCAGTTAGGATGCAGTTTTCAATTTAGCCAGTTTAGCAGCCTCGTTAACCCCTGGTGTTCTGCATTGTGGGAATGATTTAATTCATTTCAGCTTGCTACAATAAAAAACTGCATCCTAACTGCATGTCAAAACTGCACCGTGTGCCATCACCCTTAATGTAGTAAGAAGAGGTAGAGGGAAAAGTGCCAGGGAGGTTAGTCCTGACTTCGAACGCCCTAAATATGCCTGTTTGGCTGATATTAGGGATGAAAGCCCTGGACCAGCGACACTTCAGCAGGCCGTTTCTCCTAGGAACCAGGAGGATGACCGCTGCAGGAAGGTGGGAAAAGGAGAGCAGCAAAGGACAGACAGATGCTGGTGGTAGGGGACTCTATTATTAGGCGGACAGACAGGGTCATCTGTCGCCGAGACCGTGAATGCCAAACAGTGTATTGTCTCCCGGGTGCTCGGGTTCGGCATATCGCGTATCGGATTGACAGATTGCTGGGTGGGGCTGGGGAAGATCCGGCGGTCATGGTACACATTGGCACCAATGACAAAGTCAGGGGGAGATGGAAGGTTCTTAAAAATGATTTTAGGGAACTAGGAGAGAAGCTCAAGTCCAGGACCTCCAAGGTAGTGTTTTCAGAAATACTACCAGTGCCACGAGCGCCAGTAGAGAGACAACGGGAGCTTAGGGAGTTAAATAAGTGGCTCAGAAGCTGGTGCAGAAAGGAAGAGTTTGGGTTCATGGAAAACTGGGCCAACTTCTCTGTCGGCTACAGACTCCACAGTAGGGACGGGCTGCACCTTAATGAGGAGGGTGCAACTGCCCTGGGGGAAAAAAATGGTTAGACGGCTGGAGGAGATTTTAAACTAGGATCTGGGGGGAGGGTGGGGGGTCATACTAATAAGAGGGTAGATAGTATAGATAGAGAGTGGGTCATAGGAGGGGACAGTGGGGGGTTAGTGGGGGCTGGGGTTAGTGAGGAATGCAGGGAGAAGACTGGGCAAAACATCAACCAAAGTAACCCAAAAATCCCGGATATTCACTTTACAGGTAATAGTAATTTAAAAAGTGGGGTAAAAAATATACATAGACCTCTTAATTGTATGTACACTAATGCCAGAAACCTGACTAATAAAACTGGTGAACTGGAATTAGTGATGTGTGAGGAGGACTATGACATAGTGGAAATAACTGAGACATGGCTGGATGATAGCTATGACTGGGCAGTTAACGTACAGGGTTACAGTCTGTTTAGAAAGGATCGCCAAAACCGGAGAGGGGGAGGGGTCTGCCTTTATGTAAAGTCCTGTCTAAAGCCCATACTCTTTGAAGACGCAAGTGAGGGACATGAAGATGTGTAGTCACTGTGGGTAGAAATAAATGGAGCCAAAAACAATAATAAAATGCTAATAGGAGTTTATTATAAACCACCCAACATACCAGAGTCCACAGAAAATCTACTTCTAAACGAAGTAGACGAGGCGGCAAATCATAATGAGGTCATTATTATGGGGGACTTCAACTACCCAGATATAGACTGGGAAACTGAAACCTGTATATCTCATAAAGGAAAAAGGTTCTTGGAAATAACCAAAGACAATTATCTTTCCCAACTGGTTCAGGACCTGACTAGAGGGACGGCCATACTAGACTTAGTATAAACCAATAGACCTGACAGAACAACAGATGTGCAGGTCGGGGGACACCTGGGAAATAGTGACCATCATATAATAACCTTCAAATTGTCATTCAAAAGAGTGTTTCTTCAGGGAGGAACAAAAAAAGCAAAATTTAGCCAACTAAGATGGGGCAAAATCCTCAAAAATATATATATATAGCCACACAATGGGATATTTTTAAAAGCATCCTAATATCTAATTGTGAGAGGTACATACCTTATGGGAATAAAAGGTTAAGGAACAAGAAAAAACTAATGTGGATAAACAGAACTGTAAAGTAAGCAATAAATGACAAAAAGAAAGCATTTAAATCACTAAAACAGGTGGGGAACGAGGAATCATTGAAAAACTATAAGGAAAAAATAGAATATGTAAAAGACAAATAAAAGCAGCCAAACTAGAGACTGAGAGATTAATTGCCAAAGAGAGTAAAACTAACCCTAAAATGTTCTTCAATTATATAAATACTAAAAAGTATAAATCTGAAGGTGTCGGCCCCTTACAGAGTAATGGGGAAGGAGTTGCAGAGAGCGATGAGGAGAAAGCAAAGCTACTAAATATTTTTTTCTCCACTGTATTCACTGAGGAAAATAAACTGTCAGATGAAATGCAGAAAATAAAAGTAAATTCCCCATTAAAAGTGCCCTGTCTGACCCAGGAAGAAGTAAAGCGACGTCTTAAAAAGATTAAAATAGACAAATTGCCAGGACCGGATGGCATGCACCCCCGTATCCTAAGAGAATTAAGTAGTGTCATAGCCAGACCCTTATTTCTGATATTTAAGGACTCCATACTGACAGGGAGTGTTCCACAGGATTGGCGCATAGCAAATGTGGTGCCAATATTCAAAAAGGGTCCAAAAAACAGAGCCCGGAAACTATAGGCCGGTAAGTTTAACATGTGTCGTGGGGAAACTGTTTGAAGGTTTTCCAAGAGATGCTATCTTGGAGTACCTCAATGAAAATAAGCAAATAATTCCATATCAGCATTGCTTCATGAGGGATCAGTCATGTCAAACTAATTTAATCAGTTTCTATGAGGAGGTACGTTCTAGACTTGACCGCGGTGAATCAATGGATGTTGTATATCTGGACTTCTCCAAAGCATTTGACACTGTACCACATAAAAGGTTTGTATATAAAGTAACTAGCTCAGTGATAGAAAACAGAGGGTGGTTATTAATGGTACATACTCAGATTGGGTCACTGTCACTAGTGGGGTACCACAGGGGTCAGTATTGGGCCCTATTCTATTCAATATATTTATTAATGATCTTGTAGAAGGCTTGCACAATAAAATATCAATTTTTGCAGATGACACTAAACTGTGTAAAGTAATTAACACAGAAGAGGACAGTACACTGCTACAGATGGATCTGGATAGATTGGAGGCTTGGGCAGGGAAGTGGCAGATGAGGTTTAACACTGACAAATGTAAGGTTATGCACATAGGAAGGAATAATGCAAGTCACCAGTACATACTAAATGGTAAAACACTGGGTAACATTGACATGGAAAAAGACCTAGGAATTTTAGTGAACAACAAACTAAGCTGTGGAAACCAGTGTCAGACAGCTGCTGCCAAAGCCAATAAGATAATGGCTTGCATCAAAAGAGGCATAGATGCCCGTGATGAGAACATAGTCCTTCCTCTTTACAAATCACTAGTCAGACCACACATGGAGTACTGTGTACAGTTCTGGGCTCCTGTAAACAAGGCAGACATAGCAGAGCTGAAGAGGGTTCAGAGGAGGGCAACTAAAGTAATAACTGGAATGGGTGGACTACAGTGCCCATATAGATGATGAAAATTAGGGTTATTCACCTTAGAAAAAAGACGACTGAGAGGTGATCTATGTATTGTATGTATTTCTGGAGGGTAATAATATTACAGGTTATAGTTACTAAAGAGGGGTCGTTGATCCAGGAAGTTATTCTGATTGCTTGATTGCAATCGGGAAGGATTTTCCCATATCATCACCACGACGGCCTAACAAAGAGAGAGATTGACCCCTAAACTCTGTAGGGGCAGGAACAGAGAAAGGTTTAAAAGCACCCCTCCCACCACCAACACCAGTGTTTCCTGTCCCTATAGAGGTCAGGATGGAGAAAGGGCTCCCTGTGGCCGGGGAGATGAAGATATGGATGGGTACTGTGTTTTAAAGTACTTATCTCGGCCCCTTCTCGCCCGAGGTTTCTTACCAACGCTGAGCAGGGGGTGACGCGCAGGACTCGTCCTGTTTGATCCGGGGCCTGCTCCTCATTGCGCCTCCCTTCCTTCACCCTGGTGGTTTGAAGCAGGGTGTGCACGGGGGTCACCGGCGGCGCCCGCTTCTGACATAATTTCCGGCTGGGGCCTGTTCCTCAGGATAGCGCCTTCCTTCCTTCTCCCTGGTGGCTGAAGCAGGATGTGCGCATGGGACGTGGGCGGCACTCGCATGTGACATCACTTCTGGGGCAGGAAGCCAGGTTCCCCATACTGATCTGAGGTCTGATACACCATGTCTGTCCAGGAGCCACTTTCCCCCAGAGAGCCTGAGGGCCCCTTACCACCGTCCGTAAGTTCCCCTGTGGGGGTCCCCGTCTTGTTGCTATACATTTGGGGTATCACTTGTCTGGTCAAGGGATTATAGTTCTCTCTCACCGGCCTTGTCTGTGGTGGCAGCTTCTATCCCTTTTTTTTTTCAGACTGACTGACCACTGACTGGTAGTTTTTTGTCTTGTTCCTAGGTGGCTAAGGAAGGCCAGAAAAAGACAAAAAAGCCAGTTCGGTGTTTATCTTGTGGAAAGAAGTTGGCTGACTCTTATACTAAGAAATTGTGCAAAGATTGCATTTCTACCATTATTACAGAACAACAGCCTTCATTACTGGAGGATTTCAGATCCATGATACAGGAGGAGATCAAGTCCTCCCTTTCTAATATTGCTTCACAAGTCTTACCTCCACCCTCTAATCACCAAAAAATCACCTGTCCTTCCTCATCAGATTCAGGAGGTTTTGATGAAGAAGCCTCCTCATCCAAATTCGGAGAGGAAGAGGACTATCTTTCTAGGGCAGATTTTTTAGAAGGAAGTAGAAAGTTCTTTTTCTCTAATGAGAACATGGCGGAACTTTTAAAAGCAGTTTGGGCTACAATGGGTGTGGAGGAGGAACAAAAAACCCATTCCATTCAAGATGAAATGTTCGGAGGTTTAAGGGTTAAACATGCTGAGGTGTTTCCCATTAATGTCAATATTAAGGATATGATCCTTGATGAGTGGGCAGAACCAGAAAAACGCCTAGGTGTGTCCAGAGACTTTAAAAACAGACTTCTTTTTGATCCTAATGAATCTAAATGTTTGAGGATATACCCAAAATTGATGTCCAGGTAGCAAAAGTCATTAAAAAGACTTCCCTTCCATTTGAGGATGCATCGCAATTAAGAGGTCCAATGGAATAGAAGGCAGATTCTCTTTTGCGAAAATCCTGGGAGGTGGCTATTTTCAACATAAAATCCAATATTGCCGCCACGTCGGTAGCTAGATCTATGATGCTCTGGATCAACGAACTTGAAGAACACATTAAAAACAAAACACCACGAGAAGAGATCCTAGGGTCTTTTCCTTTACTTTAATCAGCTACAGCATTTCTCCCGGACGCCTCTGCTGAATCCATTAGATTTTCTGCAAAAGACGCAGGTCTTTCCAATGCTGCTCGTAGGGCTATCTGGATGAAGTCCTGGTCTGGGGATAAGGCTTCAAAAATGAAGCTCTGCTCTATTCCATTTTCCGGAGAATACATCTTCGGCCCAGTATTAGATAAGATACTTGAAAAAGCAGCCGATAAGAAAAAAGGTTTTCCTGAGGAAAGGTCTTATAAAAGAAAGTACCCCCTTCGTTCCTACTCTACCCAGGATTGCTCTTCAAGGGGTAAAGGTAAATCAGGGCGTTGGAGTTACCCCAAAGGAGGCAGGGGTAGAGGGTTTCTCCTTAACCCCCAATCCAAACCTACCGATAAACAGTGACGGCAGAGTAGGGGGCAGACTGAAAAATTTTCTCACAACCTGGGAGCAGACAACTCAAAATCCTTGGGCCCCTGCTATAATCCGCTCGGGTTACAGGATAGAATTCTCCTCAGTCCCCCCGAAAAAATTCTTAATTACAAGCCCAGGTTTCCTTTCAAATCAGAAACTTATTTGGAGTGGAGTTCAGGATCTTCTTTGTATGAATGTAATAGTAGAGGTTCCAATACCACAACAAAAGAAGAGATATTATTCAATCTTATTCCTAGTCAAGAAAAAAGAAGGGTCATTTCGCACCATAATAAATTTGAAGTTCCTCAACAGGTACATCACATACAAGCGATTCAAAATGGAATCCCTGACTTCAGTAATTCTGTTGATAAAAAGAATGCCATGATGTGTACCATCGATCTAAAAGACGCATATTATCATGTGCCCATACATCCTGCGGTTCGCTCTGCGGGATTCCTCAAGCCTGGTTCATCATTTTCAATTCAAAGCACTACCCTTCGGGATTTCACCAAGCTGGTTGTTGAGATGGTAGCATCGCTAAAACAGTCAGGGATAATCCTGATACCCTATCTAGACGACTTCCTCTTAGAGGGAGACTCAAGAGAACTCATTCTGAGGCATTTAGACCTTTTTCTGGCCTCCCTGAAGTCATTGAGGTAGATAGTAAACTTCACCAAGTCATCCCTAGTTCCGTCCACGTCAGTCCGCTTCCTAGGAGTCGTATTAAACTCTCAGTCTCAAAAAACGGTTCTTCCCCAAGACAAGATACTCTCCATCATAAAGAAAACCAGTTCCTTTCAGAAAAGAAAGAAATGTACGATAAGGGAAGCAATGAGTCTTCTAGGTCTTTTTCCTTCCTGCATCCCGTCGGTAATGTGGAGTCAGCTTCACCATCGCAGAATTCAATCTTGGATTCTCCGGCTTTGGAACAGACAACAATTGTCTCTGGACAAGACTGTTCTCATTCCAAAATTAGTCAAGATGTCTCTATCTTGGTGGATAGACCGTCAACATCTGTCAAGGGGAGTGGTCTGGCAAAAATCTCCACAGGTGCAGATAATTACGGATGCCAGCTTACGAGGCTGGGGAGCCAAAGTTATTACTACCAAGGAGTTTGGCCTCCGTCTATTGCAGCCCAATCTTCAAATGAAGATTCGGGCGGTTTGGTAGGTCCTGAAAGAAGCAACATCGCATTTACAGGGGTGTCATCTCAAAATCTTGTCGGACAACTCAACAACGGTGTCTTACCTATCACATCAAGGAGGTACCAGATCTCCGATGCTTCAGGCTTTGTCGAACAAGATTTTTCTGTGGGCAGAAAACCATGTGCATTCCATCACGGCGGTTCATCTGAGAGGTACTCTGAACAAGGAAGCAGACTTTCTAAGCGGACAACAGTTGGATGAGACCAAGTGGTCTCTGAATTTAGAAACCTTCATCTTAATAACAGAAAGATGGGGGACTCCGGACATAGATCTTTTTGCTTCAAAAAGGAATGCAAAAGTAAAAAGATTCTGCTCCCTAGATCGCAGAGACAATCCCTGGGTGATAGATGCATTTTCTCAAAGCTGGAGTTGGAACCTACTGTATGCTATGCCTTTCCCCCTCTGCCTCTCATCCCGAGGACAATCCAGAAGATCCAACTGGATCATGCTACGGTTATTCTGATAACACCATTCTGGCTGAAGAGAAGCTGGTTCTCACCTCTAAAGAAACTGTCCATCTCAGAACCTTGGACGTTACCTCTGAGGAAAGATCATCTTCACCAAGGGCCTATTTATTCCTCATCCAGAGTTTCTGAGGCTGACAGCATGGATCCTGAGGTCTCCATCTTAAGAAGACAAGGTTTATCAGACGGAGTAATTACTACCTTAAAATCTTGTAGGAAGAAAGTTACCTCCGCCATATACCTAAAGATATGGAAAAGATTCTGCTCTTGGACTAATGATCCATCTCCT
Source organism: Rhinella marina (assembly GCA_900303285.1). Classification (NCBI taxonomy): domain Eukaryota; kingdom Metazoa; phylum Chordata; class Amphibia; order Anura; family Bufonidae; genus Rhinella; species Rhinella marina. The sequence goes on from ONZH01001617.1 coordinate 247,516, forward strand.
AATTCAAGAAAACTTCAAATTCAAAAGATTCTACATTTTTTACAGTGTGGCCTCGAAATGGGACTAAGACCTTCCCCATTAAAGGTGCAAGTGTCGGCTTTAAGCTGTTTCTTTGACTGGGACCAACCATAGATGGATTAAGAGATTCATGTGAGCAGACGTGAGGATTAGACCTACCCTCCGCTCCCGCACTCCATCCTGGGATCTGAATGTTGTTTTAACAGGGCTTACCCTATCACCATTTGAGCCGTTGTCGGAATGCTCTTTGAAGCTTCTTTCCTTCAAAACAGCATTCCTTATTGCCATCACTTCTGCCAGGCGTGTGGGTGAGATACAGGCTATCTCCATAAGTCATCAAGTTAGATCCAGGGTTTTTACCAAAGGTTTCATCTAACTTTCATAGAGATCAGGAGATTATCCTACCTTCATTTTATCCAAATCCATCTAATCCTAGGGAACATTCCTTTCATTCTCTTGATGTTAGGAGATCAGTTCTCAGGTACCTGGATTATACCAAGGAATTTAGGAATTCTGATTGTCTCTTTCTCCAGTGGTCTGGGAAAGGCAAGGGCTGTAAGATCTCAAAACCTCACTAGCCATGTGGATACGTACTACCATTTCCTTGTGTTATGCGAATTAGGGCACATGCGAATTAGGGCACATTCGACTAGGGCTATGTCCTCTTCTCAGGCTGAGTGTGCAGGGGCCTCCCTGGAAGATATCTGCAAGGTGGCCACCTGGTCAAGTATACATACTTTTATGAAACATTACCGGCTGGACCTCTCCAGTTCATCCTCCTTGTCTTTTGGACACAAAATCCTTCAGGCAGTTGCCCCCCCCCCCCTTAGATATTATTTGGTATATCTCTTTGTCAGGCCGTCGTGGTGATGATGTGGAAAGCTAGAATTAGACTTATCGGTCATTTTCCATGATATCACCAGGATGGTATGGCATCCCTCCCTCTTAGTTTCTTCTTGCATTCCCATAGTTGGGAATTCCATTTTGGTCGGTATGATGCAATATCTTCCCAAAGAAAAAAAAATTTTTACATAAAGAATACACCTTTTGTTCTTGTTGTGAATTTTGCCACTAATGTGCTTGCTCTGTTATTTGGTAATCACTGGTGTTGGTGGTGGGAGGGGTGCTTTTAAACCTTTCTCTGTTCCTGCCCCTACAGAGGTCAGGGGTCAATCTCTCTCTTTGTCAGGCCGTTGTGGTCATATCATGGAAAATGAATTACCGGTAAGTCGAATTCTGGCTCTTTCCCCTAAAGTGAGGAAAATTGGCTTCTACCTCACAAGGGTTTTTTTGCCTTCCTCTGGATCAACTTGCAGGATAACAGGCCGAACTGGATGGACAGATGTCTTTTTTCAGCCTTATAAACTATGTTACTATGTAACCCTTCAGATCTAGTGCCTGTAGCCTATGGAAATGAATGGTGTGGCAAGGAGACATCAGCTCCCTTGCCTTGCTGCAGCATCCAACAAATTTGCTTTCCCCAGGATGGTGATGTAGTTGAATAGCCCTAGCAATGAAACGCTGCTGGATACTAGAGCAGTCCTATGTACCATCTCACCCTGCAGTACGTACCCTGTGGGGTACATACACTGCAGGTTGAGTACTACTCCACTACTGTAAATAGTTATTAAATGGATAGTCCAGGATTTTTTTACGTAGCCTAAGACCAGCAAATGTGTAGTGGCGGGCAAGGCGGTGCTTGTCAGGGTATTGATATACAGACCATCTGTAAAGCGGTTGAAAACTGCATCACAAAAGTGCACTGTATGGCAGAACCCTCAGTCATGGTAGCCCCCAGTTGCAAAGAATAATGAGGTGTCGATGGGAACTGTTGAATATCGTATTTGATGTGTACTGCAAAAGTGCTCAATCCATGATGTGATAAGTCTTGACCATTTCTACACAAGCAAAAGAAACTAAGATCAGCACAGAGCAGATGGGGTTTTAACACAAAATGTCGTAAGAGATATATGATGCTGGCTTACTGCTCCATACGCAGTGGATGCCGATTGTGTAATAGAGCTGACGATTCCCAATTTTAGATATAAATATAATTGGTATCACCATGTCTGAAAAAAAATTGAATAAAAGATTATCAAAAGTTTTATATACGCCAAAATAGTACCAATAAAAACTATAGCTCAATCCAATATAAGAAGCAGAACTGCTGCAACAAACATGTGAATATTGCCATAGGGTCCGGTGATCAAAGTCCACTATAAACTGATCTTCAGTGATGCTCTAATGCCTGAATGTTCCATTTCCAATCAATGCATAACTATAGAAGAATGAACAGCATGGCACTCAACTAGGGTTAAAATTCTTCCTTACTTAATTTGCCGGTTACTTAGAATGTGGAGAAAAGAAGGTGATGGCCATTTCGTGCTTTCTAGCAATTCTATCAAGTCTGCTAGGAAGCACGAAACAGTCATCGCCTTCTTTTGTCCACATTCTATGTAACCTGCAAATTAAATAAGAAAGAATTTTAACTGTAGGTGAGTGCTATGTTATGCATCTTTCTATAGTTAAGCAAAAACTACAGCTCATCCTGCAAAAAACAAGTCCTGTAAGAGACACAGCACTGTAGATGGAAATATAAAAAAATATAAAACATGTATTGGTGTCAAAATCTAAAGATTTTAAAGAGTTCTAATTTTTAAAAGTTGTAAAATGTATGGTAACAAAAACTATATAAATTTCATATCACCATAATGTATTCAACTGCACAATAAGGTCAGCATTTTATTTTTAGTGCACAGTGAACATCATAAAAACAAAGTAAAAAAAACTTGTGGTTCTTAGAAGAGGGAAGGGGAACAAAAGCACAAAAATGAAAACTGGCCTGGTCCTTAAGGGTTTAACTCATTTTTACAGGACTACCCCTTTAATTTCATCATCTTTGTTAACAATACTTAGAATTTTTTACTTTATGGCAATATATTAACAGCCTATATATTTTAGCCAACCTAATCCTACAGCAATGAAATTTTCAAAGGTTTTACGTAGACAGGTGTCAGATAAAGGTTCATTTTGAAATTCTCTTGACAGTGCAATGGACTAGTATTATTTTTTTTACCCTACATTTGAAAGTAAAATGTCAATCTAAATCTTCCAGAACCAAGGTATGCAGAGCAAGATTTACAGTACTTGACAAGCCAGATTCCATATGTGGAAATGTCAAGGTAATTACCAGAGAGCTGCAAATAGGAATGACCATTTTATCTAGAGTTGCCAAGGAATGCAACCTCCTTAGAAGAAACTATTAATGTGCAATTACCAGAAAATATTGTGAAAATGCTTTGCAGAATGAAGAAAGTGGCTTTTAAAAATTGTAAATGGATTGTTTCCATAAAGGTCATAAATGGAAGTGGCTTCTAGAAGAACAAAATCTACTTTTAAATAACATAGTTAACCCACAGTGACCACACTGTGCTTTAGTATTCAAAGAATTCAGTCTTTGTAGATTGACCTGCATCATCTGCATTATATACGTTCTCGCTTTTCCCTTTGATTAAAAGGATCCAGTGCACAGGAGCTTTATGCCTTCAATATAAATTATATTTTTTGTTATACATGAATTAACATATTAGACATTGCGGTGTAGTCAATCTGAGCTTGTCATTTGCTATCATTCATATTCATATCATATCACCTTTTAGGATAGAAGGTTCTGAGTTATCTTGGAGTTATAATGATGCAGAATTAATGAAGTATTAAATAGTTTGACAAATGCATCTCTCTTATGTCTGTACATCACAATGTGAAACTTGAAAAAAAAAATTCAGGCGTGTTGCTGGATAAAGTAAACATGAATTGACTCCCCTCATATGTTTGAGGGGACTTGGCAGAAGCACAGTGAATTATCCTCAGACAGCATTAACCTATCCACGCGAGTACTAAATGACAGATTGCAAGGGGTCCAACTGATGTCTATGTCAGTTCCATAGACGTCTATGAAGAACCTACAGTATCTCACAAAAGTGAGTGCACCCCTCACATTTTTGTAAATCTTTTATTGTATCTTTTCATGGGACAACACTGAAGATATGACACCTTAATACAATGTAAAGTAGTCAGTGTACAGCTTGTATAATTGTGTAAATTTGGTGTGCCCTCAAAATATCTCAACACACATCCATTAATGTCTAAACTGCTGGCAACAAAAGTGAGTACACCCCTTAGAGAAATGGCCAAATTTTGCCTAATTAGCCATTTTTCCTTCCTGGTGTCATGTGATTCGTTAGTGTTACAAGGTCTCAGGTGTGAATGGGGAAGAGGTGTGTTAAATCTGGTGTTATCGCTCTCACATTCTCTCATACTGGTCACTAGGAGTTCAGCATGGCACCTCATGGTAAAGAACTCTCTGAGGATTTGAAAAAAAAATTGTTATTCTGCATAAAGATGGCAGTTTGGGCACGGTGGCCAAGATCATACAGCGGTTTAACAAGACAGAACACTCAGAACAAGCCTCGCCATGGTCGACCAAAGAAGTTGAGTGCACGTGCTCAGGATCATATCCAGAGTTTGTAAGAGTGCTGCAAGCATTGCTGCAAAGGTTTAAAGCGTGGTGGGTCAGCCTGTCAGTGCTCAGACCATACACTGCTGCACACTGCATCAAATTGGTCTACTTGGCTGCCATCCCAGAAGGAAGACTCTTCTAAAGATGCTGCACAAGAAAACCCGCAGTTTGCTGAAGACAAGCAGACTAAAGACATGTATTACTGGAACCGTGTGCAGTGGTCTGGTGAGACCAAGATTGGTTCAGATGGAGTCAAGCATGTGGCGGCAACCAGTTGAGGAGTACAAAGGCAAGTCTTGTCTACAGTCAACCACTCCAATTGTGGTTGGAGTGTCATGGTTTGGGGCTGCATGAGTGCTGCCGGCTGTAGGGAACTACAGTTCATTGAGGGAACCATAAATGCCAACATGTACTGTGACATACTGAAGCAGAGCATGATCCCCTCCCTTCGGAAACTGGGCCACAGGGCAGTATTCCAACATGATAATGACCCCAAACACACCAAAATGACCAATGCCTTATTAAAGAAACTGAGAGTAAAAGTGCTGGACTGATCAATCATGTCTCCAGACCTCAACCCTATTAATCATTTGTGGGGCATCCTCAAATGGAAGGTGGAGGAGTGCAAGGTATCTAACATCCACCAGCTCCGTGATGTTGTCATGGAAGAGTGGAAGAGGATTCCAGTGGCAGTCTGTGAAGCTCTAGTGAATTCCATGCCCAAGTAAGTTAAGGCAGTGCTGGAAAATAATGGAGGCCGCACAAAATATTGACACTTTGGGCAACATTTGGCCATTTCCACTTGGCGTGTACTCACTTTTGTTGCCAGCGGATCAGACATTAATGGCTGCGTGTTGAGTTATTTTGAGGACACACCAAATTTACAGTTATACAAATTTTACACTGACTACTTTACATGATTTCAAAGTGTCATATCTTCAGTGTTGTCCCATGAAAAGATAGATTAAAATATTTACAAAAATGTGAGGGGTGGACTCACATTTGTGAGATACTGTACATGCCACTACTGCTCAGTTCAGACATCTGAGATTCTTGGGATTGCTAGGGTTCCCAGCGATTGAGTCCACCAGTGATCAAACAATTTATCACCTGTCCTGCGTATAGGCAATAAATGCTATTAATGGAGTAACCTCTTCAAGTGTAATTACTTTAGTGACATTATTGTAATCTGAATATGTTTTTCAGTTCAACTTCCTTATTGCAAAAGCTATATTCCAGTAACCTTTTGGTTTTACGATTTTTAAACTAATCACTGGATCACACACAATACGCTGGCATTTTCCTATTTTCTGGAGATCACTTTTAGCCTAGCTGTGTAGACTGGGGTAGAGTCAGGAGTCATTTCATGAGCATTAGAGGGTGGGGATTTAATAAAAGGTAATAGGTATGTAGTACTGTGGAAGGCCCAGATGCAAAAGATGGCAACATTATACACCATGTACCCATAAACGGCTGTGTATGCAGCTTCCATGTTACTGGAGGAGGGTCAGTACTCTATTGATTCCTGGGTTAGTCTATGTACAGAGTGAGTCAAAAGTCTCAGGACACCCTTTTATTTGAGAAACGAAAGGGAAAATGAAATATCTGAATACCCCAGCAAGTAATGGGTGAGGGGGGGGGGCTTTCTTTTAAAGAGATGTACCCTTTAAATTTTAGCATGTGATTAATTACTGTATGGCTTCATATACTGAAACAGTTTTGGAAAGAAGACCTCATATTTTTCAGCTGCTGTTTAGATGTCATTAGTAGCGATAGGAAAAAAGAGCACTTTGATAGTTTAATACAAGACCCGTTGTGAAATAACATACTCATGTGCATGTGTAATTGACTATGACTGCTGTGCTGACCTCATACAACAGCACTCAGATTTATGGACTATTTAGAAACCTTAGGCTCTCAGGGTGGAAAATAACTATCTGCTCTGGGAGATATGAAACCATGTAAAATAAATGAGATATCCATCTGCCATCACTGTGTGAAAACGGAGAATCAGCTCCATCAATGCTCTGACATATACCTCTACATGGCAACATACAGCAGCTTTCAAAGAGTCTTCTTTATTTGTCCTTTTCAGACTGCTAGAAGACACAGAGATTCCATCTGATGGATAATGTGCTTACGTATAGTAAAATGACATGCTGCATTTTTCTTATAAATGTGTGAGACGACGTGCGGGCTCATTTTATCAGATGTATTTTGTGCTCAATGTTGTTCATTTAGTTCCCTTATTACTTTGTCTTCAGTCTTTCAGTTTTTTTTTTTATTATTTAGGGGGAAAAAGAAAATGTCAAAGAGGTGACAACAGCTAAGCAAATAAATCAATCCTGACTTTCATTAGTTAGCCATTATGTCAATATAATGGACTGTAATATATTGAATCTATTCAAATGCTTAAGCACATCTAAAAGGTTTTAAAGTGTAGGTTTGATTCCAGCATCAGAGCAGATTATGTGAATACTGTAGTAAGTCAGTGGTACTGATCATCGCTAATGCCTTCTGCACAAATACATTTATGACCCTTCTCTATTTACCAGAGTGTAGAACCCTTGCTAAGCGCAGCTTCTTCTCTGGGGAGCCCAGCATGAATTTGTATATCACGGATAGCCTGTTGAGTGCATTATAATGTTATGTGTCCAATTGATTGCCCCAGGGGTAGGTGTTGGTAATAAGGGGTCCCACATATACTTAAATTCATGGACAGTTCATAAAATAGGAGACTTTTTTCAGTCCCCGTAAGAAAAAAAAAAGTGCATCCTTGAGTATTTGAAGGTGAAGGAGGTTGTGCTAGTTATTATTATTGTAATTATCATCATGAGATGCTAGTAATGTGTTCTCTACAGTATATTACGTTATAGACATAGGAGACAATTGGAGTTCTAGAAGTATATAAATTAGAATCTTTAAATATTTATACTTTATTATAGTCTCCCAATTTGTCCATAAAATTATTTTGTCTTTCCGTGGTTATTGGCTAAGTGTCAATTCACATTAGAGGTATTGTATACATTGTGAAATTTTCCCGACATACCACTGACTACTGTGGCATATGTCACCCATAGGCTACCATGATTAAAAATATATATACCACATGGTGTATGTCATTTGTGGGTCATCTAAGCAGCAGACTGAGCTATTCCATGCAACAGAAAACTAGGTATATCAGCATATACCAGCCAGACAAGAGACCACGGGGATACATAAGCACATTGTGAATGTGTTCCAAATAGTCCAGAAAAAAAATAAAATTTATGTTGGATGCCATGGGTCCTAGCAGCAATAGGCAGGATGCTGGTGGACCTGCTTGTGGGACGGGGGTTGTTCAAAGTGGGCAACGCTTTCCTTTTTTTAATCATTGTTCTGCATTATTTATCCCAGTTAGCCCAGCACATTTGTTTATATAAATGGAGAAAAATGTGAAAGCACTCCAAATCCATAATAAACAGGTTCCAGGTTGGTAAATTATATTTGTTCATGATACACACAGGGTTGCCCTTCCTGGACAAACCTCCTTAGATTAAAGGGTTATTCTCATTTTAGACAATGGGGGCATATCGCTAGGATATGCCCCCATTGTCTTATAGGTGCGGGTCCCACCGCTGGGACCCGCACCTATATCGAGAACGGAGCCCCCGAAGTGAATGAGGGCGCACTGCGCATGCGCAGTCGCCCTCCATTCATTTCTATGGGGCCGCCGAAAATAGCTGAGCGCTGGCTCGGCTACTTCCGTCGGCTCCATAGAAATGAATGGGAGCCGACCGCGCATGCACGGCCCGGCTCCCATTCATTCCTATGAGCGGCGCGGGGAGCTGCGCCTGGTGGTGGCCGGACCCCCGGAAACCTGAGGTCCTCCAGGCGCAGCGCTCCCCGCTCCGTTCTGGCTATAGGTGCGGGTCCCAGCGGTGGGACCCGCACCTATAAGACAATGGGGGCATATCCTAGCGATATGCCCCCATTGTCTAAGATGAGAATACCCCTTTAAAACTGCAGGTTAATCAGCTAATTATTATGAACTTCTCTGACTTTATAGCCAATGCTATTGTTTGTGATTGATGGAGGAAGCCCAGTGAGACCCCTCGAAAGTAGTATTACATGGTGCTTATTTAAATTATTGGTTGAATATATACTACATGGTCATGATGAGTCCTAAGCCGAAGGTAGCATGAGGTGCCTCAACTAAGCAGTTGCATGGCTTCTTTAGCATGGTTTTAATGGCTGAAGTTAAAGAAGAACTCCCGCAACATTTTTTTATTCCCTGACCTGTTAGAAAGGTGCATGATATAATCTATAGTGAATGCAATCTTCTTATCAGAGACTGCATTTCTGAGTTATCCCCTCTCTTCTACTTGTAGCTGGGTCATGTGACCAACTCCCTGACCTCCAACTAACCCAGGACAGGAAGCCAGTCACTTCTCTATTCCTTCCTATGAGACTGAAAGTGAGGCTCCCATAGGAATGCATAGACAATTAGACTTCCTGTCCACACATAAGATGCTGTGTCAGTTGGTGGGTCTGATTCCTAGTCACATGACACAGATGAGAAGCATCAGGGAGATATAACTCACAAAGACAGCAATTGGTAAGAAAATGACATTCACTACAGATTATATCATGTACATTTCTAGCAGGACATGGAATACATTTTTTGCGGGAGTTCTTCTTTAAGGTTATGATGTGTATGGTGATGTATTTTTTATATTTTTTATATTGTACAATATTTATTAGCTAACCCAAGTCAAATCCTTGAATTTATTTGCTGCCCTCACCGTCTCCCTCCACATTATATATACACAAGAAAGGCAGGGAGGGCAGCAGCAGTCAGTGTGGAACGTGTCTCCACAGTTAAATAAACAGAAGACAGAGGAGCATTGCTAAGGCACAAAATTTTCCACTTTTGAGCTATTTTTCTAATAGAAATGCACAATTTCAGTAATCGTTATCAGTATCACAGCTCTTATACATTACAAAATAAATTCCAGTAACACTTTACGTAAAAACGAAATCACTAGAAAATATTGTAACATTTATACATTTCGGATTTAATTTTAAAAAATACAGTACACAAGATTATTTCATTGCATTCAAACATTTTCCAATATGTTCTTTAGATTACATATACCATAGTTACTCCTTCCCCTAAATATTGCAGTATACTATTTATTATGTTATACATGAAAAAAGCAATTAAGTGAAATCAGAAATACAAATATTTGTTTACAGTGTTTTTCAACCTTTAAAAATTGTGTGCGGATCGTCTAAATGCAATATGATTTATCATTTACTAATGTACTGTCTGTAGCTGAGATGCTATTGTAAACCAATTTCACATACCCATATTGATAACATAACCATATTCCTGGTGCTCATCTCCTGCTTGTGTGAAGTCCTGTGTACTCTGAACAGGTTATTATCTCCCCTTTCCCAAAGTACAGTATATATGGCACATCACACATCAAATGCCTCTTCTCTCCCTTCTACCTCCACTCTCCCTCCTTGTCTCTGGAGGTGGTGTGTTTAACATGCTGCACAGCGGATCCTGACGTGTCCAATGGAAACTGTGATACACAACCCCAATTCCCAAAAAGTTGTGACGCTGTGTAGAATGTAAGTTAAAAAATAATACAAATTTAATGCAAATCTCGTTTAGAATTCATTTAGAACTTGATGGCAGCAACATATCTAAAAAAAAGTTGAGACAGGGGCAACAAAATCCTGTAAAAGTAAGTGGCACTTATAAAAATAGCTGAAGGAGCAATTTGCAAATAAGAAACATGACTGCGTATAAAAAGAGCATGTTAGAGAGACTAAAGGGCTCATTTATTAAGACTGGCGTTAGACGCCGGTCTTAATAAACCCTATAGCTGGCGGTGGATCACCAAAGTTATGTAGAAGTTAAATTGCTGTCTTACATCTAGACAATTTTCTACGCCAAAACCTGCTGGCCCATCCCCTTACCCACCCACAACACAACATTTTTTTAAATTTCACGTAGACCTGGCGTGTCGCAGATTCAGCCACACCATGACGTGCGACAGAATCTGTGCCAGATATATACCATGGCGTATATCTGCTCATAAATGACCCCCTAAGTCTCTCAGAAGCAAAGATGGGCAGAGAGTTATCAATCTATGAAAAAAAGTAATCTAAAAATTTTGGAACAATTTCAGAAAAATGTTCCTCAATGTAAAATTGCAAATACTTTGATTATCCTACCATCTACAGTATATAATATCATTGAAAGATTCAGGGAATGTGGTTAAATCTATGTGCACAAGAGACAAGAGGCAAGGGACAAGATCGACGGTCAGTAATGGATACTCATAATATATGGGCCCTCAGACGGCACTACATTAAAAACAGGCATGATTCTGTACTGGAAATCACTGCATGGGCTCAGGAACACTTCCAGAAGTCATTGTCTGAACACAGTTCATCATACAATCCGCAAATGCAAGTTAAAGCTTTATCATGGAAAGATGAAGCCAGATGTCAACACAATCCAGAAACACCTCTGTTTTCTTTGGGCCAAGAGGAGAGGGACCATCCAGCTTGTTATCAGTGCACAGTTCAGAAGCCAGCATCTCTGATGGGATTGCATTAATCCATATGGCGTGTGCCGCTAAAACTGGAAAATCTGGAAAGACACTATCAATGCTGAACAGTGTGTAGAGGTTTTAGAACAACATATGCTTCCATCCAGAACATGTCTTTTTTAGGGAAGGCCTTTTATTTTTTAAGCAAGCCAGTGCTAAACCACATGCTACATCCATCACAATGGCATGGCTTTGCAGAAAAAGAGTCCGGGTGCTGAACTGCCCATCTGCAGTTCAGACCTTTAAAGAACAGAAAACATTTGGTGCATCATGAAAGGAAAAATCCAGCAAAGAAGACTCAGGAATGTTGAGCAGGTAGAACCCCACATCAGACAAGAATGGGACAACATTCCTCTCCCAAAATTCCAGCAGTTGGTCTCCTCCTACAGATTGTTGTTAAAAGAGGAGGGGATGCTACACAATCGTAGACATGGCCCAGTCCAAGCTTTTTGAGATATGTTCTTGCCATCAAGTTCTAAATGAGTATTTTTTTCATGAAATGGTAAAATGTCTCACTTTCAATATCTGATTTATGTTCAATGATTTATTTTAAATAAAATATGGGTCTATAAGATTTGCACATCATTATATTCTGATCTATTTACATGTATTTACATTTTACACAGAGTCCCAACTTTTTTAGAATTTGGGTAGAACTACATGGTAATCCTACCCACAGCAAGTGATCATTTAGATACAGATTTGCACTTTTTTGTACATTTTATAAGCTCAGAAAACATCAGTCTTCATCTAAAAATCATTGGTGCAAAATAATTAATTTGGCGCATCTTCTACCAGTCGGTGCACCAGAAATTCAAATCTATGCCAGTTATCAGCTGTTGTAGTTGTAGATTGAAGCTATAATTTATCCCAATTTCTTTTGTAAATAATAATAAATCTGATGGGCCATAGATGTCACACCCCTCCCACTAAGCCCCGTCCCCTTTTCCGCAACAAATGCATCCTTTCAATTTATAACCTCTCTCAACAATATAAAGTTGAAATCTGATTCTGATTCTTTAGGATGTACTTTTATGATTCATGACCTATTGTGTCTTTCAGTGCACGTTTACTGTCACCAAATATGACCGACTTTTTGAACATAGCATCTCCTAATTACGTCTTTATCCTTTGCAGGATACATTAAAAAAAGATAATATTAGAGATGAGCGAATCTATTCGCCGCTTCGTAGATTCGATACGAATCTTGGAAATTTTCCGCTGCGAAGTGAATCCGATTTTTTTGAGATTTGCTCTGTTAGATTCGAAAATGTTCTTAAGGCTTTCTACGCATTCGCTAAGTACTTGACCGATAAATTTTACGCTAATGCTACGTATGAGTTACTGTATACGCTGTTGCGTATGAATTCAATTAATTAGCGAACTTTTACTGTTCGTTATTCGTTCGGCAAAAGCCCGGTAAGAAAGCGGTCACCTGACCTAGTGGGCAGGGCTTGCTCTGATTGGCTCAGTCTCGGTAAGCCAGTGACGCATCAGTTGTGCTGCGACTGCTGAGATGAGCAGAAGCACTGTGTGTGTAGTTCTGAGAGACTGAGAACTGTTTTGTTAAAATTGGGGTGTAATTGTTCTGGGAATCCATATTACACATATAAAGGATACTGCAGGGCAAGTGCAGGGCCAGTGCAGGGCTAGTAATTAATCAGGCAGGGAGAGAGACAGGAAGAGAGACAAAGACCAGCTGCAGGGCCACAGTCAAGTGAAAAATGTCTGGAATGGATAAGCAAAAGGGGTCCAGTTCCAGCCAGACCTCGAGCTCCAAAAAAAAGTTAGAAGGTGGCACAGGGCAGCAGTGCTAAAGGACCTGTAGCCGGAGCTTCTACTTGTAGAATTCACAATACTTGGCCAGTGTTCCACTAGGCTAACACACCAAGGCGCAAAATTGTAGTGGAGGAGAAAGTGGATGAGGTAGTGGAGTGGATGGCACGCTCGTCTCAGTCACAGCCGGATGATCTGCTGTCATCTGCTGATACAGTATCCAAATGTAGCCAGGGGTCAGACTCAGAGCGTTCCTCCTGCTCCACCATTCTGCTCCAGCAAAGCCCATAATTTTCGTACGCAATTTGTACGCTCATGCGTACGTGTTCACAGAAGTTGCGTACCTTTTAAAACTGAACGTTTGTCATTAGTGCGCGAATGTTCGCAAAACACCACATAATAACGTGTGATTTGTACGCAGATTCTCAGAATAGATTAGTAGAATATACGAATCTTATGAAAAGTTCGACGAATATTCGGCGAAGCGAATTTTGGATGATTCGCTCATATCTAGATAATATGTAAAGTCTGTTCCAATATTTAGTGCTGTCCAGTATTCCATGAGTTACAGATGTAGCCAAGCTAAAATTGACTCTAATAACTCTGATAACACATGTCACAGTATTATCTCGTTCCATCTTTTGACAAAAGCCATTGAAATACATTGAAAGAGTTAGTTAACCTTTTTGTGCCATTTTTTACTTAAAGAGGACCTTTCACTCACTCCTGTTTTAATAGCTCCTTGTATTCCCCATGTAATGACAATTCTGGAGCATCTATTCTTATGGCTCTATGTTGTGCCATTCCTTTATTATTCCTACTAGAAGTTATGAATGAATTGCTATTAGCCTTAAGTAAGGGTACAGAGGGGAGGTAACAAGTTGGGGTGTGTGTACATGCACAGACTCACTCTATCCAATCAGTGCTGCCATGTTCAGACTGTGCAGGTGCACACCCCCAACTTGTTACCTCCCCTCTGTACCCTTACTGAAGGGTAATAGTAATCCATTCATAACTTCTAGAAGAAATAATAAAGGAATAGCATAACGTAGAGCCATAAGAATAGATGCTGTAGAATGGTTTTTACATGGGGATTGCTTGTAGCTATTTAAATAGGCATGTCAGCAGAGGTGACAGGTCCTCTTTAATGCGTTAACCATCAAGTTTAGCTTGGTTGCATCTGTATAATGTTATCAGCATCCAGGCAACTAACCTAAACAGAATCAGGCATATTTATTAATTCTGTAGATGACGTAGGCTTAGACAGGTTGTTGAGACCTTCACCAGATTTATCACAGTGGCTCAGCTTGGATGATGAATTTGGTGCAGGGCTAGACCCATCTAGGTGCACATCTCCTTTATGTCTGCACCTATACAAGGCCCTTCTGTACCCAGAGGCTTTATCCACTGAACTGCACGTGCGCCAGAAGGTTGTGCAGTTCAACAGATGAAGCTGTAGACATAAATGAGATGTGTGGGCCTGCACAAGGAATGATGACACCGAGGAGGGTAGGAGGTGGAGAGAAGAAGAGGAGTGGAGAAGCAGGTCTCCATTTTAATGGGCTTCTTTGGTGATAAGTACAGCCTCTTGGGCCCTTTTATCCTCATTTGCATGTTTATAAAAACTGCTTTTTGGAGCCAAAACAAAAGGGATCAGAACATATGTTTGGAAATGAAATTAGGACAGCTACATTGTGATGCAAATGGTTAAAAAGGGGCTGCATTAGTGACAGACTTTCTTTAAGGTGTGGTATTAATGGTCTTTAAAGAAGACCAATAATATCAAGCTAATTCAAGTAATCTCTAGCTACTGGTCTATTACTGCTCGGTGGTCTGCTGATGATCAGTGGCATCCAGTGTCTTGACCCAAATCCTAAAGCTAACATATATTAGCCAATATATAACCAAGAATTGCCAACCAACATATAGGGTCAAACACCAAATACTTAAATTCAGTGGAGGTAATTAACTCAACATCATCACATAAGACATATAATGACCATATAAGGCTCTAGAGAGCGAACGTCTATGGCAAAACCACAATAACAAATACCTATAAAAAACTGTCAGACCGCATATACGTAGACGTTATTGAACAACATCTTTAAAATAGTTAAAAACAATGCAGGGAAAATGGCAAAATCACTGGAAAGGAAACACGATGGCAGCTAAAGACAATAATAAAGTGATGTCGCCAATTTCCCTGCATTGTTTTTAACTATTTTAAAGATGTTGTTCAATAAAGTGTCTAATTAAGTATATGCGGTCTGGCAGGTTTTCATAGGTATTTTTCATGTATTAGGAAACTGGAATGAGTTTTTGCCAGTCTGTATTCTCTTAAAGTGAACCTATCAGGTGATTTCTGCTGCCATATGCCGAGTTGTGTGATATATACTGTAGGTATGTAGGTTTAAATGATTTGCCATGACTGCTAGGGGAAACATTGTGAGTCCCAATTGTGCTGTCTGCACAGGATTTCTGACTACTGATAAAGGGAAAACTTTCAATCATCCTGTATGGGTGGGGTAATTGTCTCTCCCAGGAGTCCTGTTACGATTTACTCTGCTTTTTGCTCAGAAATCCTGCTCCAAATCATATAAGCCTATATATCACAGTGCCCAGCTTCTCTTCCTCTGTCAATAGAAGGAAATGTGAACTTCCAAATGCTCTGCTCTTATATATTACTTTAATCATTAGCTATTGCCATCGCTCGTCCCTATACAGGTTCATTGTTTGCAGGCGGCACATCCCTATTTACTCACGGGCTGATGAGCTGCCGGCTATTAAGATTTTATGTGTTTCCTAAAAGATGCAATTACCTGATGGATGAGCACTTGCTCATTCATTGGGTGATTGATGGCACATTTACATGGGGCAATTATTAGGAATGAGCTTTCATCGCCAATTATTGCCCTGATCCTCAAACAATGTAAAAGGGCCTTAATATAATATATCAGTGTTTCAGGACAACACATTGGACTAGATAAACATATTTTTTCAGCCATATTAACCATCCTAAATACTAGACATTGACACATGTTGTTCATGGAATAATAGACAGATAATATGTACAGATATGTGCTGGTGAGGTTTGAAAGCAAGATCTCCGCTCTATCAATAGTCAACCTATCTACCTATCTACCAAGTTCATACTCCACTAGATATACCAGAAATGTATCAATAGACACATGAATACTTTGTGTGTTAAGCATAGCTAGCAAGCTGTTCTATTTGCAGAGTAGAGACTTGCCAGAAACGTCTGAGAGCTCGTCGCTCCAGCACTAGATGGCACATTCTTCCTGCAGTTGATTGTGCAGGAAATAAAGCAAATAAAAAAGCAGAGAATAAATACATAATTGAACTGGATAAATCAGGCATATTAAATATGAAACTGTTGAGGTTCAATAATGCAATGCATAACCCAATGCCATTACATCTGATTTGGAAATCATTGCCTACGTAGATATTCCCTGGTGTTCAAAAAGGTTCTATAAATCTTTTTATTAACATTCTGTTGCGTGATTGCAAAACAAGATCCAAATAATTCTTTTCCCCATTATCTCATTTAAGCACATTAAAATGCCACGAGAAGTAGTAGGGTTTGGTTAAATCATTACAACTATTTCATTTGTATAATACGCCAATTTATGGCTCAAACTGCAAGAATCAGAAAGATCTATTTAATTATATATTATCTGTATTTATTTTTAGTTTAAACTTATAAATCTGAAAAAGGAAAGAGTTAATAAATGCCTCATAGCCATACCTGTACTGTACACGAATATCATCACTATCAAACATATTCAGTCTGAGAAAGGGTCCATGTGAAGGCTGCATTTCCCCAACCGAACACTGCTCCTCTGACCCAAATTCACAGCATCATGGTCAGGCAGAAACTCATAGCATCATAAATTATCATGATGCCATGAGTTCAGGTCAGAGGAGCAGTGTTCGGCCTGGAAAATATGGCTGCCACACAGAGCGTGTTTCTTGGACCGAACACACTTGTGTGAAAGAGGCCTAAGGAGACCTTCTAAGTAGATCATTAAAGAAAATGAGGGATCATTTATATTCCATATCTGTACATTATATATTCCATATCTGTACTGGGTTTGAATTTACTTTCCAGCAGGGTAACGTTTCTTACACCTATGAAGCAATATGACTTAAATGTCAGTCCAGGACCAAGTCCTTGATCCTCCATTTTCTTTGTCTTGGATGCTGGGACGTGAAGCTTGGAGGTATGTATAAGTATGTCCTTCAAGTACTTTATGTGATTGTCAATGTTGTATACATTTATACACCTATAGCAAAGACGGCCTGTGTTCTAAGGGAGCATCTGCTATGAGCATTGTTGAGCATTTATAGTAGACCTAAGAGTAGGGATGAAATCAGAAAATAAACAGGTAACATAGGAGCCAGAGGTTATTGATAGGTGAAATAGGGGATGCTGGTCGCTGGAATGGATAAGAAGAATCTTAAGAATCACTGGATCTCTATATTGACCACACAAATTCAGGACCATTTCTCCAAATCCAAAAATACAAATTCATGAAATGTGCTATTTTCTGGTCAAAAGCACAAACTTCACCAGTGAAAAGAGAATGTTTCTATTGTATTTATTATACTTATAAATAAAATTAAACAATATGCTGCTGCAGACAGCCAACTCAATAATGATAGTGAAAGGCCATAAGGCTAGGGCTACTCTGTGATGCATGACATTTCATGTAATGTATTTCATTTCGCAATGTGACATACTGCAACGTGACAGTTGCAAAAATCATTCCATTTCGACACTATTGAAATATGTTACATGAAATCTTGCACGGCTTTCTTGTTGCGCAACAAATGTCGCTATGTAGCTGTACCCTTTTTGTAGCTCTCGCCTAAATGCCTCTGCCTAGAACTTGAGTTGTCC
This sequence comes from Rhinella marina, assembly GCA_900303285.1. Taxonomy (NCBI): domain Eukaryota; kingdom Metazoa; phylum Chordata; class Amphibia; order Anura; family Bufonidae; genus Rhinella; species Rhinella marina. Next base: position 265,361 of record ONZH01001617.1, read on the forward strand.
AGTTTAGAAACCCCATTTTCACGTATCCTATTAGGAATTTCTGAATTAATAGAGGTAGGTCCTCTGCTCAGTGAAAGTGAACACATACGTTTGATTCCTGGGGTGCTGCTCATTTGTGTTTGCTGCTACACACAGGTACAGACACTGGGAAAATGAACCTCTTGATCTGGTTCCAGCAGTATAGTGGATTACAAAATCTATTAAATGTGCATTAAAGGGGTTGTTCACCATGGGGCTTTTTGTGCAGACCACTCCAGCGTGGCCGAACCTTCAGGGGAATCATACATACTCGATTCCTGCCGCTGGTTTGTCTTCTTTGCTCCAGTCATGCGACTGCAGGATTCAGGTCTCCTTGCGTCAACAACCAGTTTGGCATGGGTCATGTGGCCGCTGCAGCCAATGACTGGCTGCAGTGGTAATGTGTCTTCCATATGTTACGCATAGGAGACATGTCACCACTGCACCCAGTCATTCGTGTTATATTTACGCTGTGTGTGCATGATAAGGGCTGTATTAAGGCTGTGAACGCATAGCATCCACTACTGTGAATGTAATGAATGCATAGCATCCAGACTGAATCCTGACCCATTCATTTCAATGGGTAGGTGCACATGGGCATTGTTTATCACTGATTATATCTGCGTTCAGAAAAATTTGTGAAAAACGCATCAGAAACTATTTGCATCCACATGGAAAAAACTGAAACACTGAACTCAATCGCAGACAAAACTGATTCAACTTGTGTGCAAAACCACCACCATTTATGTTGTTGTATTTTTAACCTGTAAAAAATACAGGGCAAATAACCAGATTACAAAACTGTAGCATAACCCTGTAAAACTGAGTACGGTTTCAAACTCCTTTTTTATGCAGTTTTGACTGTGGTTAAAAACATTTCATCAAAATATACCTTTAAGGAGCTGCCAATAAAAAAAGAACCTAGTACAAAAGTCCAAAAGCATTCCCATCAATGAATGGGACATGCTATCATTAGAGAAACCACAGCATGCACCATGCAGCTAATTTTCCCTCAAGAGTCATTCACTCAATTGTGTGGGTCTGCAAGAAAAAGACAGGGCACAGAAATCACCTTTGATGGTCCATATCAAAATGTGTCCATGTTCACGAGCCCGAACATAAACTAGTTTAATATCTCTTACTGTATCTGAACTAGTCCTAAGACTTGCTAGGTGTATGATCACCTTACTCTGTGGCCACTGTTTTGTTATACTTTCATGTCAGTTTTCTCCTGTGTGACAGAGAAATCCTATTTGCTAGTTGACAATGTACCTATTGGACATATACTGGCTTCACCTTCTCTTTATCTGACTGCTCTGATGTCTCCTTATCACTTACTTTTTGTTAATTGCAGCATCAAGTCAGAATTTATATTATACTGCCTTCCTGAAGAGATTACTGTTACATTAGGCTTACTTCACACTTCAGTTATTTGGTCAGTTATTTCCATCAGTTATTGTGAGCCAAAACTAGTTTCTGGTCAAAAACACAGAACAGGAGCAGATCTTTCCATTATACCTTATTTCTGAGTAGGCTTCAGTACAGGTTTTGGTCCACAATAACTGATGGAGATAACCGATCAAATAGCTGAAGTGTGAACTCATCCTTAGTTGTAGGTAAGCAGTGTGAGGGTTAACTCCTGACTTGTAGATGCAATAAAAAAAGTTAGTGATAAAGAGACCTGATGAGCGCTGAGAAACAGCACCAATGTGAAAGTCAATATAAATCATTAGTTTTCTCTGTGATATGCCTCCACATCCTTCCTGACACCCTTAGGCAAGTGCCCTCATGTGCTTTCTTGTAAATATGTCTCTGTGGATGAGGTTTGTTTAAATTTTATCAATACTGCAGCTGCTGTAAGATGCTGTGGATTTGCTGTATATTGGTCCTATATGGATGTTTGGGGCCTGTGGTGAAAGGGACCCGGTGCTGAACTGCTTCTCCTGTTCCTGACATAAATCCCAGCATCCATGACTAGTAGGAGCTCAATTCCTATGCACTGAAGTCCTCATAGTGGTGGCTGCAGGCAGCCATTTTTATCATGTACTGAACAGAAGCAGGAGATTTACAGCAGTAAGAGGAAGGTTTATCCGTGTATTTATGTCAGTTCTGTGCTGCAAATACATTAACCCCTTCCCGACCAGCGCTGTACATGTACAGCGCTGCGGGAAGTGAATTCCCGACCAGCACCGTAGTGCTACGGCGCGCTGATCGGGTGGGTGCTGGGGCTGCGCCCGCCCGATCAGCTGCGGGGATCCGGCTGTGTCCAGTAGCCGGACCCCTGCTGTATGCATCGGCATCGGTGAAAACACTGATGCCGGTGCATTGACCCTTCATGTGCCGCAGTCAGCGCTGACCGCGGCACATGTGATACAGGCGGTCGGAAGGGGTGTCCATCGGGTCCCCGCTCTGCTGTGACGGGGACCCGATGGCTTAGATAGCAGCCGGATGCCTTCCGTAGGCATCCGGCTGCTATCTATGGAAGCCTGTGAGATCCGGCCCCCTGGATCTCACAGGCAGAAGGCTGTAAGTGTATTACATTGAGTAATACACTTACAGCCAATGCATTACACTATAGAAGTATTGTAATGCATTGTAAAGGGGATCAGACCCCCAAAAGTTAAAAAAGTGTAAAAAAAGAAAGTGAAAAAAGTGAAAAAAATAAAGTTTTACAAAAAAAGTTTCAAGTTCCAAAAAAAAGCGTCTTTTTCCCAAAATAATATAAAAAAATTGTAAAAAATAGGGAAAAAAAATAAAAATAGACATATTAGATTTTGCCACATCCGTATCGACCGGCTCTATAAAAATATCACATGATCCACTCTGCCAGGTGAACGCAGTAAAAAAAAAACAAAAAACTGCCAAAACAGCCATTTTTTGGTCACCTTCCCTTACAAAAAGTGTAGTAGCAGGCGATCAAAAAAGCATATGTACCCCAAAATGGTACCAATAAAACCGTCATCTTGTCCCACAAAAAATGAGAACCTACATAAGACAATCGCCAGAAAAATAAAAAAATATAGCTCTCAGAAAATGGCAACACAAAAAAATATTTTATTTTGTTCAAAAATGCATCTAATGTGTAAAACTTTCCAAAAATATAAATGTTAGACATATTGGGTATCGCCGCGTCCGTAACAACCTGCTCTATAAAAATATCACATGATTTGCCCCCTCAGGTGAATGCTGTAAAAAAATTTTTTAAAATACTATGCCAAAACAGTTATTTTTTTCACCTTGACTCACAAAAAGTGTAATACCAAGCGATCATAAAGTCTTATGTACCCCAAAATGGTACCAATGAAAATGTCACCTCATCCTGCAAAAAATGAGCCCCCACATAAGACAATAACTCAAAAAATAAAAGTCAATGGCACCCGCAAACCAATCCATCAAAATCTGTGCTGCAAAATCCATATGGTGCTCCTTCTGTCCTGCCATGTGCCCCCACAGCAGTTTACCACCACATATGGGGTGTTGCCGTATTCAGGAGAAAATGGGGAGCAAATTATAGAGTGCTTTTCTTCTGTTACCCCTTGTGAAAATGAAAAATTTGGGGCTAAAGCAACATTTTATTGGAAGAAATGAAACTTTTCATTTTCACAACCAAGTGTTTCCAAACACTCAAAGTGGCCAGTACACCACTTAATATATTCTTTGAAGGGTGTAGTTTCCAAAATGGGGTCACTTTTTGAGGGTTTCCACTGTAGGGGTATGTCAGGGTCTCTCAATTACAAAATGGTGCCTAAAAACCATTCTAGCAAAGTCTGTCTCCAAAATCCATATGGCGCTCCTTTCCTTCTGACCACTGCCACAAACCCATAGAGACGTTTACCACCACATATGGGCTAGTTCTGTAGAATCAGAACTGCAGAATCAGAGCAATGTATATTAAGGTTTAGTTTGCTGTTAACCCTTTCTGTGTTTCAAGAAAAAAATTATTAACATGAATAATCTACCAAAAAAGTGAAATTTTTCCTTTAATTCTTGTGGAACACCTCAAGGGTTAACAAAGTTTGTAACAGCAGTTTTTTTTATAATTTGAGGGGTGTAGTTTCTAAAATGGGGTCATTTATGGGTGGTTTCCATTACGTAAGCCCCTCAATCATCTGAATTGTTGCTTAAAAAAATGGTTTTGGAAATTTTGTTGAAAATTTGAAAAATGGCTTCTAAACTTCTAAGCCTTCTAACGTCCTTAAAAAAGTAAAATGACATTTATAAAATGATGCCAACATAAAGTAGACATATGGGGAATGTAAAATAATAACTATTTTTGGAGGTATTACTATGTATTTTGAAAGTAGAGAAATTGAAATTTGGAAATTTGCTAATTCTTCAAAATTTTTGGTAAATTTGGTATTTTTTTTATAAATAAAAATTAAATATTTTGCCAAAAAGTTACTACTGTCGTGAAGCACAATATATGACGAGAAAACTATCTCAGAATGGCTTGGATAAGTAAAAGCGTTCCAAAGTTATTACCACATAAAGTGACACATGTCAGATTTGCAAAAAAATGGCCTGGTCAGGAAGGTGAAAACAGGCCCGGGGTTGAAGGGGTTAAGAAATGTGTTCAGAATGAGTGGCATGTTTATAACGCAACTGCCCAACGTATTTCAGACATATGAGATCTGTGTATGCCCCTGTGTTTATGCTGGATATCATGCCATTAAACTGCCCATAAACCTTAAATAAATGACAGGGAAAATATAACGGTATGAGCACATCTCAATTGTCCCCCATGGTAGACATTTGGCCAAATTTATCATGTAGTTTTGTCAGTGTTCTGACGTGGAAAAGAGGTGTTTCTCTGCTACCTTTGGCACTTTATCAAAAAGGGGGTGTGGTGAGGAAGGGGGCAGTGATCTCATCTCATTTATTTCCTTTTACGACAGTTTACTGAAAGCTGCACCAGCCAGGCCGCATGGACTGCCAAAGGCTGCACCTAATTTATGACAAGGCAAATTAGGCATAGCCTTCAACAGCGGGCTGGGTTATCATAGTCCGACCAGACTGTGATAAATTAGGACTATTGTATTTTAGAAAACACAAGCTAAACTATGATTACTTGCTATGCCCGTTTTGATAAATAAGACCCACTGCATTTCAATATGCCCAATCTTTTGTTCATTAAGGATATAAGCAATGTCAACCTTTTGCTCCTTTTTACTATTAAAGAGGTTGTCCCCAGAAACATATCCTACAGCTTTTAATTCAGCACTTGGATCTGAATACTTTTTTAATTGCATGCAATTAAAAATTTAGCATAGCCAACAAGTTATTCAATAAAATGTATCTGTATAGCGCCACCAGCTGTTTTTTTTATTTCTTTGCCCTGCTCACTCAGATGGCTGCACATGCTCAGTTTCATCCTTCAACTGCCTCCTGAGCCGTGATAGGTAGAGCTGTGACACGCCCCCTTAGCTGCAGCAGAAAAGACACTCCCCTTGAGCTGACAGCTTGATATAAATCTAGCAGAGCAATGAATGGAGAGATCTCGATCCATATGAGGCACAGGGCTCGTTCTAGCTTTGTTTGAAAGAGATTGTAATGTACTGTATGATGTCTGATTTTTATTTTTTACATTACTCATGGGATAACCCCTTTAAATACTAGGAATTATTTTTCCTCCTTTTTCTTTTTAAAATAAATATGCATACTTGGCTGAGTATATATATTTATATGCAAGTCAGAGATAATGATTGGATGGATAAAATTTCAGGTATGAGCAATGGTATTTCATTCGTATGGTTAACATCAGACCATACCACTAAGTAGTCCATAGCAACCAAGCAGATTGGTTTTCATCAGAAAAATGAAAGCTGGAATCTGTTTAGTTGCTATGGGCAACAAAGCCGGTTTTCCTTTAGGCCCATTGTGATTAATCCCCCCCCCATTATTTTTTAAGTTCTAGACGCACCCAATGATTAGACGCACCCCAGATTTTAGAGTAGGAAAATAAGAAAAAAATATTTTTCATCAGATCTCACATCAGATCCTAATATCAGACCCCCCATAAATTTCAGAACATCACATCAGACCCCCATATCAGCCCTCCATGTCAGACCCCCATCAGCCCCCAGATCAGCCCACTCAGCCCCCATCAGACCTCACATCAGCCCACTGTGCCCCCATCAGACCTCAGATCAGCCCAATGTGCCCCCAGATCAGCCCACTCTGCCCCCATTAGACCTCAGATCAGCCCACTGTGCCCCCATATCAGCCCCCTCTGCCTCCATCAGACCTCAGATCAGCCCAATGTGCCCCCATGTCAATCCACTCTGCCCCCATCAGACCTCAGATCAGCCCACTGTGCCCCCATGTCAGCCCACTGTGCCCCCACATCAGCCCCCTCTGCCCCCATCAGACCTCAGATCAGCCCATTGTGCCCCCATATCAGCCCCCTCTGCCTCTATCAGACCTCAGATCAGCCCATCAGCCCCCTCTGCCTCCATCAGACCTCAGATCAGCCCAATGTGCCCCCATATCAGCCCCCTCTGCCTCCATCAGACCTCAGATCAGCCCACTGTGCCCCCCATCAGACCTCAGATCAGCCCACTGTGCCCCCATGTCAGCCCACTGTGCCCCCATAACAGCCCACTCTGCCCCCATCAGACCTCAGATCAGCCCACTGTGCCCCCATATCAGCCCCCTCTGCCTCCATCAGACCTCAGATCAGCCCATCAGCCCCCTCTGCCTCCATCAGACCTCAGATCAGCCCAATGTGCCCCCGTCAGACCTCAGATCAGCCCACTGTGCCCCCATATCAGCCCCTTCTGCCTCCATCAGACCTCAGATCAGCCCACTGTGCCCCCATGTCAGCCCACTGTGCCCCCATATCAGCCCCTTCTGCCTCCATCAGACCTCAGATCAGCCCAATGTGTCCCCATGTCAGCCCACTCTGCCCCCATCAGACCTCAGATCAGCCCCATAAGAATAACATAATAAACCTCTCTTACCTCTCCTGCACTGCAGCTCCGCTCTGGGTCCGGCGCTCCTCTGTCTTCTGCCGGCGCTGCACTGTCACCTGACTGCATGCAGCGTCAGGTCAGAGTGCGCGCACTACGTCCTGATGCTGTACGCGGTCAGGACAATGCAGCGCCGGCAGGAGAAGAGGAGCGCCGGACCCGGAGCTGCAGCGCAGGGGGGTGAGTATCTTTCCCCGCTACCGGCAGATAATACATACTAGTGAGCGCTTCCATAATGGTATTCGCTTTATAAGACGCACTGCCATTTTCCCCTTACTTTTGGGGGAAAAAAGTGTGTCTTATAAAGTGAAAAATACGGTAGGTCATAATAAACTGTGCATTATCTTTTAGTATGATTTTCTGCTTCCCATGCTGTTTGATAAGGATGAATTCTCCATTAAATTTGTATTCCATTTGCTCTTCTAGGTATTGTTGAGTGCAGGCCTTGTGGATTAATGTACTCTTTATGGACAAGGGTTGATAGGTTGCCACATTGACAAAGGCTGACAGTCAAATGCATTCTGACCTTGACTGATTTTAAACTGACTGGCAGAAAACCATCTACTCTTACCTTCTTGTTCTTTCCGCATTTCACAAGCTGACACATTTCAATCATGATCGTGGGGAGGCAGGAAAATTGAGCTGTCCATTGCACGTCACAGTGTTTGTCATATGAAATAGATTAGCTTCTTTTTCTCACCACAAGCTAAACATACTCTTTTCTTCCATTCTAATTATTAGAACTTTCCAATAAAAGTAATATGGAGCAGTAGTAAAATGTTACAGGTAATTCACAAAATTCTCATGCAACAATGGTCCAAAACCTGATTTAACAGAAACCATCCATTGATTAATTAAAGGGGGAGTGATGGGTAATTGCATATTACTGACCAGGCTCTTCTCCATCCGCATATCCACTCACAAACACTGCTGAAATGGCAAACCACACACCCAAAAATCTGAATACAGGGAAGATGAGTGAGGAGGAGATGCAGCTGCTGTGTCTCTTGTGCTCTTTCTGCAGGGCTGCATCCTATAGGGGAGCAAAAGTGTGTAGACTTCTAACCCCTTAGTGACCATCATTATGCTTTTTTATGTTGGTCACTAAAGGGCCTTAGGCTAGGCCACCTCCATTTTGCTGCACGGGTCTCCTGTGCAGTGGAGAGCAAGGGCTCAGCTCTGATGTAAGAAGTGTTGATCCAGGCATTTTAACCCCTTAGATTCCGTGGTCAATAGTGACCATGGCATGTAAATAGTTTAGGGGGAGGAAGCTCCCTCTGTCTTCCCCCCTGCGAATGAGATGGGTGCCGATGTATTTACATGGCAGTCTGGGGCCTTTATTAGGCTTTCCTGCCTGCAGTGTATCCTTATCAGGCTGTGCCTCCATAAAGCACTGTATAGCACTGACAATATAATACACTGTACTGCATAAGCAGTACAGTATATTATAGAATTGATCAAAAGATTGCATGTTAAAATCCCATTGTGGAACTATTAATGGTATAGCTTGTGGATCGTGGACCCATTTAAGCCAATGGGTCAGCATCTGCAGCACTGAGTGCACACTGCTGACGTCACCCATGATGCAAGGCTGCTTTTCACTGATGTGGTGCGATAATGGCTGTACAACCCTCTCTCTGGAAATTTGTTTACCCACAACAGGGAGATGCAATGCCCTTCATTCCCGGATTAGGAGTGACACAGATGCTGGGGACAGCAGGAGTATCTTCTATAGAAGGGCCACGACCATTGTGGGGGCATTGTGACAACTGGCTAAACCATTTTATTAGCTCAAACTCGGAAAGTGATTTGAATTAGCATTATACTTTGCAGACACACTTTGGCCTTGTCAATGTCATCACTAATTTAATTTCCAAATCTATGACTCCATTTCTAGAAATTTTGACGGTGTTATTTCTGTTGTGTTTTCATAGTCCTTAAAGTCAAGACATGCTGGCAATCCTACAGGGACCAGTTTTGCAGGGAACTAAGTTTAGCACATGGCCATAGTGGGATGGTGGGTCCAGGAAACGCCCATACCTATATAGACGGAAGCTTCAATTTCTGAAACCAATTCTGGATCTGAGGCCGTAAGAACATACTGTACTTTCTGTATGTAGAATGGGAGTGCAGCTTTTATGTTTGCAAAGGATGGGTTGAAGTAGTAAAGGCGACCAATCCCCCAAACTAGCAATGTATTCGGACACCACCAAGTTTTAAACGCTAGGATAACCTGGTGCATCTCTCTCTCTCTATATATATATAATTATTTAATATAGGCTGAACAGATCTTTTCAGATTTGGATCCCTTCTTTGAACAACATTGGTACAGGAGAGAGACGTGGCCTGAGCTTGGCAGCATTTTCTGTCTGTCTATAGACAAATAGCTGTCAGTCAATGTTAAAGTGTAACTGCCATTTCACTACCAAAAATGAAATTCCTAACATATGTGATGCTGAAGGGCAGATATTCATGAAGCTGCATTTTTCAGTTAATTTTACCTTTCTGATGTATGTATTCAGCCCTTAGCAACCCCATTTCTCTGTGCCTCTATTTCAGCATCTTCCTAAAATGGCCTCTGCTGTACTTCCTGTGGTGATCTTCGCCCTTCCTTGAGGCCATCCTGTATTTCCCTCTCTTCCCATAAACCTTTGCTCTCCTCACATGAACTAGCAGACAAGCAGGACCTATCTGCTATTGTAACCTGTGCTGCTTTCCCTCTGATGCTTTTACTTTACTGACCCTATCTACAGCATGATCCCTGTAATGTGAAGTCCAGGAGAGCAGGGCAATGGGAGGCAAGTAACATGGACTCTAGGAGCTTTGACATCATTGCCATCATACATGCATTGGGAGGAATATGTGGGTAATATCAGTCATTACATACCTGGAGTTTTACATGTTGTCAGGAGGGGAAGCATTATATTAAGCAAATAACTGAGCAAGGAATGAAGGGGCAGAATGCAGAGACATGTTTAGTTGTAGTGGCTTTATAAGGACTACTTTTTACTGCTTTAGAGCTAACTATCCATGGAAGCAGGGTAGAGCAGGCTGCCAGACTGTATAGTAAAGAGAAAAGGACTTGTAATATCTGATTGGTTCTGTAGGTCACATGATCGTCTCAAAGACCCTGCAAATAATACACCATTTAGGTAAAGATGCATGGGGTCATTTATCAAACTGGTGTAAAGTAGAACTGGCTTAGTTGCCCATAGCAACCAATCAGATTCCACCTTTCATTTTTGACAGCTGCTGTGGAAAATGAAAGGTGCAATCTGATTGGTTGCAATTTGCAACTAAGCCAGTTCTATTTTACACCAGTTTAATAAATGACCCCAGCAGTGTTTTGGAGGGGTAGATGCTATTTGTGTGTCCCTGTCCCTGTGTGTCCTAGTGTGCGTGTGTGTCGCTGTCCCTGTGTGTCCGTGTCTCTCTGTCCCTGTATGTCTTTGTCCCTGTCCCTGTGTGTCCATGTCTCCCTGTGTGTGTGTCCCCATATAGTATAATGTCTTCTTTTGGCCCCAAGTGCTTTTTCTTCTAAATGTGTATTTATCACAATAGATTTCTTAAAGGGTTTCTGCAGTTCTTTTTAACTGATTAGCTATCCTCCGGATAGATCATCAGCATCTGATTGGCGAGAGTCCGACAACCGGAAACCCTGACGATCTGCTGTTTGAGAAGGCAGCGGCCTTCTCTCTGTTTCCCTCTGACCCAGTGACGTCATGACTAGTATCACTGGCCTGGGCACGACTAAGCTCCGTTTACTTGAATGGGGTTAGCCCTGTCCAGGCCAGTGAAACTATTTGTGACGTCACTGGGCCTGAGGGAAACAGAAAGAAGGCTACGGTGCTCTTGGAGTGCCGCTGCCTTTCCATACAGCTGATCCGAACAGATGCTGATGATCTATCCATTGGACAATTCAACAGTTAAAAAGAACTGCAGAACCCTTTTAAAGAGGTTCTGCAGTTCTGTAAAACTGATGATCTATCCCATGGATAGATCATCAGCATCTGATCGGTGGCGGTCCGACACCCGGGACCCCTGCCGATTAGCTGTTTGAGAAGGCAGCGGCGCTGTAGGAGCGCCGCGGCCTTCTCTGTGTTTACTGCAGGCCAGTGACGTCACAACTAGTGGCCTGGGAGGGGCTAAGCTCTGTTCACTTCAGGTCAGGAAATGGGGAAGCATCAGGCTGGTATTGTTAACCCCTTCCCAACATATGATGTAATAGTACGTCACATGTTGGGTTTTTAAAGGGGTTGTATCATCTCTGACAATGGGAGCATATTTCTAGGATATGCCCCCATTGTCTGATAGGTGCCAGTCCCAACTCTGGGACCCAAACCTAATCGGAGCCTTGAAAGTCTTGGAGGGTGTAGCACTCCCATTTATTTCTATGGCGTAGACGAAAATAACTGAGCCAGCGCTTGGCTATTTTCAGCTGCGCCACATAAATGAATGGAGGGCGGGAGCGGCCTTCATGACTTTAAGGGCTCATGCACATGGTCGTTGCCGTATTGGGGCCCGCATACAGCGTCTCTGTAATACACGGACATTGGCTGTGTGCACCCCGTTTCACAGATGCAGACCCATTCATTTAAATGGGTCCGCAATCTGGGAGATGTGGTGCACTACAAAGTGCTTCCATGGGTTTTCTGTCCGTGCCTCCGCACCGCAAAAAAGTAGTGCATGCACTACTTTTTTGCAGTGCGGATGGTAGTATGCGGATTGCGGACCCCATTCAAGTGAATGCGGCAGCCCCACCATTGCGGTCCGCAGCACTGGCCCGGCCAGCACATGGTTGTGTGCATGAGCCCTAAAGGTTCCGTTTACGAGATTAGGTTCAGGTCTTAGAGGTGGGACTCGCACCTATGAGACAATGGGGGTATATACTAGAAATATGCTCCCATTGTCAGAGATGATACAACCCCTGCTTCAGAGTGAGCGCCATAGAAACTGGATACTGGCTGTTTCACACAGCAGATACCTGGGCCTAATGCCCACGACCAGTGGTGATGCTGGTCATGGACTTTTAACCCCTCAGATGCTTTGGTCAAACGTGAACACAGCATCTGGAGGCGCAAAAATCTGGAAGTGCGCAGTTTTTTTTCTTGTATTAAAATAGCAGAAAAACTATACATATGTAGTATCACCATAATTGTACTGCCCTAGAGATAAAAGTAATAGGTCAGTTTTACCCCGTAGGGAACGCTATAAAAACAAAACCCATAAAACTGTTGAGGAATTAAGTTTTTCTAATTTCACCCCATTTGGAATTTTTTTCCAGCTCCCCACTAAATTTAATGCAATATTAAATGTTGGAATCGAAAAGCGCAAATTGTCTCGCAAAAAACAAGCCCTCATACAGCTATGTGAACGGAAAAATAAAAAAAGTAACAGCCACAGAAAGGCAGGGAGTGAAAAATGGAAAAAAAAAAAAAAGTGGGGCCTTTCTCATCCTGGTAATGCCAGGCTGCTACTGATTTATATCTGAATGGTTATGGAAAATAAGGGCGACCTAACGTTTTGTTTTTAATCAATAAATATGAAAAATATGTGGCGTAGTAAAAAACCCCCCCAAAAAACAAACAAACATTAGTACGCTGCCTCCTTTCAGGAAGAAAGTATTATTTTTGCAGCCAGGTGCCCCCCAATGTATTATGTATGCAGCCAGGTGCTCCCTATGTATTATTTTTACAGCCAGGTGCCCCCTATGTATTATTTATGCAGCCAGGTGCCCCCTATGTATTATTTATGCAGCCAGGTGCCCCCTATGTATTATTTATGCAGCCAGGTGCTCCCTATGTATTATTTTTACAGCCAGGTGCCCCCTATGTATTATTTATGCAGCCAGGTGCCCCCCTATGTATTATTTATGCAGTCAGGTGCCCCCCATGTATTATTTATGCAGCCAGGTGCGCCCCTATGTATTATTTATGCAGCCAGGTGCGCCCCTATATGTGGCGTAGTAAAACCCCCCCCCAAAAAACAAACAAACATTAGTACGCTGCCTCCTTTCAGGAAGAAAGTATTATTTTTGCAGCCAGGTGCCCCCCAATGTATTATGTATGCAGCCAGGTGCCCCCTATGTATTATTTATGCAGCCAGGTGCCCCCTATGTATTATTTATGCAGCCAGGTGCTCCCTATGTATTATTTTTACAGCCAGGTGCCCCCTATGTATTATTTATGCAGCCAGGTGCCCCCCTATGTATTATTTATGCAGTCAGGTGCCCCCCATGTATTATTTATGCAGCCAGGTGCTCCCTATGTATTATTTATGCAGCCAGGTGCGCCCCTATGTATTATTTTTGCAGCCAGGTGCCCCCTATGTATTACATTTGCAGCCAGGTGCTCCCTATGTATTATTTATGCAGCCAGGTGCCCCCTATATACTATTTATGCAACCAGGTGCCCCCTATGAATTATTTATGCAGCCAGGTGCTCCCTATGTAATATTTATGCAGCCAGGTGCCCCCTATGTATTATTTATGCAGCCAGGTGCCCCCTATGTATTATTTATGCAGCCAGGTTCCCCCTATGTAATATTTATGCAGCCAGGTGCCCCCTATGTATTATTTATGCAGCCAGGTGCTCCCTATGTATTATTTTTACAGCCAGGTGCCCCCTATGTATTATTTATGCAGCCAGGTGCCCCCCTATGTATTATTTATGCAGTCAGGTGCCCCCCATGTATTATTTATGCAGCCAGGTGCTCCCTATGTATTATTTATGCAGCCAGGTGCGCCCCTATGTATTATTTATGCAGCCAGGTGCGCCCCTATGTATTACTTATGCAGCCAGGTGCGCCCCTATGTATTATTTATGCAGCCAGGTGCGCCCCTATGTATTATTTTTGCAGCCAGGTGCCCCCTATGTATTACATTTGCAGCCAGGTGCTCCCTATGTATTATTTATGCAGCCAGGTGCTCCCTATGTATTATTTATGCAGCCAGGTGCGCCCCTATGTATTATTTATGCAGCCAGGTGCCCCCTATGTATTATTTATGCAGCCATGTGTCCTCTCACCTAGTTTCTCACGATCCCAGCTCCAGCACAGCACTCCCCAGCAGCAAGTCGGTGTACAGTTACACATGGGGCTGCTGTGTAGAAGGACGAGCTCACAGCTGATTCCCAGCTGCATTCCTCCTCCTGCACAGACCAGCAGCGCGTTGTCTGACACTACATCGCGCTGCTGCTGGGGATCGCTGCTTGTGTGAATGGTGGAAAGGGAGGCAGACTGCTTTCCTGCTTCACCATTACTATCAGCTGTCTCTGCGGCCAGAAATTGGCAAGCAGCAAATACAGGGAAAAAAACCCCTTGCACACAGGACGCTGATAACACTGGGAGGAGGAAGCACTGTCCTACTACACTGTGAACGCGCACTCATGGCTGAGCTCCTCCCCCCAGTGCTTATCCGTCTCCTGTATACCAGAGAGGAAAGACGGCCTGCACATGGCAACGCTCTAAGAAAAGGGCTTCACAATGGTAAAGTGGCACACATTTCTTGGAGTTTTTATCATGTGAAACAGAAAATGATTAAATTTTAAAACACAAATGCACACATACTGCAGGGTATACTATACCATTGCAGTATAAAAAATGAAACGACAGTTACACTTTAACGTCTCCTCCTTTTACCAATAGCTTTTCACAGGTTTTTTTTAATCATGCACTTTTTACAGTGGTGTTTGTGACCTTTGTGAATGTCCAACTCTTGGTTTGTTAGGAGGTAAATGGCTTTGTTACTAGGCAGATATATCAGGCTACAGTATTTGGGAAATTGTCAGAACTTCGACTAATCTGACTATTCCAGGACCAAGCCAGCCTTCGTAATGTGTATAAGTTTTGCCAGAATGATAGCAACATTTTGACCTTACAGCATTTCCAAGAATAGTAGAATATTAAGTTGTTGGGTATGTTTGAACCACATGCAGTATACCCATTGAGTAATTATTGTTTCAACTAAACTCATATGTAAGAATAAAATACAGTAATTAATAGTCAATTTATTACATGGGTCTAATTATAATTTGTTCTTTCATAGAACCATTGACAGCCTTGACGGCTCAGGTGCCCAGGACAACTCCTCATCTGAAGAAGAAGCTGCTCCGCGTCAAGGATCCCTTCAGCCAGTGTTGCCTGATGTATGGGCAAGCAGCCAGGATCCAGAAAGAACACCACATCTTCCAGATAAGGAGTCAGGCATGGAGGTAGTTGGGGGCCAATTAAGTAGCCCCAGCCACAAAGACGACAGCGACGTCAGAGAAGGGGGGCTAGGGTCACTCCTGTCTCTGGCCCAGATACTAGATGTAGAAATTTTACAGTATCTGAGCCAGAGAAGTAGTGAAAGTCAGGAGGAGCGGATGTTGCAGGGCTTCGATCCCCTTATCCAAAACTGACCCATACAAAAATTGACGCTGTATGTCAGTGCTATGGCCTCAGTAGCTGCCACCATGGACTACCCCCGGGATCAAGTCGAACTACACAGGTTCCTGGACCATATGAAGCATCAGGCAATGGGGATGACTATGGATCTCCAGCCAGGGCCAAGTTTGCAGCAACAACATCCCTGGCCAGCCGCTTCATCACAACCTCTATATTCCCAGGAATGGGAGCATACCTTTCAGTATTCCTATTCTCGGCCATCACAAGAATACCACCCACAAGGTCCTGTGGGTGGTCAACCAGGCCATGCGCCTGGCCCTTTAACAAGAGACTTGTTTGTATTTTTTTTAAATGCAGCAGTTGTTCATGGTGTTTTTTATGGTAATTGTTCCCAAAAGCTTCTACTTTAAAAAATGCTGTGGATTTACTGGATTTCAAGAGCAGCAAAATCAGCACTACTTGATTTTTTTGAGGAATTCATGGCATACGTTCTGCAGGTTTGATGGATATTTCATCCTCTGCATTACGAAGTGTGGAATCCGCACTTACACCATAAATTGCCATGCTGCAATGAAGGGCTATTTTGTTGCGAATTCCCTTTCAGAAATTTTTCTTTAGCATGTGGATGAAATTTTTCATCCACTTTGCTGCTACTTTATTATGCTATGGATTTTCTGCACACAGTTTGGCTACTTAAGATCAGCAACATATCCACTTAGTCTTAATTGATGCTAAAGCTTATGCAATAAGACATACAGTAGCAGATGAATTTGAACTGTTTTTATTGCACGCCATTCAGTCCTATTAATAACTACTGATGATTTCACTGCAGAAATCTATCCCTTCTGTTCTGGTACATTTGTCATTAGAAAAAATGTGTGTATATGACTTTACTTGAAGAGATTGTTATCCTTTGTAGTTCTATTGTACAGACCCCACTGCGTGGCAGAACCGCGGTGGTAATCATACAGTCATGGCCAAAAGTTTTGAGAATGATACAAATATTAATTTTTACAAAGTCTACTGCTTCAGTTTTTATAATGGCAATTTGCATATACTCCAGAATGTTATAAAGAGTGATCAGCTTAACAGCAATTACTTGCAAAGTCAATATTTGCCTAGAAAATGAACTTTATCCCCCAAAACACATTTCAACATCATTGCAGCCCTGCCTTAAAAGGACCAGCTAATATCGTTTCAGTGATTGCTCCATTAACACAGGTGTGGGTGTTGATGAGGACAGGGCTGGAGATCAATCTGTCATGATTAAGTAAGAATGACACCACTGGACACTTTAAAAGGAGGCTGGTGCTTGGCATCATTGTTTCTCTTCTGTTAACCATGGTTATCTCTAAAGAAACACGTGCAGTCATCATTGCACTGCACAAAAATGGCCTAACAGGGAAGAGTATCGCAGCTAGAAAGATTGCACCTCAGTCAACAATCTATCGCATCATCAAGAACTTCAAGGAGAGAGGTTCCATTGTTGCCAATAAGGCTCCAGGGCGCCCAAGAAAGACCAGCAAGCGCCAGGACCGTCTCTTAAAAGTGTTTCAGCTGTGGGATCGGGCTACCAGCAGTGCAGAGCTTGCTCAGGAATGGCAGCAGGCAGGTGTGAGTGCATCTGCACGCACTGTGAGGCGGAGACTCTTGGAGCAAGGCCTGGTCTCAAGGAGGGCAGCAAAGAAGCCACTTCTCTCCAGAAAAAAACATCAGGGACAGACTGATATTCTGCAAAAGGTACAGGGAGTGGACTGCTGAGGACTGGGGTAAAGTCATTTTCTCTGATGAATCCCCTTTTCGATTGTTTGGGACATCTGGAAAACAGCTTATTCGGAGAAGACGAGGTGAGCGCTACCACCAGTCTTGTCTCATGCCAACTGTAAAGCATCCTGAAACCATTCATGTGTGGGGTTGCTTCTCAGCCAAGGGAATCGGCTCTCTCACAGTCTTGCCTAAAAACACAGCCATGAATAAAGAATAGTACCAGAATGTCCTCTGAGAGCAACTTCTCCCAACCGTCCAAGAGCAGTTTGTCGATCAACAATGCCTTTTCCAGCATGATGGAGCACCTTGCCATAAAGCAAAGGTGATAACTAAATGGCTCAAGGAACAAAACATAGAGATTTTGGGTCCATGGCCTGGAAACTCCCCAGATCTTAATCCCATTGAGAACTTGGGTCAATCATCAAGAGACGGGTGGACAAACAAAAACCTACAAATTCTGACAAAATGCAAGCATTGATTGTGCAAGAATGGACTGCTATCAGTCAGGATTTGGTCCAGAAGTTGATTGAGAGCATGCCAGGGAGAATTGCAGAGGTCCTGAAGAAGAAGGGTCAACACTGCAAATATTGACTTGCTGCATTAACTCATTCTAACTGTCAATATAAGCTTTTGTTACTCATAATATGATTGCAATTATATTTCTGTATGTGATAAAAACATCTGACAAACACACATAAAAACCAGAGGGCAGCAGATCATGTGAAAATATAATATTTGTGTCATTCTCAAAACTTTTGGCCATGACTTGTACTTTGGCCGAGTTCACATCACTGTTTAGTTTTCTGTTCTTCTTATCAGTCAGTAGAACAGAAAAATGTTATTAAAAATGAATCCTTCATTTTGAGCATCTGTTATGTTCATTTCGCAACCATTTTTGTCAGTTCAGAGATCCATTATCTTAGACGGGAGAAAAGGTCCAGAGAGGAGGAATTTTTTTCATGTCAAAAATAACTGATCTGATGCAATAGACAAAAATGGATGCAAAATGAGCAGATGCTCAAAGTTAAGGATAGTTCTAAAAAAAAATTCTGCTCTTCTGATGGATCAGAAGAACCAAAAACTAAACAGTGATGTGAACTTGGTCTTACCTGATCTCCATCACTGGGTTCCGGCTCTGTCACTACCCTGCCTGTTGTGCAGATCGTCTTCCCATGTCAATATCCAGTTTTATGCAGGATCACGTGACCGCTGCAGTCAATGACTGTCCACAGTGGTGACATGTGGGACTACCATCATGGCTCTGCCCACATTGTGAGGTCTGTAGAAAAGCTCTACAAAGGTGAACAATGGGGAACATTTATTAAGCAATCTTTGTGGCAGAACCATTCCAAAAAACGGACTTTTCCCTACAATTTACAGTACATGTGGATGTATCCTAAAAGTTATAGACCATGTTCCTGTGGTCCAACACTCCCACTTTTCTGCTTTATTATGCTGCAAACTTTTGGTCTGCTCTTGTAAAAAGTTGTTTTTTGCAATCTGCAACTTACTTTTAATTGCTTGAAACCCATACCTTTCCTCACCAGAAAACTGTTTATAATCGTCTGCTAGTTTTTCTACCTGCTTTTTCTTTGGGAAATGTATGACAGAATAAAAAAAAAGTGCTATAACTGATTGTAAACTGGATTATGTGTTGGAATGCTTATGGCACATTGATTGGCTCTGGAATCGGCATCTTGTCCTCCCAGGTAGTGTCCTGGAATATCCTCGATATAACAGAACCACAAATGGCTATGGCAGTAAATGGTAAGTAATGACTTGATATTGCACAGCAGCACAGAGGTCTGATAAAACCAGATGAGGCCTGACAAAATAGCTGGCTAAATCCTTTATATGGAGACAAATCCACCTAATGATTACTGAACGTTATGTATCAATAAAGTCCTATCAGTGGGAATTTACCTTTCATGTGTGAAAAGACTTGTTTTGCTGCTGTAACTGCAAAGTTGAAATAGATGAAGTCTTTTAGTCGCTAAACATGAATACACTTGACCACTATGCTAAAAAGATCTCTTTCAAAGCATTCAGTCTTAAAATAGAGTTAAAAGGTGCTTTGACGGATAGAATTGAGATAAATACATGTTGCTGTTGAGCTCATGCTGCAATTGCTAAATTTAAGTGGATAGTGGACAGCGTGCAATTCATCCAGGGAACATAATAAACCAATTGAAGTGATATGTTCACAGTATTAAATGGGTTGGTATTTTATGTCACTTTTAGGTTTGACGTAAAGAGAGAGATGAAATATTCAGTCTCAGAAACATTTCTTAAGTACCAGCTCTTACTGCTTTATTTGTATTTTATTACTGGATTAGTAGGAATTATGTCATTAGCCTGTAGGCAATAGTCAGTGTGATAGAGCCCTGCTTTACCAAAAATGAGATTTTCTTTGCTTCTTCGGCACATGACAATGCCCTTTTAATGTTCTTTCAGACAGTTAAAGGGGTATTCCAGTTTTCCATCAGTTTTTAGCATCAATTGACAGGAAACAACATATTATCGCTTACTAATAGGGACTGTTTATCTATAATGCCCCACTTTCCTGCACTCCATTGTGGTTGCGTGACATTTTCCAGTGTGTTGGTTCCCTATCCCGATGACATCACGTCATCTAAGGCATGACAAGGTTTGTAAAGCTCTGCACTGTAGACACATCAGCAAGGTGGTGTTCTACTCACTCTCTTGGACCGTACTTTGTAGACATGATGTCAACAATGATAATGTGTCTTAGGGCAGGATTTTTCCAGCAGGGCATCAAGCAGGCTTGGATCCAGGACTGCCATCGGGAAATTCAGGGCTCCATAAAAGCACACCTTGTGCCGCCCCCCCCCCCCTCATTCTTATTTATGCTATTTACCAGTCACCATAAATAATATGTTCACTGTATTGTATGGGTTATTTTGATTACAGGGATACCAATATTTTTTGTGATATTTAACAAAAAAAAACAGTAATACTACAGAAATACTACAGAGCTTTTCTATAGAGGAGTGGGTAACGCAGATGTTTATTGTACAGAAGGTTTGGGGTTCAAAGCTTATTGAGACCTGTTAAATAATCTTTATTGGAAATGCAGCTTTTTTATTTTATGGTAAAAGTTACAATTTTCCACAAAGTTATTGTTACTAAAAAGCCATTAGAAGTTTTTGGAATATCCTTAGTATGAAATATCACAGAACAATATTTGGTATCCCTGTAATCATAATAAGCTGTACAATACGGTGAACATATTATTTATGTTCTGTGATTGGTAAATGGCAGATGAAAAAAGATTGAGATTCCTCAGTGGTTGATACCTTTTAGGGCTCATGCACATGACCGTGCGCTGGCCAGCTCCGTGCTGCGGACCGCAAATTGCGGTCTGCAATGCAGAGCACCGATCGTAGGGTCACCGCATGCGGATCTCGGACCCATTCACTTGAATGGGGTCCGCGATCCGCATAAAAAAGTAGTGCATGCAATACTTTTTTGCAGTGCGGAGGCACTGACAGAAAACCTACGGAAGCACTCCGATCCGTGCCTCAGTTCTGCACTGCACCGCATCTCCCGGATTGCAGACCCATTCAAGTGAATGGGCCCGCATCCATGATGCGTGGGAGCATAAGGGGTGCACACGGCCGTTGCCTGTGTATTGCGGACCCACTGTATGCGGGCCACAATACGGCCACGGCTGGGCAACGACCGTGTGCATGAGCCCTTAATGGCAGATGCCTTAATAAGAGGCCCAAGTAGCCTGAAAACTTGCAATTTTGTCTTCTTTTCAGTTAGCCATTAAAAAGTATCAACCACCGAGGATTCTCATTCTTTTTTCTTCTTCTATTTACTGGCTGACATGTAAATATACATTATTTCTGTAAAATACTATTTATTTAGTGTTATGCCTCTGAAGAAACATAAAAGATTCAGCCTGAATGAATACTAGTGAGGCTGCCAGTCCTGCTGGGATCTGAGAGGCAGAGACCTGGTGCTACAGACACTCCCCATGAGACTTGTGCTGGGATGTAATACAGGGTGCAGGTCACAGATCGCAATTACGCAGAGAAGTCAAGTCATCTGAGTAATACACGGTGGCCTTACTGTATAATGCAGTAAGGTTGAATGCTGGTGTTATATACAGTACAGACCAAAAGTTGGACACACCTTCTCATTCAAAGAGTTTTCTGTATTTTCATGACTATGAAAATTATAGATTCACACTGAAGGCATCAAAACTATGAATTAACACATGTGGAATTATATACTTAACAAAAAAGTGTGAAACAACCGAAAATATGTCTTATATTTTAGGTTCTTCAAAGTAGCCACCTTTTGCTTTGATTACTGCTTTGCACACTCTTGGCATTCTCTTGATGAGCTTCAAGAGGTAGTCACCTGAAATGGTTTTCACGTCACAGGTGTGCCCTGTCAGGTTTAATAAGTGGGATTTCTTGCCTTATAAATGGGGTTGGGACCATGAGTTGTGTTGGGCAGAAGTCATGTGGATACACAGCTGAATAGACTGTTAGAATTTGTATTATGGCAAGAAAAAAGCAGCTAAGTAAAGAAAAATGAGTGGCCATCATTACTTTAAGAAATGAAGGTCAGTCAGTCCAAAAAATTGGGAAAACTTTGAAAGTGCAGTTGCAAAAACCATCAAGCGCTACAAAGAAGCTGGCTCACATGAGGACCGCCCCAGGAAACGAAGACCAAGAGTCACCTCTGCTGCGGAGGATAAGTTCATCCGAGTCACCAGCCTCAGAAATCGCAGGTTAACAGCATCTCAGATTAGAGACCAGGTCAATGCCACACAGAGTTCTAGCAGCAGACACATCTCTACAACAACTGTTAAGAGGAGACTGTGTGCAGCAGGCCTTCATGGTAAAATAGCTGCTAGGAAACCACTGCTAAGGACAGGCAACAAGCAGAAGAGACTTGTTTGGGCTAAAGAACACAAGAAATGGACATTAGACCAGTGGAAATCTGTGCTTTGGTCTGATGAGTCCAAATTTGAGATCTTTGGTTCCAACCACCGTGTCTTTGTGCGACGCAGAAAAGGTGAACGGATGGACTCTACATGCCTGGTTCCCACCGTGAAGCATGGAGGAGGAGGTGTGATGGTGTGGGGGGGCTTTGCTGGTGACACTGTTGGGGATTTATTCAAAATTGAAGGCATACTGAACCAGCATGGCTACCACAGCATCTTGCAGTGGCATGCTATTCCATCCGGTTTGCGTTCAGTTGGATCATCATTTATTTATCAACAGGACAATGACCACAAACACACCTCCAGGCTGTGTAAGGGCTATTTGACCAAGAAGGAGAGTGATGGGGTGCTACACCAGATGACCTGGCCTCCACAGTCACCAGACCTGAACCCAATCGAGATGGTTTGGGGTGAGCTGGACCGCAGAGTGAAGGCAAAAGGGCCAACAAGTGCTAAGCATCTCTGGGAACTCCTTCAAGACGGTTGGAATACCATTTCAGGTGACTACCTCTTGAAGCTCATCAAGAGAATGCCAAGAGTGTGCAAAGCAGTAATGAAAGCAAAAGGTGGCTACTTTGAAGAACCTAGAATATAAGACATATTTTCAGTTGTTTCACACTTTTTTGTTAAGTATATAATTCCACATGTGTTAATTCATAATTTTGATGCCTTCAGTGTGAATCTACAATTTTCATAGTCAAGAAAATACAGAAAACTCTTTGAATGAGAAGGTGTGTCCAAACTTTTGGTCTGTACTGTATATACAGTATATATATATATATATATATATATATATCTTCTTCAAAGTAGCCACCTTTTGCTTTGATTACTGCTTTGCACACTCTTGGCATTCTCTTGATGAGCTTCAAGAGGTAGTCACCTGAAATGGTTTTCACTTCACAGGTGTGCCTTGTCAGGTTTAATAAGCGGGATTTCTTGCCTTATAAATGAGGTTGGGACCATGAGTTGTGTTGGGCAGAAGTCAGGTGGATACACAGCTGATAGTCCTACTGAATAGACTGTTAGAATTTGTATTATGGCAAGAAAAAACAACTGAGTAAAGAAAAACGAGTGGCCATCATTACTTTAAGAAATGAAGGTCAGTCAGTCCAAAAAATTGGGAAAACTTTGAAAGTGTCCCCAATTGCAGTCGCAAAAACCATCAAGCGCTACAAAGAAACTGGCTCACATGAGGACCGCCCCAGGAAACGAAGACCAAGAGTCACCTCTGCTGTGGAGGATAAGTTCATCCGAGTCACCAGCCTCAGAAATCGCAGGTTAACAGCAGCTGAGATTAGAGACCAGGTCAATGCCACACATAGTTCTAGCAGCAGACACATCTCTACAACAACTGTTAAGAGGAGACTGTGTGCAGCAGGCCTTCATGGTATAATAGCTGCTAGGAAACCACTGCTAAGGACAGGCAACAAGCAGAAGAGACTTGTTTGGGCTAAAGAACACAAGGAATGGACATTAGACCAGTCCAAATTTGAGATCTTTGGTTCCAACCACCGTGTCTTTGTGTGACGCAGAAAAGGTGAACGGATAAACTCTACATGCCTGGTTCCTGCTGTGAATCATGGAGGAGGAGGTGTGATGGTGCGGGGGTGCTTTGCTGTTGACACTGTTGGGGATTTATTCAAAATTGAAGGCATACTAAACCAGCATGGCTACCACAGCATCTTGCAGAGGCATTCTACTCCATCCGGTTTGCGTTTAGTTGGACCATCATTTATTTATCAACAGGACACTGACCCCAAACACACCTCCAGGGTGTGTAAGGGCTATTTGACCAAGAAGGAGAGTGATGGGGTGCTTCACCAGATGACCTGGCCTCCACAGTCACCAGACCTGAACCCAATCGAGATGGTTTGGGGTGAGCTGGACCGCAGAGTGAAGGCAAAAGGGCCAACAAGTGCTCAGCATCTCTGGGAACTCCTTCAAGACTGTTGGAATACCATTTCAGGTGACTACCTCTTGAAGCTCATCAAGAGAATGCCAAGAGTGTGCAAAGCAGTAATGAAAGCAAAAGGTGGCTACTTTGAAGAACCTAGAATATAAGACATATTTTCAGTTGTTTCACACTTTTTTGTTAAGTATATAATTCCACATGTGTTAATTCATAGTTTTGATGCCTTAAGTGTGAATCTACAATTTTCATAGTCATACAGAAAACTCTTTGAATGAGAAGGTGTGTCCAAACTTTTGGTCTGTACTGTATATATCTAATATATAAAGCTGAGTGTATGTATGTATGTGTGTATCTATGTGTGTATGTCCGCTAAAGTAATCCGCACCGTCACAGCTACAATCATGAAATTTGGCACACAGGTACATCAGATGTCTGGGAAGGTTTTAGACTGGGTCTCAGCTCTGCAGGACGTACTGTTCCTGAGATATTCCCAAAAAATGCATCAGCAAATAGGAGCCTGGTCACATGACCCTTATCAGCCAATAGAAGCTCGCAGGCAGTTAGACACACACAATATTTCATACCAGGTTTCCATAACAACCCAGCCATTTTCTTTCACTGCTGTAGGTGCAGCTTTAAAGGGGCAGAGCGCTGTGGATGACACTGTTAAAGGGGTATTCCGGTTACCATAAATATACATTATGTTTTAGACTAACTCATCATCAATCATTACCTAATATAATGTAAATTTCATATATTTACCGTTCAGTAGTAACAAAAGATGTTTTCTTCCACTGCTACCTACTATGTTTCCTCATAAATTACCATGGCATCGACCTGTAATTCAGGCCACCCTCAAAAGAAGGACTTAAAAGCCCCACCCCCAGGTCCCACTAAACCACACCCCCAAACCGGTCAGGCCACGTCCCCTCCCACTCCGCAGCCGACAGGAATTGAAAAAATGAAGGTAAAAATCACCTTCTGTCAGCTGCAGGTGTGGGAGGGTGACTTTCTCCCTGCAGCTCATGCTCAGACTGCACAGTTCTGTCTGAGCGTGAGCTACTTAAAGGGTGGACATCCCTGCATCTGTCCAAGCCCTGCCCATGACGGAGGACAGGGAGTCTGAAAGCTGGACTGTCCAGCCTAAAACCGGACCTCTGGCCACCCTAAGGGCAGGCTGCTGTTAGGGTAGCCAGACATCCAGTTTTAGGCTGGACAGTCCGGTTTTCTGGCTTCCCGTCCTCCGTCCGCAGCAGTGCCTGGATGGACGCAGGGATGTCCACCCTTTCAGTAGCTCATGCTCAGACAGCCTCTCCTCTGTGTCTTCACGGAGCCACAGGGCATGGCCTCATGTTTAGGGGCGTGGCTTCGTGGGGACCGGGGGCGTGGCTTCACGTTTGGGGGCATGGCCGGGCAGGTCCGGCTTTCTGGGGTTAAGACAGTGGCCACCCTAGCTGCTGTGGAGGTCACAGTTAAAGGGGAGGGCGTAGTGGATGTTACTGTTAATGGGCAGGCTGCTGTGGAGGTCACTGTTAAAGGGGCGGGCACTGTAGGGGTCACTCTCGATGTCTTTTAACGTCACACACACAAACATTAAATGAAATAGATGAAATACACCTGGGCGAAGCCGGGTCCATCTGCTGAAAATTGTAGATTCACACTGAAGGCATCAAAACTATGAATTAACACATGTGGAAATATATACTTAACAAAAAAGTGTGAAACAACTGAAAATATGTCTTATATTCTAGGTTCTTCAAAGTAGCCATCTTTTGCTTTCATTACTGCTTTGCACACTCTTGGCATTCTCTTGATGAGCTTCAAGAGGTAGTCACCTGAAATGGTATTCCAACAGTCTTGAAGGAGTTCCCAGAGATGCTTAGCACTTGTTGGCCCTTTTGCCTTCACTCTGCAGTCCAGCTCACCCCAAACCATCTTGATTGGGTTCAGGTCTGGTGACTGTGGAGGCCAGGTCATCTGGCGTAGCACCCCATCACTCTCCTTCTTGGTCAAATAGCCCTTACACAGCCTGGAGGTGTGTTTGGGGTCATTGTCCTGTTGATAAATAAATGATGGTCCAACTAAACGCAAACTGGATGGAATAGCATGCCGCTGCAAGATGCTGTGGTAGCCATGCTGGTTCAGTATGCCTTCAAATTTGAATAAATCCCCAACAGTGTCACCAGCAAAGCACCCCCACACCATCACACCTCCTCCTCCATGCTTCATGGTGGGAACCAGTCATGTAGAGTCCATCCATTCACCTTTTCTGCGTCGCACAAAGACACTGTGTTTGGAACCAAAGATCTCAAATTTGGACTCATCAGACCAAAGCACAGATTTCCACTGGTCTAATGTCCGTTCCTTGTGTTCTTTAGCCCAAACAAGTCTCTTCTGCTTGTTACCTGTCCTTAGCAGTGGTTTCCTAGCAGCTATTTTACCGTGAAGGCCTGCTGCACACAGTCTCCTCTTAACAGTTGTTGTAGAGATGTGTCTGCTGCTAGAACTCTGTGTGGCATTGACCTGGTCTCTAATCTGAGATGCTGTTAACCTGCGATTTCTGAGGCTGGTGACTCGGATGAACTTATTCTCCGCAGCAGAGGTGACTCTTGGTCTTCCTTTCCTGGGGCGGTCCTCATGTGAGCCAGTTTCTTTGTAGCGCTTGATGGTTTTTGCGACTGCACTTGGGGACACTTTCAAAGTTTTCCCAATTTTTCGGACTGATTAACCTTCATTTCTTAAAGTAATGATGGCCACTCGTTTTTCTTTACTTAGCTGTTTTTTCTTGATATAATACAAATTCTAACAGTCTATTCAGTAGGACTATCAGCTGTGTATCCACCTGACTTCTGCCCAACACAACTCATGGTCCCAACCCCATTTATAAGGCAAGAAATCCCACTTATTAAATCTGACAGGGCACACTTGTGAAGTGAAAAACCATTTCAGGTGACTACCTCTTGAAGCATCAAGAGAATGCCAAGAGTTTGCAAAGCAGTAATCAAAGCAAAAGGTGGCTACTTTGAAGAACCTAGAATATAAGACATATTTTCAGTTGTTTCACACTTTTTTGTTAAGTATATAATTCCACATGTGTTAATTCATAGTTTTAATACCTTCAGTGTGAATCTACAATTTTCATAGTCATGAAAATACAGAAAACTCTTTGAATGAGAAGGTGTGTCCAAACTTTTGGTCTGTACTGTATGTATATATTTTATTTATTTTTTATTTTTACTGGAAAATCCCTTTAAGCACTATCAATTTCAGAATGTAAACCTGATTATGTTATTTTTCTTAACCCTTTCACTATATGACAACCATGAAAATATTTAGTTTGCTTTTATTTGTGGATTTTAGAGAATGATATTAGGTTACAACTGGCAATATTAACACTTAAAGGGGTTTTCCCATCTCAACATTTATGGCATATCGCTAGCATATGCCACAAATATCAGATCAGTGTGGGCCCCACCTCTGGGACCTGCTGTTATCTCCAGAACAGGGCCCCTGGAATGAAGGTAGAGCAGCCACTCATGCTCGCCAACCATCAGTTTAACATTATAGGACTTCCAAAAATACCCAAGACCACTCACTCGACTATTTTCAGAAGTCCCATAGCAGTAAATGGAGAGGATACTGTGAATGCATATTGTGCTCCCCTTCAATTTGGGAGCACCATTCTGGAGGTAACAGTGGGTCCCAGAGGTGGGACCCACACTGATCTGACATTAGTGGCATATCATAGCTATATACCACAAATGTTGATATAGGAAAACCTCTTTAAAGATAACCCGTCTCCACAAAATGCAGTGTAATCTACCAGCAGCAGTTTATAGAACAGAAGGAGTTGATCAGATTTATATATAGGTTTGTGGGAAAAGATTCAATAAAACATCTATGCAATCAGATATTATCAGTGAGAGATAGCATTTTATGTGTAAAGGCCGCTTTACAAGGGCCAACATGGCAGGCAATTATCGGGAATGATATATTTATTCCCAATAACTGTCTCCTCACTAGAGGAGATTAAAGCTGCATCTGGATTCATAAATCACCTCGGCTGTATGGCAAGAAGGGATCGCTGCTGTGATCACTCATCTCCATAGAGGATCATTGATTCTGAGCAGCAGATCCTTCTTTACACAGAACGATCTACTACCCAGAAACAGTGATTTAGGTGACCACATAAACTATGATGTCATTGTTGAATGATGTGTGATTCATTTAAATGTTCATTGAGTGACCAGAGGGACCTTTAGACAGGGCAGCTAATGGGAAGAGCCATTCCTGTAAAGGAGCCTTAAAGGGGTTGTCTCACTTCAGCAAATGATATTTATCATGTAGAGGAAGTTAACACAAGGAATTTACAAATTTATTGGGATTGTCCATATCGCTTCCTTTGCCGGTTTAATTTATCCATCGTATTATACATTGTATCCATGGTTATGACCACCCTGCTATCCAGCAGTAATGGCCGTGCTTACACAATATAGGTGTACTTCCACAGTCATGTCCAGCAGAGAGACCAGTACTCTTTCCTATTGTGTGCAAGCACGACCACCGCTGCTTTACTACAGGTTGGTCGTAACCATCGATACAATCAATGTATAATGTGATGGAAAAATGAATCAAGCCAACAAAGGAGGCATTATGGACAATCACAATACATTAGTAAGTGCCTTGTATTAACTTTCTCTATATAATAAATGCCACTTGCTGTATCGAGACAACCCCTTTAAGTGTTTATTCACAGATAGCTGTCAGTCAATGATAAGACAGCCCCCTGTGAACAACTGAAATTAGAAAAAGCAGAGACTTAAAGGTGTTGTCCCACGAAAAATGTTCTACAGTTTTCAAAACAGCACCTGGATCTGAATACTTTTGTATGTAATTAAAAATTTAGCATAGCCACTGAGCAGAGCAATGAATGTGGAGATCTCTGGATCCATGTGATGTACAGGGCTGGTTCTAGCTTTGTTAGAAAGAGATTGTCATGATTTTCTGATTTTCATTTTTTACATTACTCATGAGACAACCCCTTTAACGGGAATCTGTCACCAGCAACCTACCTTTCAAATAGCTGTGGTTCACCTGATTAAAACATTTTTTCCTTTGTTGATCTGAGGCCCTGTTCCCAAATTATAATTCTTTTTCTTAATATGCAAATTAGGCCTTTGGTGCAAAGAAGGTGTCACCATTGCTCCTGTTGCATCATATCGCCCTCCTCTCACCCATAATATCTTCATAGTAGTATACAGTGTTAGTATTAAAACGGTCATCATAACAATTGTGTACGGATTTATGTTGCAGAGCAACGTCAACGACGTCAACGGCAGGCTCGTGCCCGGACGGCCCCTGAAGGACCTGCTGCTTCTAGTAAGTGTAAACATATTTAATTTATTTTTGATCCAGGCTATGTGGGAGTGCAGCTGCAGTGATATAAGAGCACTAGTGGTTAGTAATGGGATCCAGCCCCAAACTATTCAAATGTATCAACATCAGAAGTTACAACTGTTCATTTGAGTTGAATGTAATGTCATTATTTAATGATTTTTGACAGCTGCTGCACCACAGAGGAGCCCCTCTAACCCTCCTCCACCCCACCCTGAGAGGAGCCCACCTTCCCCTCCAACACCCCCAGGGCAACTTCCAGAGGTAGAAGGTAGGTAAAATAAAAAGTGTAATGGGTGGAACTTCTGTCTTCAAAATATAAGCTAATTTTATGTTTTATCTTTTATAGTTCCAACTGTCAGGGGGGATTTTTCCCCAGGACCCTGGGAAGACCACCCATTATGGGTGTCTAGTAAGTACAAACCCCTAATTCACAGAAGTGTAATATTTTCAAGCACTAGGATCATGCCACCCAACATGTCATTGATAACTAGACTGTGTACACATTATGTTCTCCAAGTGGTTAGTGAAGCAGACATATCACAATAATTTTAAAATCAAGGTAGTGAAAGAAGTAGAAACTTGTGTTACCCCAAAAATATTTAACAAAAATATGACATACATCACAAAATATTATAGTACATTGGCAATCTCCTTTTAACAAAGCGAGAAACAGCCCTGCACCTCACATAGATCCAGAGATCTGCCCCAATTACTCTGCTACATCAAGCTGGTTACTCAAGGGTAGTGTGACTAGTGTCTATTCTGCAGCATGTCAGGACTCGTGTCCATCTCTCCCTATCACAGCTCAGGACAAGAGGCAGTTGAAGATTTAAACTGAGCATGTGCGGCCTTCTCAGTGAGCAGTTCAAAGAAATAAGAAAAAAAATGGCTCAATAAAGATACATTTCACTGAATAACTGAGTCAGTTCTAGTAGATAAACAAAATATTTAATGACATGCAACTGCTAAAGTATTCAGATCCAGGTGCTGCTTTGAAAGTTTAGAATATTTTTCGTGGGACAACCCCTTTAACTTGATCATACTAATTATATTACTGTTTCCACCCCTACAGATATCCCCACCGACTTTGAGGTGGAGGCCGCCTTACGGAGATTTGGAACAAAGCTCCATGATGCCTCCCGCCTCATTCTCCAGATGGAGCACCAACAGCTGCAAGCCATGATGGCTGCTCGTCGACAAAGGCCGGCTTAATTTTTATTTTCTTTAGTTTTTGTATAAATTTTTTTTTTTTAAAGTTCAAAGTTATTATTATTATTACTACTAAAAAAATTATTCTAAAACCTGTGTTTTCATTGTTTTTTTTAAACCTTTAACCCCTTCCTGACATACTGTGAAGAAATATTGTTAGGAAACATATATTGACTTGTATGTAATGCGCAAGTGCTGCCAAAAATTACACGGAACAGGCACTCCAATACAACTGGTATAAAGAAGGGCATCATTCACATTGCGGTACAATTGTTCTTGTCCTGGGACTCATACACTCATGAAGCCTATGCACAAAGTGACAGGGCTGCCAAAAATTACACGGAACAGGCACATAAAGGAGGGCATCAAACACACCCGTGAAAAATTAAGATTGATGGCCTGCTGGTGAACAGACCCTTAAAAACATTATGGTTGAGGGCCTGCTGGTGAACAGACCCTTGAAAACATTATTTTTGAGGGCCTACATGAGAAAACAGTGTATCCAATACACCCTAAAAGTGTTCAGCCGTTTTCCTGTGGTGGGTTAGTGAAGTCAGGGGCAATCCAGGCCTTGTTCATCTTGATAAGCATCAATCTTAAAAAACACGAATATCACACGCTAAAAATTGTGGTTAGAGAGGCTGTTTGCCCTGGGTAAAAATTGAGTTTAGAGAGGCTGTTGGCCTTCCTTAAAAATTGTGGTTAGAGAGGCTGTTGGCCTTCCTTAAAAATTGTGTTTAGAGAGGCTGTTTGCCCTGGGTAAATATTGCATTTAGAGAGCCTGTTGGCCTTCCTTAAAAATTGTGGTTAGAGAGGCTGTTTGCCCTGGGTAAAAATTGAGTTTAGAGAGGCTGTTGGCCTTCCTTAAAAATTGTGGTTAGAGAGACTGTTGGCCTTCCTTAAAAATTGTGGTTAAAGAGGCTGTTTGCCCTGGGTAAAAATTTAGTTTAGAGAGGCTGTTGGCCTTCCTTAAAAATTGTGGTTAGAGAGGCTGTTTACCCTGGGTAAAAATTGAGTTTAAAGAGGCTGTTGGCCTTCCTTAAAAATTGTGGTTAGAGAGGCCCGTGAAAAATTAAGATTGATGGCCTGCTGATGAGCTGACCGTTGAAAACATTATGGTTGAGGGCCTAGTGGTGAACAGACCCTTGAAAACATTATGGTTGAGGGCCTGGTGGTGAACAGACCCTTGAAAACATTATTTTTGAGGGCCTGCTGGTGAGCAGACCCTTGAAAACATTATGGTTGAGGGCCTGGTGGTGAACAGACCCTTGAAAACATTATTTTTGAGGGCCTGCTGGTGAGCAGACCCTTGAAAACATTATGGTTGAGGGCCTGCTGGTGAACAGACTCTTGAAAACATTATTTTTGAGGGCCTGCTGGTGAGCAGACCCTTGAAAACATTATTTTTGAGGGCCTGCTGGTGAGCAGACCCTTGAAAACATAATTTTTGAGGGCCTGCTGGTGAGCAGACCCTTGAAAACATTATGGTTGAGGGCCTACATGAAAAAACAGTATATCCAATACACCCTAAAAGTGTTCAGCCGCTTTCCTGCGGTGGGGATGAGATTGGTCCATGGAGAATCTAAGCTGGGGAGAAGGAGGGCGAGGTGGATGATGGACAGGTCCACTCCCCTGGCTGTCATGAGTGGACTGGCTGGAAGACGGGGCAGTGGACATCTGTCTGGACGCGCTCTCTGCCATCCATTTCAGTACACTCTCTTGCTCTTGGGGGTCGGTCAAAGGTGTGCCCTGCAGGCACCTTGAATTGCTGTCTTTTAACTGCTCCCACAGCAGCAGGCACGGTGTCACCCCGCACACTACCACGGGCACCGCCTCTGCCCACCACACCAGTTTTACGCACACGTCTCCCACCTCTAACCTTTCCCCTGGTGTTCTCCATTTGGAGACAATCTCTCTCTCTATATATCTCTTTAAATATATATATATATATATATATATATATATATATACAGTACAGACCAAAAGTTTGGACACACCTTCTCATTCAAAGAGTTTTCTGTATTTTCATGACTATGAAAATTGTAGATTCACACTAAAGGCATCAAAACTATGAATTAACACATGTGGAATTATATATACATTATATCGTATATATATATATATAGTATATATATATCTTATATACTTAACAAAAAAGTGTGAAACAACTGTAAATATGTCTTATATTCTAGGTTCTTCAAAGTAGCCACCTTTTGCTTAGATTACTGTTTTGCACACTATTGGCATTCTCTTGATGAGCTTCAAGAGGTAGTGACCTGAAATGGTTTTCACTTCACAGGTGTGCACTGTCAGGTTTAACAAGTGGGATTTCTTGCCTTATAAATGGGGTTGGGACCATGAGTTGTGTTGGGCAGAAGTCAGGTGGATACACAGCTGATAGTCCTACTGAATAGACTTTTAGAATTTGTATTATATCAAGAAAAAAGCAGCTAAGTAAATGAGTGTCCATCATTACTTTAAGAAATGAAGGTCAGTTAGTCCGAAAAATTGGGAAAACTTTGAAAGTGTCCCCAAGTGCAGTCGCAAAAAACATCAAGCGCTACAAAGAAACTGGCTCACATGAGGATCGCCCCAGGAAACGAAGACCAAGAGTCACCTCTGCTGTGGAGGATAAGTTCATCCGAGTCACCAGCCTCAGAAATCGCAGGTTAACAGCAGCTCAGATTAGAGACCAGGTCAATGCCACACATAGTTCTAGCAGCAGACACATCTCTACAACAACTGTTAAGAGGAGACTGTGTGCAGCAGGCCTTCATGGTAAAATAGCTGCTAGGAAACCACTGCTAAGGACAGGCAACAAGCAGAAGAGACTTGTTTGGGCTAAAGAACACAAGGAATGGACATTAGACCAGTGGAAATCTGTGCTTTGGTCTGATGAGTCCAAATTTGAGATCTTTGGTTCCAACCACCGTGTCTTTGTGTGACGCAGAAAAGGTGAACGGATGGACTCTAGATGCCTGGTTCCCACCGTGAAGCATGGAGGAGGAGGTGTGATGGTGTAGGGGTGATTTGCAGCATGGCTACCACAGCATCTTGCAGCGGCATGCTATTCCACCCGGTTTGCGTTTAGTTGGACCATCATTTATGATGTGTCACACTCTTACCAATTAGATATTAATGACCTATCATGAGCATAGGTCATCAATATCAGGAGACTGGAAAACTCCATTAAGAATTGCAATGAATTAGAAATACAGTACGTAATATATGAATGAGCTAAGATAATTGTAATTAATTTTTTTATTGTGCATGAATGTATTTTTCATGTAGTTGTTAATAATCATTTATCTTCTGAAACAACAATTCTTCACATAGAATATGCAATTTTAAATAATCACCCACAAAAATTCCTTATATTAGGGATGAACCAATATAAAATACTCAAACATGACTTGAACCTCAGTCATAAATATGCACCTTAACCCACAAGTATAAGTTGCAGGAAATGGGTAACAAATTATCTTCTTTGTGGTTTAAGGAGCCTGTCAAGCTACACACATCCTTTAATCATAAATGCAGATGTAGCAAGCTCCATCTGTGGTTAAAAGTCTGGTATATCACTTCCAACTTCATAGAACCACCAGACCCCAATTGCAATGAGATATCACTGAAATTGTATATAAAGTAATGCTATGACATTTTTATGGCTTGAGTCTGCATCCCTATACCTGTAAAGTCTCAGAAGCCTCTGGCTATAGAGCAATGGTTTTCTAAGGGAAAATATATCATGAGGCTTGAAGACCTCACTTTCACTTTTCACAGGACCACTTGTGCCATATGCTGCTGAGCACAGTGATTGGTTGAAGCGGTCAAGTGGGTTATCACCCACGTTATAACACATCACCCATAAACATGTCATGTAAACAAAGATTGGTGAGGAGGACAGGAGGGTGAAGACTGGTGAGGAGGACAGGAGCATGCCACTGGAAGTGATGGGAGATTTAACTGGTGAGTATAGTTTCTTTAATAATTTTATAACTTATAATAATAATTGTATAATTCTCTGCAGTGTGCAAAGATGGAAAATGGAAAACCTCTTTAAATAAAACAAGTCAATTACAGATGGAACAACAGTCCATCATTAGACACATTTCATTCACTTTGTAATGTAGCTACTAGTTCTACAAAAGCTATGCAAGTTTTAACATTATAGGAAACTTTATGACAGCCCTGAGCAGCATCAGTAGTTTATGAAGCTTAAAGATTGTCTTAAATGCACTTTTCAATATCAATGAACTATCCTCAGTATAGATTATCAATATCTGATCAGTCGGGACAGACACACTGGACCCCAACTGATTAGCTGTTCCCTGTAGCTGTAGCTGTTCCCTTTGAATGGCGCTAGAAGCACAGCTCAAATCAAAGTACAGTGATCCCTAAAGATACAATGGCCTCAGGATAGAATATTTTCAACATAACGCCCCCTGCACCTAGGGAAGCTCATTTACATATTTTAAAAACGCTATTTCCTGGAAACCTACGCTACAGAAAACTATAAAATTAACATATCTGTCATCAGGTGTCATTTGCGCATTGCAAATGACACTCGGTTTGCAATGCTAAATTCTGATGACAGAAACCCTTTAAGGCTGAAAAAAGACATCTGTCCATCCAGTTCAATCTGTTATCCTGCAAGATGATCCTGAGGAAGGAAAAAAATCATCTTATGAGGTAGAAGCCAATTTTCCTCATATTAGAGAAATTCCTTCCCGACTCCAATCAGGCAATCAGAATAACTCCCTGCATCAACGACCCTTCTCTAGAAATCTAATAACTATAACCTATAATATTATTACACTCCAGAAATACAAGTACATCCAGATCTCTCTTGAACTCTTTTAGTGAATTCATCACCTCCTCAGGCAGAGAGAGTTCCATAGTCTCACTGCTCTTACCATAAAGAATCCTCTTCTATGTTTGTGTAGAAACCTTCTTTTCTCTAGATGTAGAGAATGTCACAGTCACAGTTCTGGGTATAAATAGATGATGGGAGAGATCTCTGTACTGACATATTTATACATAATTATTAGATAGCCTCTCAGTCGCCTTTTTTCTAAAATAAATAACCCTAATCTTTCTGAGCACTGTATTCCACCTATTCCAATTATTACATTAGTTGCCCTCCTCTGAACTGTCTCCAGCTCTATGTCTGTCTTGTTCACAGGAGCCCAGAACTATACACAGTACTCCATGTGTGGTCTGACTAGTGATTTGTAAAGTAGCAGGACTATGTTCTTATCACATGCATCTATGCCCCTTTTGATGCACCCCACAATCTTATTGGCTTTGGCAGCAGCTGCCTGACACTGGTTTTTACAGTTAAAGGGGTTTTCCTAGACTTTATAACTGATGACCCATCCTCAGGATAGGTCATCAATATCTGATCAGTGGAGGTCTGACCCCCTGGACCCCTGTCGATTAGCTGTTTGAGAAGGCACTGGTGCTATGCCAGTAATGACACTTTCATGGGTCACGTGGCCTAGGTGCAGCTTAGTCCCATAGAAGTGAATGGGGCTTAGTGCAATTTCAAGCACAGCCGCTGTTCAATGTATGACAGTATGCTTGGTGAGCAGGGAGGAGGCTGTGGTGTTCACAGGAGCGCTGGTGCCTTCTCAAACAACTGATTGGCGGGGTTCCCAGGTGTCGGACCCACAACGATCAGATACTGATGACCTATCCAGAGATTAGGTTATCAGTTATAAAGTCATGAAAAACCCTTAGAAGTTTGCTGTCCTTTTCCATGTCAGTGTTACTTGGTGTTTTGACATTTAGTATGTAATGGAGATTTTTATTTATTGCTTCCCATGTGCATAACCTTACATGTGTCAGTGTTAAATCTCATCTGCCACTTCTCTGCCAAAGCCTCCAATCTATCCAGATCCATTTGTAGCAGTATAGGGTCCACTTCTGTGTTAATTACTTTACACAGATTAGTGTCATCTGCAAAAAAATGATATTTTATCATGCAAGCCTTCAACAAGATCATTAATAAATATATGGAAGAGAATAAGGCCAATACTGACCCCTGCAGTACCCTACTGGTGACAGTGACCCAATCTAAGTATGTACTATTTATAATCACCCTCTGTTTTCAATCACTGAACCACATACACACATTTTCTCCCAGTGCAAACATTCTCATTTCATGTACCAACATTTTATGTGGCACAGTATCAAATGCTTTGAAGAAGTCAAGATATGTCATCCATTGACTCACCTCACTCTAGAACTTACCTCTTTGTAGAATAGAAACTGATTGTTAATTTGACAGGACTGATCGCTCATGAAGCCATGCTGATATGGCGTTATTTGCTTATTTTCATTGAGGTTCTCCAAGATAGCATCTCTTAGAAAAGCTTCAAACAGTTTACCCATGACAGATCTTAAACTTATCAGCCTATAGTTTCCAGGCTCTGATTTTGACCCCTTTTTGAATATGGGCACACCATTTGCTAACCATACCAATCCAAAGTGGAACACTCCCTGTCAACATAGAATCCTTAAATATCAGAAACAAGGGTCTGGCGATGACATTACTTAATTCTCTTAGGATATGGGGATGTATGCCATCTAGTCCCAGCGATTTGTCTATTTTAATCTTTTTGATGCTCTAAAAGACATTGCAGGAGCCATTAGATGAAAAAAGTAAAAAAGAAAATAATTACTCTTTCAATTACATAATATTACACTGATGTTAAAGTGATTGACTTTAGCAACTGCCTATACAGCGTGCAGGTATCAAGGGCACTTTCCAGTTCATAGAAAGGTGAGATAATATTATGTAGAACATTGAGAAAGAAACAAAACAGCCTGAAACTTTATTCTAAACTACAGTGGTCCCTCAAGATACAATGGCCTCAGGATACAATATTTCCAACATACAATGGTCTTCTCTGGGCCATCATAAATTGAAAGTAGACTCAACATACAATGCCTCAGACTCAGCTATTCCTGACTGTTATATGTAATGACTTGTTTAATCTGTCTTAGTTATCTGCTTTTTTTTCTTAAATCTTCATTTTCTTTTATCTTGGATGATATTTTGGGGCTTTGGAACTGATTACTCAACTTACAATGGTATCAACATACAATGGTCGTCCTGGAACCAGTTAATATTGTAACTTGAGGGAGCACTGTATATGTTTAACCCTAATTTCTATAATCTTTCTGGGTACTGTAGTCAGCCATTACATGTATTACTTTAGTTGACCACCTTTGAACCTTTTCCAGCTCTGTTATGTCTGTCTTGTTCACAGAAGCCCACAACTGTTCACAATACTCCATGTGCGGTCTGTCTAGTGATTCATTTTGAGAAAACACCTGTGGGGTCGGAATAGTCACAACACCCCTTGAAAAATTCCTAGAGGGGTGTAGTTTCTAAAGTGGGGTCACTTCTCGGTGGTTTCCGCTGTAGGGGTACTTCAGGGTTTCTTGAAATGCAACATAGTGACCGAAAACCATTCCTGCAAAATCTGTCCTCCTAAAGCCATATAGCCCTCCTTCGGTTCTGAACCCTGCTGTGTGCCCTTAAAGCAGTTTATAACCACAAAAGGGGAGAAAATGATTAACCAACTCTGGGTGCATTTTCTCCTGATACCCCTTGTGAAAATGAAAAAAATTGAGCCTACAGCAACATTTTATTGTGCAAAAAAATTTAGTAGAAGTAAAAAAATTGTAATTTTTCAGTTGATTCTCAAGTAATTCTAAATTATTTGAAATGTGAAAATGCTCAATACACCCCTTGAAAACTTCCTTGCGATGAAGTTTCCAAAATGGAATGACTTTTTCAAAGTGCCCTCCAAAAACCATATTGAGCTCCTTCCCTTTATTTCTGGAACCTGCAGAATCAGGGTAATAAAAATTGAGGTTTATTTTGCTGTTAACCCTTGCTGTGTTAAAGGTAAAAATGGATTAAAATAGAAAAACTGCACAAGAAAATCAAAATTTTAAATTTCACCTCCATTTGGCTATAATTGCCGTGGAACGCCTAAAGGGTT
The DNA here is from genome assembly GCA_900303285.1 of Rhinella marina. Taxonomy (NCBI): domain Eukaryota; kingdom Metazoa; phylum Chordata; class Amphibia; order Anura; family Bufonidae; genus Rhinella; species Rhinella marina. Next base: position 304,019 of record ONZH01001617.1, read on the forward strand.
AACGAAATTTCTAAATTCAGTTTTGAATAATTTGAGGGTTTTAGTTTCTAAAATGGGGTCATTTATGAGTGGTTTCTATTATGTAACCCCCTCAAAGTCACCTTAATTAGTCCTTAAAGAAGTGCGTTTGAGAATTTTTTTTTTAAATATAAAAAAATGCTTCTTAAATTCTAAGTCTTCTAACGTTCTAAAAAATAAAATGACATTTACAAAATGATACCAACATACAGTAGGCATATGGTAAATGTTAATACCGATCTGTGAGGTATTACTATCTATCTTAAAAGCAAATTTTAAATAAAGGTAAAACATCTCGATTTACCAGTAACACAAAGTATGAAGCGTCACGGAAAAACATTCTCAGAATCATTTGGATAAGTTAAAGCATTCTAAAGTTAATGCCACATAAAGTGACACATCAGATTTGCAAAGTATGCTCTGTCAGGAAGGTGAAAAATAGTTGAGTCAAGAAGGGGTTAAAAGAGAAGCATACATTTTTTTACTGTCATTGCTGTGCAGCTTGACAATTTCACCATATGACCCTACTGGTATTACAGCTGTTGGAGATAAGCAAGTTGTTTTAACGTCTGACATGAAAAAAGCTTTTGTGAAATTTCTGCTAGCAGCGAATAGCCAGAGCTGTCTGTATGTCACTTTCCTGTCTGGTATCTCATATTTTATTCCATGCTGTGCAGCTTTATTAAATAGCTCTGCATGTGAGTACATCTACTGAGCAAGTGTCTATTTGGGTTATTTTCACATCCAGATAGTGGTAATAGCGCAAACATACACAGGCACACTTACACATGCATTTACTTTTTGTTGACTTTAACACTTTAGACAACATTTTCACAATATAACCATATTCTGGAAATGCTGGTGTTAAAAAAAAAAAACATATACAATTGAGTCACACTATTATGACCACCAGCTAATATCCAGAGTAACCTCCATACCTTCATGAGCAGCATGGACAGCAGCTAGATGGGCTGGGAATGACTCAGTAAGGTCCTGGTAGGTTGTCACTAGAGATGAGCGAATCGAATCCCACGAAGTGGAATTCGATCCGAATTTCAAGATAAATTCGATTCGCCTAGAAGCCGAATTTCCTCGTGCTTCGTGTCAGCGAATCGATTTAACCTGAAATAGTGTAAAAAAAAATAATCCATACTTACCTCCTCCATTTGCTCGCGACCGGCCGCCAGCCACCATCTTGCTTGAAGATGTCGACCAAAATCCTGTGCGTAGTGACGTATGACGTCACCACGCCAGGCGGCGTGATGACGTAATCTCATGCCACGCGAGATTTCGGGCCAGATCTTTAAGCAAGATGGCGGTGGCCGGCCGGTCTTGAGCAAATGGAGGAGGTAAGTATGATTTTATTTTTGTTTTTATGTTAATTTTACACTTTTATTGCACTCATATGCCGCCATCATGTATGAACGCGGCATCTGAGGGGTACAATGACGGGGGCGGCGCTATCGCAGCTCCCTGTCATTGCACCCACTACTTACAAAAAAATGCTTTGTCAGCGCATTTTTTGTAAAATTCGGCAAATCAGCCGAATCAAACTTTTCTAAAGTTCGCTCATCCCTAGTTGTCACAGGTATGTGGAGCCTTGTTGACTACAGTACATCCCATAGCTGCTGGAGGGTGTGTGAGGGAGGATCCATAGAGTGAACATGATGATTAACATGGTCCCTGAAATGCTCAATTGGGTTTAAGTCTAGGGAATTAGGGGGCCAGGGTAGTACTTGGAAGTCTTGGCCATGATCTTCCAACCAGGAACAACCAGTTGGACATTTCTCGCTGTGTAACATGTTGCACTATTTTGCTGGAAGATCCCATCCACCTCAGAATATATGGGTGTACATGATCTGCAAGGATGGATTCATATCCAAATCAGTTAAGAGTGCCTTCCACCTGGATAAGTGGCCCAGAGAAAGCTATGAAAACATTCCCCAGACCATAATGCTGCCACCACAACAATGGTTGCAGGGTGTTTTTTCTCACCTAACACGCCAACACCTATCTATTTAATGAAGTAGAAAATGTGACTCATCAGAGAAGGCAACCTTGTGCCAATCAGCGGAGGTCCAATTCCGATACTGATGTAAATATTGAAACCCTTTCTGCTGATGCAAGTTTGTTACCAGAGGTGCAGTGACCATCCATCAGGTTTGGAGCCCCATACGCAGTAGGGTTAGCTTAACTTTTGTTTTAATCACACGAACAGATGTAGCAGAGTTAACAGTCACAGTCATTAACAGTCATTAACTTGATGTGATAATTCACCAAGTGTGACTGTTAGCTCTGCTACATCTGTATGGTAGCTCTCTGGTTCATTCTGGCAGTGAGTTGCTCTACTGTAGCGGATTGGTCCAGCCTCGCACACGATTGTTGCCAACATTCATCTCTCATATCAACGACATGTGGTGCTCCGCGGGTTCTACGTCGCTTATTCGCAATGGGGCCATTTACTCACTCACGATACACATTCACCAAAGCAGCATGCAAACAGTTCACAAACTGCACAGTTTCAGAAATACTGCCACCCTTGGTCCAAAAGCACCTCAATGTGTGAAGTTTTAGTATGACTTTTCATGCTACTGATACCACCAGAAGAGTACAGTACCAGGAGTTTTGGAGCAGGAAAAACAAGACCTGGTGAAATAGTAGACAAATAGGGCATATACAGATTTTTCTGTGAATGTTCAATGCATAAATTCACACCAAAGATGTGTGAAAATTTTGCTACATCTGGCCTGGGTGCGATATGGGAAGATTTTAGAACGTTATTTCTCCTGTTGTTCCAGAGTAAGGAAAAAAACATAAGACAAGGGTAAAATGTTTCTTTAACGTCTTATGTATGATTTGTGATAACTTATGCCAGCCTCAGGGACATCAGTCAAGCTAGAATGGGTGTGTCTAGAAAGTAAACACAGGCTCTGATTTTTCATCCTTTAACTCTAGAATTCTGTATTTGACAAATTGGGGTTTTTGTGAGATTCTAAGCTAAAGTGCGCAACAATTTATTAACTTTTTGCATTCTTACACCACTCATTCCAATTTTGAAATATGGGTGGGACAGTGGATGTGGTTAGCTATGTTAATAGCACTAGTATAGTTGTTAAAGGGTGGAAGTTAGTGGGAACACTTAGATAATGCTTTTAGGAATAGCACCAAGCCAAATCTGTTCAAATGGCACAGCAGATCTAAATCTGCTTTGTAACAGCTCTGTAATGGAAAGTGGGCATGCCCCCCCTGTACGCACTAATCACTTTGACTTTTGGCTAGTCCTAAGGGCATTATGCTGATGATTCTCTGGTATACATGTTTTAAGTACTAAATAGGGATCTGACCTTCACTGCAGTGGATCCACCAGGCCGCTACCTCTTGGAATAGTCCCATTGTAGTTAGTAGATGACCCTTGGGTGTCAGAGACACTGGTGTGAAGCACCAAGGGTTCAGGCAATGCTTGTAGTTGTTAGCAGAGGCGTAGCTAGAGGTTCAGCACAGGGGGGGCGAAACATACTTGAGTGGGCCCCCCACTTAGTGGCTTCCCAAACGCACGTTTCCAACTTCACAGGCACATACTACTAGTTGTGGTTTTAATATTGTATTAGAAAGATGACTGTATAAACTGCTAGATCATCTATGCTGTTAAGTACAGTACAATAGACTTTCTACATAGCCTACTCTAAATACTCTACCACATAATGCAGTAAAATATAGGAGTAATAGGAGTAAAAAACAAGGGGACTCCTATGTTAAAGGAAATCTGTCCCCAGCTTTTACATCACTAAACTAACAGTCTCCTGCCCCCATCAGATAAGCTTAATATGCCCCCATCAGACCTCAGATCAGCGTATTGTGCCTCCATCAGACCTCAGATCAGCGTATTGTGCCCCATCAGACCTCAGATCAGCGTATTGTGCCCCCATCAGACCTCAGATCAGCAAAATGTGCCCCCATCAGACCTCAGATCAGCAGAATGTGCCTCCATCAGACCTCAGATCAGCGTATTGTGCCACATCAGACCTCAGATCAGCGTATTGTACCCCCATCAGACCTCAGATCAGCAGAATGTGCCCCATCAGACCTCAGATCAGCAGAATGTGCCCCCATCAGACCTCAGATCAGCAGAATGTGCCCCATCAGACCTCAGATCAGCAGAATGTGCCCCATCAGACCTCAGATCAGCAGAATGTGCCCCCATCAGACCTCGCATCAGCAGAATGTGCCCCCATCAGACCTCAGATCAGCGTATTGTGCCCCATCAGACCTCACATCAGCCTACTGTGCCCCCATCAGACTTCAGATCAGCAGAATGTGCCCCCATCAGACCTCACATCAGCCTACTGTGCCCCATGAGACCTCAGATCAGCGTATTGTGCCCCATCAGACCTCAGATCAGCGTACTGTGCCCCATCAGACCTCAGATCAGCGTATTGTGCCCCATCAGACCTCAGATCAGCAAAATGTGCCCCCATCAGACCTCAGATCAGCAGAATGTGCCCCCAATTAGTCCTCACATCAGCCTACTGTGCCCCCATGAGACCTCAGATCAGCGTATTGTGCCCCCATCAGACCTCACATCAGCCTACTGTGCCCCCATCAGACCTCAGATCAGCAGAATGTGCCCCCATCAGACCTCACATCAGCCTACTGTGCCCCCATCAGACCTCAGATCAGCAGAATGTGCCCCCATCAGACCTCACATCAGCCTACTGTGCCCCATGAGACCTCAGATCAGCGTATTGTGCCCCATCAGACCTCAGATCAGCGTACTGTACCCCCATCAGACCTCAGATCAGCAGAATGTGCCCCCATCAGACCTCACATCAGCCTACTGTGCCCCCATCAGACCTCAGATCAGCCTACTGTGCCCCCATCAGACCTCAGATCAGCGTATTGTGCCCCATCAGACCTCAGATCAGCGTATTGAACCCCCATCAGACCTCAGATCATCAGCCTACTGTGCCCCATCAGACCTCACATCACCCTACTGTGCCCCCATCAGACCTCAGATCAGCGTATGGTGCCCCCATCAGACCTCTCAGATCAGCGTATGGTGCCTCCATCAGACCTCAGATCAGCGTATTGTGCCCCCATCAGACCTCAGATCAGCATATTGTGCCCCATCAGACCTCAGATCAGTGTATTGCGCCCCCTGCGTTCAGCGTCAGGTCATAGTGCGCGCCGGCCAGGGAAGACAGTGGAGCGCCGGACCGGAGGGCAGCCGCAGCACCGGACAGGTAAGAAAGATTTTTTATTTTAATCTTATGTGGCTGGGTGGGCTGATCTGAGGTCTGATGGGGGTCCCTAAATACAAGTGAGCGCTTCCATAATGGAAGCGCTCACTTGTATTCGCCTGTATTCATCCTTGCTGGGCCCCCCCTGAGTCACTGGGCCCGGAGCCGTCGCCCCCCTGCCCCCCCGGTAGCTACGCCTCTGGTTGTTAGGCAGAGGTCAGGGCAGGAAGCATTCATGCAGTTCTGTGAAACTATCTGAAGTCAGGGTAAGCAGCAAATGGTCAGTATGGTAGGCAGGCTAAGGTCAGCGCAGGCAGCAGACAATCAGAGTCAATTAACAGGCAAAAGTTTGGTATACAGATAGACAATAAGAATAGCACGCCTTGAATGGTAAACTAGGAATCTAAGCTCAGGGAAGGAGTGAGAAGGCAGTCCAGCATTTATAGCAGAAGATGATTAGCAATTAGAAGCAACCATGCAACTGCACACAGAGCAAGGAGTAGAAGGAAGTGGTGATGAAGACAAAAATAGGAGTAGTAGTAGTTCAATGGATAATGTTCCTAATAGAAGTAGCCGGGCAGTGACAGACATGGGCCGCTGATGTAACAAACTCGTACCACATTAGCCCACATTTACTAATGTCAGTTCAACTAGATTTTTGTGTAAATTGCACCATCTATGTTTAGAGTGTTTAGAGAAATTATCTGCACTTGGCCTGACTACAGGGCATGGTTTTGCGAGAATGGGGCGAGTTCTAATGTGCAACATTTTATAGCAAATTTATGCCACAATTCTAGCGTAAAAATTCTCAAAGTCTCAAATGCAGGCAATAATATCAAGATAAACAAAAGTGTCTAGCCATTCACAAATATATCATCCTGTCTGAGGCACTGTGATAAATATGGTGCATGTCTAAGCAGCCTGTCTAAGTACGTCTGCAGACTCATTGAAGGATTAAATTATTGCTGCCCAAAGAAGTCTACTGAAAGGGGTGGAGTGAGGAGGAGTGAGCTGCAGAGAAGAGACAAAAATACAGCTTATTTAACCACTTCAGATCTGGGCCATTTACCCCTTTCCTGACCAGGCCTAATTTTGCAAATCTGACATGTGTCACTTCATGTGGCAATAACTTTGGAACGCTTTTACTTATCCAAGTGATTCTGAGATTGTTTTCTCGTGACACATTGTACTTCAGGTTAATGGTCAATTTGAGTCGATAAGTTTTAATTTTATTTATAAAAAAAATCCAAAAGTTAACGAAAATTTGAAAAAATTCACTATTTTCTAAATTTGAATCTCTCTGCTTTTAAGACAGATATTGATACCCCATAAAATACTTTTTAATTTACATTCCCCATATGTCTACTTTACGTTGGCATCATTTTATTTTTTTAGGACAGTAGAAGGTTTAGAATTTTAGACGCAATTTTTGCAAATTTGCAAAATCAACTTTTTTAAGGACCAGTTCAGTTCTGAAGTCACTTTGTGGACTTACATAATAGAAACCACCCATAAATTACCCCATTTTAGAAACTACACCCCTCAAACTATTCAAAACTGCTTTTAGAAATGTTCTTAACCCTTTAAGTATTCCACAGGAATTAAAGCAAAATAGATGTGAAATTTCACAATTTCACTTTTTTTTGCAGATTTCCATTTTAAACATTTTTTTCCTGTAACACATCAAGGGTTAACAACAAAACAAAACTCAATATTTATTACCCCTGATTCTGCAGTTTGCAGAAACACCCCACATGTGGTCGTAAACTGTTATTTGGGGATACGCCAGGGCTCAGAAAGGGAGGAGCAGCATCTGCATTTTCTAACATGGAATTTTCTGTCATGGTTTTTAGGTAACTTTTTAATTTTTAATGTTTTGTGGACTGAGCTGCGTGACGGCTTATTTTTTGCGGGACAAGCTGTGCTTTTTATTGGCATCATTTTGGGGTACATCTGGCCCAAAATCTAATTTTTGGGAGGTTAACTGAAAAAAAAAGCAGTTTAGGGGCATTTTTCTATATTTTTTTTTTACACCGTTCACTTAATGGGGTAGATCATGTGATATTTTTGTACAGCCAGTTGTTACGGATGCAACATTACAAAATATGTCTATGTTTTATTTTTATTTTTTACGTTTTACACAATAAGAGCATTTTTAGAAAAAAAATCATGTTTTTGTGTTGCAATTTTTTAAGAGCCTTTTTTTCATTTTTCTGGCTATGATCTTGTGTGGGGGCTCATTTTTTGCGGGATGAGGTGACATTTTTATTGCTACCATTTTGGGATGCATACGACTTTTTGATTGTTTGATATTATGTTTTTTGGTAGGTGAGGCGACAAAAAAAGCTGTTTTGGCATAATTTTTATTAGATTTTTTTTTTACGCAGTTCACTTGATGGGGTAGATGTGATGTGATGCGGAGACATGCTCATGCAATGTGCGTTCACAATACAGCAGTTACCTCAGAGCGGGTTTGAACAAGAGCAAGCTGGCCACAACTACTATATGGCTGCTGTGCCCGTAACTAGGGGAAACGGCCTGACTGATGTGTGTGGGACAATGCCTATACAAATAGGCAAATCTTCTAAATGGTACATTTTATATAAATACATTCTATTAGTAATAATATTGGTATGGCTATATCTAACTATACAAACTACATTTGTGAAATGGGAATACCCCTTTAAGACAAGGAATGCGACAGTTGTAGCCCATGTCCTGGATACGTCTCTGTGTGGTGGCTGTTGAAGCACTGACTCCAGCTACAGTTCACTCCTTTTGAATCTCCCCAAACTCTTGAATTGTCTTTTATATATGGACAGAATATTATCCATTGTGTTATATGAAGTCCAAAGTCTGCGCAGCCATCTAACAAGAAACTTCATACTTCCCTCTACTGACAAGCTTTTTGGTGATGCTGTTTTTATTTTCCAGCAGGACTTGGCACCTGTCCACATTGCCAAATGTACCAATACCTGGTTTAATAACCACAGTATCACTGTGCTTGATTGGCCACCTGACCTAAATCCCATAGGGAATCTATGGGGTATTGTCGAGAGGAAGATGAAAGACACCAGACCCAACAATGCAGACGAGCTGAAGGCTGATATCAAAGCAACCTGGGCTTCCATAATGCCTCTGCAGTGCTGATCATCACCACACTGCATTAATGCAGTAACTCATGCAAAAGGAGCCCCGACCAAGTACTGAGTGCATGTCATGTACATACTTTTCAGTAAGACAACAATTCTGTATTAAAAATAATTTTTTAATTGGTTTTATATAATATTCTAATTTTCTGAGATACTGACTTTTGGGTTTTCTTTAGCTGTAAGCCATAATCATCAACATTAACATAAATAAGCACAAATTAACCTTTCAATTATATTCCAATTTGTTGAGATGCACCTGTATATACTGTGTATATAATAGTCACTATTTTGGACGAATGATTTATATATGCTATACTGAAATATTGTATGTGTTTAATTCTATTGACATATGAGGATATGAATTACTTTGGGAAAAAAGTACTTGTGGAGATTTATAATACAGTATAATGAAAATAATGTAATAAATGAAAATAATGAAAAGAGAAAGTTGAGGAGCGGCACACAGCAGCAAATCAGGCAGTAGCTTTGATTTCCTCGATGGCTGGTTGCTGTACTTTGCTCTTTGACTTTTCCATTGGACCAGTTTTTATAAATATTCTCCATGGTAATCTAAAGCTGCTGCAAATAAATTCTTCGTGAAACTAGGGTAATTGGAACATATGGAAACTTTGCAAGACATTTCTGCACTTTGTTTCTATTTTAAATTGTTCAGTTCAGCATATTTCTATTCACCTGCATTCTCAGGTTAATGATACCTCACATACTCTAGTTGTAGCTAATACATTTATGGTCAGATGTTTTTGATACCCTAAAGATTAGAATGATTTTAGCATCCCTGCCATGTTTAAGTTAAAGGACCACTAAACTTCATAACTGAAAATGTTAGACATAAGCCATGAACCTTGAACCTCTCTGGATGTGAATTCAAATAAGAGGTCATACATAAAGCATATCCATGTGAAGCCGTACTACGGAGTCAGTGGAACTCTATGTTCCCTCTATAAATAGACATGTATCAGTAATATGGCTTCCTATGGAGTATGCGTCAATTTTTTCTGTCTTATTTGTATGTAAAGCAACAGAAACATGCCATGTGCTTTGGAGGCAAACACAGGTACAGTATGAGTGCAATATTACTGCTCAATACAATTCAGGGGTTATATGGAACTATAATAATTGTGTGCCTAAATTTGTCTTTGAGGGTATGATCACATAGGACACTTTTTCCACAGCAGTATATCGGCCATGGTTTTTGCTGCAATTTCCATGGCAAAATTTGCAACAAATCATTGGTAAAATCATCTTGTGTTAAAAGTGGGATTTTTTGCAGATAAATTGACATGTTGCGGGTCTAAAATCCTCACCACAAGTGGTTTCTGCTGCAGGTTTTTCTGCAGCATGTGGATGAGATTTATTGTTTTTTAATATGATAAATGAGAAAAGGGTGTGTTTTGAATTTTAATATATTTTTGTGTTTTTTTATTAACACTATTTTGCTTTTTTAGTCTATCTAGAGAACATGAACCTGCAATCTTTTAATCACATATATGATACATGGAAATACTTGTTACTGTCTAATGTGATTTTAATGACATGATATTACACCCAGGGAGTAATAGGAACAGTAAGATGAGTCATAGGGCTTTCACTAGTAAGACCTAAGGTGCAATAACAACTGCTCAACAGGCACCCACTGCATGCACCCATTTGGCTTTATGATGTTCATGTATGTCGAGTATTGCGAAGGGGTTAAATAAAACATATATTGCATTAATAGTACACGCTTGGTTGCAGACCTCTAGGGGTACAGAAACACAGTTTTCTACATGCACTTTTGGAAGCCAAAATTAGGATTGGATCGTAAAAGGTGAGAACTTATAAAGGACAGATAAGACTTCTCCCCATTTATTTTTATTCAATCCTGGTTTTGTCTTCTAAAACTGCAATAAATCTGACCCTGTGGCCGTACCCCAAGTTGACAACTAGCTGGGCATTGTTAGGGGTGACGCTGAAGCTGTGACAGAGAATGGAGAAGTGCATCATGGGTTTGGTTGGATCCAGCAATAGGAATTGCTACATACAAAATAGAAACAAACCAGAGTGATTTGTTCACATGGGGAAAACAGGTCTGGAGAGTCCAAAATGAAAGAAAAGCAGTTATACATGAAGTAAGCTACTTTATGAGCATATCTGTTGAAACCATAGTAATCCCGGAAAACACTTTTAAAGGAAATCTGTCCCAGGATAATCGCCATTGAAGTAAAGCCTTTGTCACGCTCAGGTGAGGCAAAGAAATACCACACCAGCATAGGAGGGAAAGGGTGAACAGAAATTAGGCCTGGAATCTAGGGAAGGCAGATGGACACCTCCTAGAGAAAGCCCTGATTCAAGTCCTGACTAACTACTAGTATGAACAGGCCTCCAAGGTAGGTGAGTTCATACACTGGATACCTAAGATCCTATCTGATCTTATAGGACCCTGGAACTAATGAGTCTACCTGTTCCTCTACAAGGAAGGATGAACAGAAGTCTCACTGAGGCCGAATTACCAACAACAGGGAAATGCAACACACAAATAAATCAATACAAAATTCAAAAGGGAATGAGGATGCTTATCTTCAATGAAGAAATGGCAGCACCAGGAACTCAGCTGAGAACCAAACACCAGCTAACCACAATTACCACTGAAGCTATAAACCGCACAGAATTGTGTGAGAAGCAACTATAAATAGGGAAGGGTAAATAACCACACAAGCAACACCTGAGTGAAGAGGGTATGGTAAATACCAGCAACAACAAAGACGTCATTGATCAAAAAGGAAAACATGTCAGATCAAACCACGTGTTGCCAGTCTCACTGATCTCCTGACACCTGACACAGCCATGGCCTAATAGCACTTAGTACATTTCGAGATGTGCCTTTGTTTCAGCAATAGATGTTTTCTATCTTCTGAAAATCCAGTTTATTTGGTATGCAAATGAGCTAGTAAGGTGCCCAGAGGGGCGTCACTCTTGCAGGTAGGAGCCCAGGCACGCCTCCTGCTAGTGCCCAAGCCCTGTTGCTGGGAGCAGGAAAAAGGGAGCAGAGTTATGGCTTGAATGTGATGTCGGAGGGGTGGGTGGACACAATGTTGATGCCAACCAGAAAACCACAATATGGCCACTTTCACACAGTGTTTGATCAGTAATTTCCATCAGTGATTGTGAGCCTAAACTAGAAAAGGAGCCTACAGCGAAATAAGGTATAATGGAAATATCTGCTCCTGTTCTGTGTTTTTGACCTGCACCTGATTTTTGCTCACAATCTCTGATGGAAACTGACCAGATATTGTGTGAAAGAGTCCTGACTTGTGAATTAACCATAACATGTTCATTACTAATTCTGGGGAAGGCTGTACTGAAGCTGGTATTTTTGCCATTCTTTTGTGGAATTCAGTATTTTTATGACAAGAATAGATCAGTCTGGAGTGCTATTTCTTCCAGAACCCCACCGGAAACTTGATGAAACCCAGTGGTTTGATAATGTTAATAGAGCCAAATGTAAAATATGTTTCCTTTACTCTACTTTTTAATTTGCAATTTTATTCTGTCAATTTATTGAAATTACTTTTTTGACAAAAATGGAATTTTTGCTATTATGATATAAATCCCCTTTATATGAACTGAAATGTATACAAAACCACAATTATAATTAGTTTTTTTTAGTTTGCTGAAAATGAATTTCCTTTATTAAATAATATATTACTATTCAGACAGAATACTGAGTCAAGTGCGGAGCCCTGGTGTACTGCATGAAAAGGAATATGTTAATGTAAAAAAATGTTGTAAATATTAAGAATATTATTGGGAATGCTAATGGGCATAGGAAAATACCAGAGACAGAGCTTGTATTAAGCATTCATGGAAATCAGGTGAAATGAAATTATGTTATGTACAGATACCTGTAGGATCCTATTTTCCTAACACTTGCATTGCAGCTTTCTTATTCAGGGATATGCTTGAAAACAATTTATGTTTATTTTAAGCATGTGAACATTACAATGATTAGTTTGCATTTGTGATAATTACAGAGCAACAAAGTAAACACTGTGTTCTAGCATGAATACATGCGATGTAACATAATTATCAAGACCCTGGAGAGAGGAATATGCTCCTTTGAATATCACTAGACATTAGGTGATGAGTACATGTGGTATCGTATAAATATTCGGATGGTTGCTGTAAACCTTCAATTTTCACATGGTTATACAGTATTGCAAATGTTCAAAGTGTAACTGTAAGATCACTGTATGTATTGTGTTTAGTTAGGCATGTTACTGTTGTTCAACATAGGTTTATTGATAGTTTTTTGACCTTTGACCCATTACACTGATAAAAACAATAAAAGCCACAATGATACTAATAATGTTTATTTTACATACTGATATATTGGATTTTTGTGGTTTGCTGTTTTTTTGTGCAGTAGTAATAGCATGGTGTTCAGACATATTCATTGTCAAATTTGCATAAGCTTCTCCGTAATTTATTGCTTTGATGTCTCTGAAGTTTACAGAGATGCTTATTCAGCAGTGATAATCAACAGGGCTTCATTACCTGCAATATATCTGTAGATATAAAAAGAGCAGAATTGTCTACCATATTCGTGATTTATTATTAATATTTCCAATTTTACATTTTTGGTTGAACTCCTCTTTAAGGGGGTTTTCAGCAATAATAATATTGATGACCTGTTCTCAACACAGGTCATCAATATCAGGTTGGTTGGAGTTCGACATCCAAAACTCCCACAATCAGATGTTACTTGCAGCTGTAGACACCAATGCTACCACTGAAAATGGGCTGGGAAGCATAGTTCTGTTCAAAGTGTAGTTTCTGTGCTGGGATACTGCAGCTCAGCTCCTATTCAGCTGTAAAAAGAGGCAATATTTGTGAAAGAGAAGAGGAATATTGGGAACTGTGGTCCTTATGTTGGTAATCTTCCCCACAGCAAGCCCTGACAGCATTAAAACAAAGGTGTAGTACAGAACTAAGACAAATAGTGAAAATGAAAAACACTTAAGAGCACATTTATTAAGACTGGTGTTTTAGATGCCGGTTTTAATAAGCCTCTGTGCTGGTGGTGGCGCCAGCCTCTACATAACTTTGGCGCATTCACTGCCGATTCTAAATGTAAGACAGCTTCCTTGCTGTCTTACATTTAGCCCACTTTCTACACCTAAACCAGGCATAGAAAATTATAAAAGAGATGGACCTACTGGCCCATCCCCTCCCTGCCCACATCACGCCCCCTTTTTTTGACCTGGCATGAGCAGGGAAGAAGTTGCAGATTCTGCAGCAACATGGCATGCGACAGAATCTGCTCTAGATAGACACCACAAAAGTGGCCTATATCTGTTTGTAAATGACCCACTTACTTTTGAAATCTGGTGGCATTATCTGGTGAGTAGACACATATAATATAGGAACTTGTATTTTTATGAGTTCATTAGGTGTAATCACACATGAGGTTAGAAATAGAGCATTTAAACATAATATTAAATGTTATTGTTATTACTTAGTTTTAGTTGTCTTGATTTTTAAACAACAACCTCAACTACTGTGTTAGAATGCATTTATGCATTGTCCCATGAGTTGCATTCCTATTTTACTATGTATACAAAACATTTTCATGGAAAGCAGTATTGTGGCAATTTTAATTTGTTTGGAATCAAAGGATACAAAAATGTTTAAAATTGCATGTTTTAATGTTTCTGATAGAGATGAAGATAGCCAGTTACTTTACTTCAGTAGCCTACCAGAATGTTGTATAAGTATAAAAAAGGACGTTGCTTTTAATCTTAAAAATCAGAAGAGAGTTATTAAAGTAATAGTACAATATTGTGAAATATTGTCAGAAGCAAATACAGATGATACAGATGAACACTGTTTGATCTCAATCCTAGAGATATCAATCCTAGATAATAAAACTACTTTCTTTGTTAGTCAGAAAGCCCTGTGTGTTCCTTTGTTGTCCAGGACGATTTTTAGAACTGATGTCTAGTTCATACTATTATATGCATAAATATAATCTGTTAAATTTGTAATTCATGTAGATTTTGTTATGTAGCAGTGGTTGGCAACAAGGTAACATTTATGGGAACAGTGGTTATCTCTTATTAGCACTACCACATGATTTTTTCTGTAGTTTAAATATTTTTAATCTCTAAGGCTACTCACACATATGTGTTTTGCATTCTGGTTTTGAGATCTGACAGAGGATCTTCCATTTTGTCTGCATTCATTGTCAATGGAGACAAAGCAGAACAAACCAGATCAGGATGCATCAGGATGCTTTCCGTTCCAGTTTGTTCAGTTTCTTGACCAGACACACACATCCATATGTCAGTTCTGCAAAACATATGCAGACCTTAAACCCATAGAAGTCAATGGCTCAGCAAAAAAATGTGGATCGCACATGGACGGTATACTTATTTAGCGGATCCACAAGTTGAAGACCGCAAAACAGATACGGTCATGTGCATGAGGTCTAATCCTATCTTTTTTGGTACTGCCTGCTGAAGGGTTTATCTTCGCCTATCATGTGTGATACCTGTGTGATACAGGCTGTTGGCTGTTCTCAGAACTCCCATAGAGGTGGGTGGAGCATGCTGGAAGTTGTAGTCCTAGGCCGACCACCTGACTGTATGAAAGTAATTTTATGATACAGTCGGTCTCTATCTGATGGTGAGGTATGTACACATGATGAGGTGAGTGTACGACAATCACCCCGCGGTCAGATATAGACTGGTTGTAGCATACATTACTATCACACAAGCAGTTTGGGTTAGGGAAGCCGTGGTTGGCCTGGAAAATGTGGCCGACACATGGACCGTGATTCCTGAGCCCATTACGGTCATTTACATGGACCCATGAACTCATACTGAGCCCCCATAACAGTGACCTCCATAGCACCCTATGACAGTTACATCCACAGTGCCCTCATAGCAGTGACATCCACAGTGCCTCTATAACAGTGACATCCACAGGGCCCCCATAACCGTGACATCCACAGTGGCCCCATAACAGTGACATCCACAATGCCCCCATAACAGTGACATCCACAGTGCCCCCATGTGCCATCCACAGTGCCCCTCATTTGCCATCCACATGCCACCCACAGTGCCATTACAGAACCCAGCACAGTGTGAACCGTGCTCTCAGCTATGACAGTCCGTTCATTGCAGAGATGGGAAATATAGGCTTCAGACTGAAGCCTTCAAATAAATACTGACATCTGTGATGACGTCCAGTGAATAGGTCCTGGCGCATGCCTAGTGCACAGGATTCGGGAAGAAAGATGGCTGGCCCATCACTTGCAGGAGGCATTGATGTTAGTGATGACGCATCATTTCATGCTGAAGAAAGGAAAACATAAGACGGAAGAGTGACAGGAAATACTGAAAACCCTGAAGATGTGGTCATGTGACCATGATCCAGGAAATGCTGCTGCTGGTAAGAACTACTCTCCCCATCTTCTCTTCAGAGGTTAGATTCAGGACTTATTTTTCAGGTTAGGGTCAGAGAACCACATTAACTTCTGACTTGCCACACCATTACCTTAACGACTCCCTACTAGCTGAATCTTATACAGTCCATACATATGGAATCTCACGCAGCTAACCAGAGCCCTGTATGGATGAGGAGCCACAGATCTTCACAACTGTGTTTATAAATGGGCCTCTCTGGCTTGACTGAGTAACTGAGGTCATGTTTGGCCTCTTTCACATTAGCGGCAGCACGGATCCGGCAGGTGAAGGGTGCTGCCGGATCCGTGCTGCCGCAGGGACATGTGTGGGGCTGGAACCGCGCTCTGGCCCCACACATGTCACACAGTACATACACACAGACATATACACACACAAATACACATACATACTTACATGCTCCCGGCAGGTCTCCACAGCACAGTACAGGAGCAGGACGGCGCGCACATAGGACGATTCCCCACAGCGCCCTCTGCTGGGCTCCGGGTGGAATCGTCCTATGTGTGCGCCGTCCTGCTCCTCCTGCGCTATGGTGACCTGCCAGAAGAATGTAAGTATGTATGTGTATTTGTATGTGTATATGTCTGTGTATGTTTATGTGTATGTCTGTATATGTGTATGTCTGTATGTATGTATGTTGTGTGTATGTGTGCAGGTGACGGATCCGTCATGAACTCCATTGAAAGTCAATGGAGGACAGATCCGTTCACCATTGTATCACACTAAACGTATCCGTCCCCATTGACTTTTATTGGGGGTCATTCCGGATCCGTCTTGGTGCGGATGCCTGGACCGGAGAGCAAACCGCAGCATGCTGCGGTTTGCTCTCCGGTCTGAAGACGGAACGGAATGCTTCTAGGAGCATTCCGTTGTCTTCAGTTCAGTTTTGCCCCCATTGACAATGAATGGGGACAAAACTGAAGCGTTTTATTCCGGTATTGAGCCCCTATGACGGAACTCAATACCGGAATTATAAAACGCTAGTGTGAAAGTAGCCTTTCAAGGCTGGGTCAACCTATCTATAGGTGGCACTAAACAAAGTCGTCTTACATGAAGAGTTCATTTTCCTGGAGACTCCCTTAGTTGAAGCTGAGATTTTTACAGAAGTTGTGTTTGTTCCTCAAAGATCTAAAGGAAGTGGAATAAAATCTCTATGTTATAACCATGCAATATTTGACAAGAAATAGATATTTTATGAGGTTGGACCTCTCACAGTAAAAAAAGTATACAGAGTGCTGGCCAGTGACCAGGTATAGTACACAGTTTCCAAATAAAAGAAACTGTATTATGACAATTCCATGAATTCTCTGCATTTGGGATCAGGTGTAAGCTTAATAGCAGTATTCTTCAGTTTAACCTATCAATGGCATGTAGTGCATGATGGAATTTTAGTTTCTTAACAGCAGCTCCAGCATGGCTTCAATCCCCTTAAAGGACTGTGTTGTGCTTGATAAGCAGCGAGGAGGCCATGGGGATCACTGAAGTACGTACCATAATCTTCTCAACGCTTATCGGCATGGGCACTGGATCTCAGAAATCTCATATTGATGACCTATCCTGAGGATAGACCATCAATATGTTAGTCCTGGAAAACCCATTTAACTGATGCTATCTGAGATATTACATAGGACTGCAGGTTACAACTGCTAAATTGTACTCAGATGTTAGAAGTGGTGTTACATAGGACTGCAGGTGACCTCTACTTATTTTATTCTGAGTACTAATAATGTTGTAGATGTCACCTGTAGTCTTATGTAACACCCCACATTGTTTTACACTGCAGGGACAGTTTTCTGTCAGGCTGTTTCGGCATAGAATGCCAGGAATCGGCTGGACAAAAAACATTTGTCTGGCCGATTCTCTGCATATTTCACAGGTTTTCGGCTGGATCTCTGCCAGACTCTATTATAAATCACTTATAAAGTATATAAACCACACACAAATAATTAGAAAACAATACTTTATTGGTTAAAACACATAACAAATTGTATCTAAGGTAGAAGGCATGGAGTACAAGAGGACTACACGAGGACGTCACCGACCGGGGTACACAGTATAGTAAAAATACTAAATGGTGAGGTCAAATAGAGGGTTGCAGCAAACCTGCCATCAAAGATGAAAGGTGAACAAATGTGGGGAGAAGAGGGTAGAAACTACCCTAAAACTATACAACAAAGACACATTCATCTAAGAACAAGAAAGTGAATAGCCCAGACCTCAAAACAAAAACGATGCGATGAACTGGTAACCCAGCGCGGTGACGGCCTCGTCCCAAAGACGTTTCGCCTGAAGGGGCTTCTTCACGGGGACTCACCTTTCATCTTTGATGGCAGGTTTGCTGCAACCCTCTATTTGACCTCACCATTTAGTATTTTTACTATACTGTGTACCCGGTCAGTGACGTCCTCGTGTAGTCCTCTTGTACTCCATGCCTTCTACCTTAGATACAATTTGTTATGTGTTTTAACCAATAAAGTATTGTTTTCTAATTATTTGTGTGTGGTTTATATACTTTATAAGTGATTTTTAGTGTCTATCCACACTACAGACAGCTTTGCTGAACTGTACCTATAGGTGTTTATTTTTTATTTTTTATGGCTTGTCTGCCAGAATGTGTACGGATCTCCGCCGGTCCCCATTATACTTAATGGGGCCAGCGGACCTTTCGTCCGCATCCAGCAGCGCCGGATCCAGAGAATTCTGGCAGGCAGAGGTGTGAAATTCATTTTTACAGTGACCTGTTTGTATGAGCGTTCATGATGATCCAATTAAATTTTGGACCCTGAGAACATGTTTTTCTGTTTTAGCATGGTTAGATTGATTAACAACAGTATGATAATGTGGTACGTACTTACTGCGACAATTTCTTTGTTAATGGAATCATTCCACACATAGGTTTGTTTAGTTATGGTTACTGCCATACTTTATTTCTGTGTGTTCTTTTAGATTTTCTTTACTAAAGTAAGAATGTGCTTAGATATCTTCTCAGAGAAAATCTCCTAGTTTGCTTCCGATTCCCTCATTATGCCTGTTTGCAGCTTTGATTTTCTTTTTTAAGGTTCTAATTGGTTTTAGGTTTTGCTTTCTTGTAAGACTCTATATCACATGACAAAACACAAAACATAATGTTGAGGGTTTTTTTTAGTTAAGTTAGTAATTGTCATCATTTTCAGTAAGTTGACTAGAATTAAGACCAATGTTTCAAAGTAGAAGAGTTCCAGACTTCTATGAGGAAGTGTAGAAAAGCTGTGAAGCTGTCAATATACTGTTACAGAAAAAAGAAGCAGACAAAAAGAAGAAACATGAACACCGAAAACACATTGCAATCTGTAGAGAGTAGTATGGACAGTACATAAATGACCAATGACTCTTTATCAGTTAAGCACGGTATGGGCGCAAGGTTGCAAATATAAAACCAAGTCTGGATTTGGTGATGTATTCTGAAAAAAAGCTACAGCAATACAATGACCCCAAGCACACTGCTATGAATGTAATAATGTTAAAATGAAAGAAGGAGGCGGCCAATGTTCTCAGAACAATGACCTGGCCTCCCAGGCCTCAACATCATTAAGAATGTTTGGGATTACTTGTTTTGTGAGAAATATAAAGTACATCCAACTGCTAAGATTGAACTGTAGAAAAACTGTAGACGCTTTGACTAATCTAAAGGCTGGACATAAATCCTGAAAAATATGATATATTTGGTTGTCAAAACTCTTATGCAATATTTTATTAAGTACAGTACATGTATTTTTTCCTGATGTTGAAAAGCATTGATTTCTAACGTTCAGTAGCAACAGCAGCATAATAATGGGGTATTGCTTCCCCTATGTACTAGTATGACAGATGAAATTGAATCGAATTGATCACTAATTAAATAGAGCCTATATAAGGATACTTATCCCCTCCTATCCTGTGTTTATTATAGAGATATAAAATACTTAGTGTGGGAAGCTTGTGCTACTGTTAGGACTAAAGAAAAACAGATTAAAGGGGTTATCCAATTAAAGGGCATCTGTCTCAAGATGTGTACCTATGAAACTGGCTAACCTGTTGCATGTGCACTTGGCCTCTGAAGGCATCTGTGTTGTTCCCATGTTCATATTTGCACTTTAGGGTGCATTGGGGTTCACAGACTTTAGGGTACACTGTGGTACATTTTTGGTACCCACAGCAGGTATTGGGACAGGCTTATCACCACTCTCTGGCGATAAACCGGGATACCCTACTTGATCCTAAGACGTGCAAGACCAATGCTGACCAGGTCAGCATCATTGCAACATTTGATGAGGCACATGAGGCGGTATGTGAAACTCTAGCATGCTACTGGGGTATTTTACAATCGGACCCATCTGTTGGCCACTTGGTGGGCAATAGACCAGCCATCACATATCAGCGTGGACACAACCTTAGGAACAGGCTGGTTTTCTACAAACTTCTCCTCTTACGACCTGGCTTGATTCTGGCGTTAAAGGCACATTCCGCTGTGGCAAGTGCATAGCTTGTGGCTCGATCAAAGTAGGCAACAGTTTCATCAGCACCATTATACAGAGAAGTTTTGCAATTGCATCTTTTATTAACTGCAGAACAAGGGGCCTCATATTTAGCCTCATGTGGCTGTGGCAAACAGTATGTATGCAAGACCATCAGGGAGTTTTGCCGGCGGATTGGGGAACATCTGAACGATATTAAGAACAGTTCAGTTAACCCCAATTGCGTGGCACGTTGCCACATATCATGACGGCAGTGTGGATGCGATTAGTTTTCAGGGGATTGAGGAAATTAGGGGATCACCAAGAGGAGGGGACTATGATAGAAGATTGCTCTAAAAAAAGGCGCAATGGACGTTCAGGCTGCGAACTGTGCATCCGGAGGGCCTCAATGAGACTATTTTTCATACACACATATTTCATACACTTGTTTTCTTTAACGCCCCTCCGGTCTCCTACTCTGGGAGGTCGCCTCTTCCCTTAACCTTTAGTGTGTTGTCAATCTATTTTGCCACAATCTCCTTTTTGGGATTGTGGCTTTGCTTGCCTATTAGTATGCATTACCATTTCACATTATCATTTATAGGCTTATGGGGATGTCAATGGATTTTGCTGTCTATCCCCACATAATCACTCACATTTTACATACCGCAATTTGTTCCCTGTGTTTCTTGTAGTGTTTTACACTTCCCCGGCTGGACGGTCCTTGATGCTGAGGCTGACATTGGGGTGCATGGTTAGGTTGCGGTGTGTCTGCTTCCCCCCCCTCCCGGATTGGTTGGCTTTTGGGACATGTCCAGCCCTTAGGGAGGAGCCCTATGGATTTAACCAGCACAGATGAGCGGCCGTGTTACGGCCACCCTAGCGCCGATGCCGCCACCTCACAACACGAGGTGGATGGCGTACTGCATGTCTGTCTGTCTTGAAGCTTGTATCCCGTTGCTCCTGATGAGCCTTAAGATAGGCAAAACGCGTAGAGCTGTCGATAAGGGGTTTGCTAGGACAGTGGGGCAGATGTACTCACATATGAAGCGCTGAGCTGTCGTTACGGCTATGGAGGGAGAGCAAAGTGTACACAGTGCTGCTAGTGGCATCCCATTTCAGACCAATAGTGTAGCTGGGTTGCCAACCATCCAGAAATTCCTGGACAGTCTGTAAAAATTGACTTTTTTGCAGTGTCCGTGAAAAAAATTAGACATATCCGTAATTTTTTGGGAGGTTCATGGTACTTTAGCAGGTCACTTTGATTGTAATTCTCAGCATTTTAGACTTCACAATAAACTCTAGTAATATGTTCAGTATTAGTATCTTATCTATAGATATGTATTACTTATAATCTCTATAATTCATTATAATTTTTAATTTGACCGTAAAAAATGTTGACTGTCCGTGATTTTTGGATAAATTGTCCAGAAAAAATAAAAATTTAGGTTGGCAACCCTGCAGTGTAGGAAGACCTATAGATTGAACAGATTGAAATGCTACACTATTAGGTTGTGGTCTTTGAGGAGCTGCACACTGTCCCGTTCACCCTCCCACTTAGGTCCACAGGTTACACATTTATACACTGTAGCCCAGTAGGAATCAATAAACTGCAGCCCTATGGGCTAATAGAATGTGTGTTTGGGTGCTGTGATGTGTCAGGATAGTTGACACTATTGTGTGGACCATATTTGTTTGTGAGGGGCAGTCCAGAGTTATACGTTGGATATAGAGATGAGCGAAGCGATTCGGCGATTCGTTGATTCGTATCGAATCTTGGGATTTTTCAGCTGCGAAGCGAATCCGAATATTAGGTGATTCACTTCGCTTTTGTACGCATCGCTACGTAGTTTGTCTGCTAAATTATACGCTATTCTATGTATAATTTAGTTACTGTATACGCTGTTGCGCAGACTCCTCCCTGGTAGTTACTCTACACACTGTTGCGTACGAATTCTATTCAGCGATGCAGACTCCTCCCTGGTAGTTCCGCCCCCTTCTCCTGCGCGCGAGGAAGACGTGGCAAGTCAGCAGAGTAAGATGGCGGCGAGACAGCGAGGTCCTGACTGGGGAAGCATGTTGTGGGCAGACGACCCCTATGAGGAGAAGGAACCGGAGGAGATCTATCTCTCACAGCTCAACAGGAAGTCGGATGAGGTGCCAGTTGAGGTGGTGACTCCACTGGCTGACACGGCGGAGGCGGCAGGAGTTCCCGCTCCGCCGCGCAAGGACTACTCCTTACGCCAGAATTTGATGGTCCCTGAGGCTGTCACCCGGAACGCCCAGACTCTCTGGGAATATAAAAAGCTGGTGGAGGAGTGGGTGGTGCAAGTTTTGGAGCACCCACGGTCCGGTGACCCTAAGCTGGAGCGCCGAAGGGGAACCGTTATTTGGTTCAACGTGGAACGGGGAGTCGGTTTCATCGGTGATGAGGAGACGGCGGAGGAATTACATATAAACCGCCGTTCGGTTAAGCGGCTGTATCTTCCGCCCGTACGCCACAATCTACATGCAGGGGATTACATGGAGTATACCCCCATGAAGAGCCTCCAAGGCCCCTTTGCTACTGGGGTGAAAGTCTTAAAGCGACCACCTACTCCTGCAGCGCCCCTGGAAGACTGGAGTGAGGAGGCCCAGGCCGCAGAAGAGGCTTGTGAACTTGAGACCTTGAGATCTGAAGAGAAATCCCAAGGTCAGGATCAGCCGGAACCCCTGATTCCTGATTTGCCGCCACCGATCCCACCGATCCTTCATGTGGGACAGATGACCACGAACACTTTCGTGTACCATCCAACTGTGGTACAGTACCACTACCAACTGCCATGCCCATGGCAGTTGCAGGCCGCACAGTCCGCCGCTCGTGGAAGACCGTTACCATTACCGTTACAGCCGGAGATTCTGTCACCTGGTATGCCGGCAGCAGGATCTGGCCACTACAGAGTGATGGGCAGGGCCCAAGTTACCACTGCCTTTGCCAGTGTGACAGCCCAGTCACCAAGAAGACCATCCTTGAGAGGTTGGCGGGGGTCTGCTGCCGCAGCCAGGGTTGCTTTCGTGATGAAGCAGGAGCGCCCTCTTATGTCCTTTAGCTCCAGCACCAGTGAGGAGGACCTGCTGGCCTTTAAGTAATTCCTGCAGTTTTTATGGGAGCCACAACATGGACTTATTCTGAAGGGTGGGCACTAGTTGGCCCTTGTTTTTAGTTTTGTTGCCCTGCGTTTGTCCTCACCCAGATGGCCATGGATTGTTAGTACTCCCCCCATCAAAAAAAAGTTTTTTTAATCCAAGTTGCGCATACGTGCGCCTCATCCCTTTTTTCCCCCTTTTCAGGTTATTTGGGGAGCCCCTCGAAAGAGGGTTTTTTAAAGGGAACCTTTGCTGCTATTTTTTTACCCATTTGGATTACAATTTTGCATATGTGGATTACAAATTGTGACTGAGTTTGGGACTCTGCTCCAGTTCTATGAAAAGCGTCAGAAGAAAAGAGACTTAAACGTGTCCGTGAGCACGTGTACTAGGTAGGTGATATTTAAAATGTTTATATTGTACTTATAATAATGTATTTGCACTATTTACCATATATATGTCTCGAATATTCGCTCTGCCTCTGAGGAGTGCACGCCGCGGCCTCTCCTCGTACGTGTCTGCGTATTACGTAATCGCTTAGACAATAGTACGCTGAGATTCGTAAGCTATTTATACGCTCATGCGTACGTCTTCTAAGAAGTTTCGTACATTTTGTAAATGAACGTTCGTTATTAGTGAGCGAATGTTCGCTAATAGCACATAATAACGTATATTTTGTACGCAAATACAACGAATATATTCGTCGAATATACGAATTTTAGGAAAAGGTCGGCGAATGTTCGGCGAATAATTTTTTCAATGATTCGCTCATCTCTAGTTGGATACTCTCGGTGTTGCCATATGATTTATTTGACTTTATTTAGGCATGTGAGATCCAATGTTCTGCCACCTTTATCACTTAAGCCTTAACATACCTGTTCCTTCAAGTCTTTTTCCGTTAGATTTTAGAGTTTTGAATAAAGTTGCATTTTAAACGTTCTACTAAGACAGTGATTGGTTTTTCAAAATTAGGACGTAAACCATATTACCCAGTTATCAGTGATTTGTTACCTGAATAGGAAAACAAAATTTTCTAAGAAAATTGAACTTACTACTTTTCAGTGTAATCCCCCTTGACTTCAACACGTTCCACTTCGCCTCCAGTGATCAGATGCCCTCAGAATAGGAGACTTCTTGCTGCTGCAGGAACCCTGTTACCGCCTCTTTGACCGCATTATCATCAGAAAATTGTTGCCCATGCAGAAATTTCTTCACGTTCCGAAAGAGAAAGTAATCACTGGGAGCCAGGTCTGGACTGTAGGGTGGATGGTTAAGCTCCATTTAGCTACATTCCCTGATAGCAGCTTGTGATGTAAGAGACTTGTGAGCTGGCTCATTGTCGTGAAGCAGCAACACACCTGCTGATAACTTCCCATGGCATTTGATTGGCTCATGTAATGCCTTCATTGTTGAAGCATAGGAGTCTCCAGTAATTGTTGTCTTGTGTGGCATGAATTCTAGTAATAAAATGTCTTCTGTATCCCACAAAACTGTTGCCATGAGTTTTCCAGCTGACTGCTTTACACAAAATTTCTTTGGAGTTGGTGACCCCTTGTGCTTCCATTGCATGGGCTCTTGTTTGGTCTCAGGATCATAGTGGTGGGTTCATGTTTTATCACCCGTAATAATTTGAAAATAGAAGTCTCCTGGATTTTCTCTAAGCATACCTAAATTCTCTTTGTTAAATTGCTGCAAAGTTTTTTGCTCAGGTGTCAACATTCGTGGCACCCAATGGGAACTGACCTTTGACATCATCAAAACATCATGAATGATGCTGGAAACTGAGTTCACTGAAATGCCTAATTCAGCTGTAATGTCCACTGAGGGTTTTAGAGATAAGACTGTCCAGGTCATTTCCAGGTGTGAAAGGTGTCTTAACAGTGTTCCTCACTGCAGTTAAGTCTGAACAGCTTTTGGAACCAGGTGCCCTTATTGACTCCAATGCTCAGCCATGCAGACTCTAGGTTCTTTATGGCAGGGTATGCCTACTTGCGCGGTCACCTTATGCGATGACCCCACAACTGGTCGATGGTCCTTATACCATGTATGTGAGAGAGCTATATACAAACAGGGAACAAACAAACAGAAAGAATAAGAAAAGTCATACGGTACCTGGGTCAAAAGCCAGTCGATCAACGAAGTGCCAAGAATGCCAGAAGCCAAAGAGAAAGCTAGACATGCCAGAAGTTAAAAACCAGGAGAGCAATACAAGACCAAATCTCCAGAAGCCAGAAAACGTAGTCACAATACCTGGTCCAGAAGTCCACAGCCAAAGTAAACACAACGCCAGGTAGCACTGCTGCCTGTGCACTCTGCTCTCTGCCGCTCTCTTGGTACCCCACATAACATGACATAACACTACATAACACAAAGAAATCATCAGTTTGCAATTGGCTTTGTTTTTCAATTTCTCCAATTATTTTTTCCAATTTTTTTCAATACATGATATGCTAAATTAAATGGTAGCATTAAAAAAAATTCAACTTGTCCAGCAAAACAACAAGCCCTCATATAGCTTTGTGAATGTAAAATGTAAAATGTTATGGCTCTTACAAGGCAGAGAGGAAAAAACAGGTCATAGTTTTATTCCTGCCTCCTCTCGGCTTGTTATAGTCAATGGGGCTGGAGTGGACTTCTGGCGGCATGCGTGCATTAGCGGTAGCACGGATCTGGCAGGCTGTTCACCCGCCGGAACAGCCTGCCGGAGAAGGCTGCCGCTAATGTGAAAGTAGCCTTATCTAGGCCTTTCCAGAATATTTTATAATCCAGCTGGGTTTTAAGTATCCTGCCATCCACAAGGTTATTCATAAAGAGATTAAAGAGAATTGGGCTTGGCACAGATTTTTGTGGTATGCTGCTGCTGACTTTAGCCCATATTAAAGGGAACCTGTCACCTCCTTGGGCTAAAAAAACCTGTTAGCAGTACCTTAATTTATGTTCCAGCGTGATTCAGAAGATGATCTTTGTAAGGAGAAGAGATCCTTCAAACTGTGTAAAATTCATATTTTAATCCTCCGTTGGCGTGCTGCCTTGACTCGGCTTGAAGTCAAGGGGGCAGCGGCCTCCTTGACTCGAGTCAAGTAAACCACTCCCCTTGGCAAGATGATGGACAGTTTGCTGATGGGCCGGGGATCGCGCAAGTCTTGTCTCTTCTCCTTACAAAGATCATCTTCTGAATCACGCTGGAACATAAATTAAGGTACTGCTAACAGGTTTTTTTAGCCCAAGGAGGTGACAGGTTCCCTTTAAGTATGTTCCATTTACTATAAGTCTATGACTCTTTGTTTTCTGTCCCCATTATTTGCCCATGTGCACATTTTGTCACTTAGTTCCAGCATTTCTACCTTCAGCACAAGTGACCCACAGGGTGAGAAGAGTGGTTTTGACACAGTTAGGAGTAGTAGTGATTCATTGTAGCTATCCTCACTCTGGTGCTCCCTGGGGCCATGCAGCAGTGAAAGGAGGGCACACTATTCCTTACCTCAGGGCACATTCTGAGTCTTTTTGGGACTCCTGCCTGGTGGTAGTTGAGGTGCCCTTCATGGTATAAGGTTGGCAGGGTGCAAAGCAGCGGGGCAGGTTCAGGGACGGTAAAAGATTAATGGAGTCAGTTACCGGTTTTGATGCATTAAATAAAGTTTCTCTTTACTGAATAGATAATAGGAGTAGCAGTTCATACAGCAGCAAAGTGAACCGTTCTGAGGTATGTTACATAGCAGGATTATCCCAAAAGTTGTGTATAGGCAGTAGCAATGATGGTAGTAGTCATACTCTCTAAGTCTCAAACTTTGCAATCTTTACAAATAACCACAAGTGTGCAGTTTCATTCTGTGTGGTGGGTGCTAGAGGCTATATACCCTCTTGACCGCAATTAAGTCTTATTGACATAAATGTGTGGTATCTGACTGTCTAAATCCACTGGATTGTCTTGGTTCAAGAACTTCTATGGATGTCTTCGTTACAATGTTTGAAAAAAGACATAAGTCCATCAAGTTCAACCAAGGGATAGGTGGATATGTGGATTTTAGAAAAGAGGAGTGAGACCCAGATTTGTTCATAAGCATTAAATGGGTATTCCCATCACAGACAATGGGGGCATATCACTAGGGTATCGCAGAACTGGGACTCGCACCTACAACAAGAACGGAGCAGGGAGAGTTGTGGCTGGAGGACACTGGGTTTCCCAGGGTCCAACCACCAACAGGAGCAGCTCTGCGCTGTTCCCACAGAAGTGAATAGAAGTGCACTGCGCATGCACGGCCACCGCTCTCATTAATTCCTGTGGGGCCGACAAAAATAGCAGAGCCAGCGCTTGCCTATTTTAGACGGCCCCATAGAAATGAATGGAGGGCGGCTGCGCATGCACCCTCCTCGACTTTTCCTGCTCTGTTCCCCGTGTAGGTGTGGGTCCCAGAGGTCCTAGCGATCCTAGCTATATGCCCCCATTGTCTATGATGGCAAAACCCCTTTAATGTCATTTACTTTTAAGAATTCATCTAAAACCTTTTTAAAACAGTCCAATGATCCTGCTGTGACAATGTCCGGAGGTAGACCATTCCACAGATTCATAGTTCTTACAGTGAAGAAGCCTTGACACCTCTGGAGACTGAACTTTTCCTTCTTTAGAGGCAGCACCCCTTTGTCTTGTCTGTTCTCTTTCTTTCAGGGGTATCCTCTCAGTTAAGTTGTTCATTTGCATCTACTCAGTCTCAGGAATGATGCTTCTTGGAGGAGGCTTCTCTTTGAGCCTAGTTAGCCAGAGCTCACACATGTAGGTGTTGTCTCTAGCTCTGCTCAGCTAAGACTCTGTAACTAACTAGAGGAGCTTGGATCAGTCAGTCTCCATGGCAACCTAACCAATCAATTTTAACCCCTGATTGGTCCTTTTTGTGTAATTTTAATGGCCACTAGATGGGTGTACTACTGTCTAAACGGCTGTTAAAAAGGGCCCATTGATTTCAAAGGGGTTAAGCCCCATAGACTTTAATTGGCCGTGTGATGGCCGTTTTTTACAGCAGTCTTAGAGTCATTTCCTCAAAGCGGGCTCCAGTCAGTCTTATGGAATAACTGATTATGGTGTTAGATTAACCCAAGGCTTTATAAATTTAGAACATCTTCTAAAAAAGATCCATTATTTCCCCTTCCTGTACTTTAAGTATAATTTAATAATGCAGCTTCATTCTGGAAAAATGACATATCTTTCTTTGTAATCTGTTCGTCTTGGTCATCTATTGTACATTACATATGTAAACTCTTCTTACACAAACATGAATCACTTCCCACAGTTATTCAATCTGATGTATACTCTTATGGAGCCATAAATATAATATATGCAGAAATGTTTCCATAAACATATACTGTATCTACCGGTTATTCTACCCCAAGAAATCAACGTGAAGTAATGTCTACTATTAGTCTGTATCAGGGCTCTTTTACCGTTCCTTTTACAGAATATTTATTGTTTATTCATATGAAGTATAACATTATATCTACACTTTGTACTACTAGAATTACGTTTAATAATATATAGTTCCAAGTAAAATGACTGATACAGGAAAAAGCATGCATTCTTCAGCATCAATCAACTAAAACAAGGACAATAAAAATCAATTTATTTGATTTTCAATCTACTGGCTGTAGCTCATAAAAAGATCATAGTTCAGACTCTGCTAAAATTCCCCTACAATATTTATTACTGGTTTTCATTGACCTCTTGTTCACCCTCACAAATTCTTTGGAATCGGTATTTACCTGCGAGAACACGTGTATTATGTATTTTGAGGATGCACTTATTACCTCCCTTCCCCCCTTTTTCTTTTGGCTGAATGGGCACAAATGCCTACAATACTCCAAAATAGAGCCTCTTCATTGTTTACATGGGAAAATCTACCGTAACTGCATATTGCTTAAGGTCCCTTTATATGGGACGACAGAGGGGGTGGTGGAAGGAATGAATCATTCCTTCCCAATAATCTGCCGATCGCTGGTGGAGTAGACTGCTCTTTATATGCAGCGATATCCTCCTCAGTATGGGGAGGAACGATTGTTAATGTCATTGCTCTTCCCCATACTGACGTGTTATTTGCCGTCAGCAGATCGTTTTTACACAGCATAGCTGCTGGCAAACAACGATTTTTGTGTGCGCGCAAATGATCGGATTACCCGATGAATGAGCATTTTGCTCATTCATCAGGTAAACAGTGGTACATTTACTTGATAACAAGTACATAATACTATAGTGCGCTGAGGTGTGTGGTTCTCCTGAGGTGATTACATATAATGGGCAGGTTATGACTTTTATGATTTATCAACTGGTCATTACTGTAGGAGGGGTTTATTTACAAAAATACTGCACTGGCTATTAATCTATAGTATTACTTGTTATCAATTATTTATTATATTTCTTGCAGTTTAGTTTTTATTCTCTATAGCTACCCTCCACTTAGACTATACCTCCATATTCTCCCTCAGGTAGTAGCACACTTTACATTGATTTGATTCATCTCTTTTTATTATGTTTTGTGTATTTATGTAATAAAAAATTGTTATATGTTTTGAGCTATATGGACTCAAATGTAGTGTTGCTCTAGCACCAAAGTGCCTAAGTTCTCTGGTGCTCGAGTGGAGCACTTTGGGATTCTTGAGTGCTCTACAGAGCACAAGAGCACAATGGAAGTCAAAGGGAGAACCGGAGCATTTAACCAGGCACCCCCTGCTCTTAAGAGGTGAGGGTGTCTGGTTGACAGGAAAAGGTCAGAAATCGATGGAAACACCACTGAAATGGTTCAGGAACAGCATGGTGAGGATGCCTAGATGCATTTTGGACTCCCAGGTTGCTGCTGGGAACGATGTTGTCTGAGTGTTACGCCACTTTTACAGACTGACAATAATGCGCACAAAACCGAAGATAAAATCGATTTTAGCGGAAAAATTGTTACGAAACATTCTTTCCTGTATATTTACTTGTATATAAAGTGCAAGTGCTGCCAAAAATTACAAGGAAGAGGCACTCCGATACAACCTGTATATCACATAAAGGAGGGCCTCATTCACATTGTGGTACAATTGTTAATGAAGTGGGACTCCTACACTCATACAGCCTAGTGCATAGGCTGCTAAAAATTACAAGGAACATGCACTCCAATATACCCTTTATTACATATAAAGGAGGGCATCATACACACCCTTTAAAAATTATGATTGATGGCCTGCTGGTGACCCTCTAAAACATAATGAACAAGGGCCTGCTGGTGACCCTCTAAAACATTAGGTGCGAGGGCCTGCTGCTGATCTAACCATCTAAAACATTTGGGCGAGGGCCTGCCGGTGACCCTCTAAAACATTAGGGGCAAGGGCCTGCTGCTGATCTGACCCTCTAAAACATTAGGGGCAAGGGCCTGCCGGTGACCCTCTAAAACATTAGGGGTGTCGGTATGCCGCTGAGCTGACCCTCTAAAACATTAGGGGAGAGCGCCTGCTGGTGACCCTCCAAAACATTAGGGGTGAGGGTCTGCTGCTGAGTTGACCCTTTAAAAAATTAGATCCAAGGGCAGCCTAATAAGCATGTTGATATGGTGGAGGAGGACTAGAAAAGGAAGAAACCTTGAACCATATACCCTTTTTTGTGGTGGAAGGGGTGCATGGGAATACAGTGTATTCAATACACCATCAAAGCCATATTTAAAGTGCATTTATGTTCAGCTGCTTTCCTCTGGTGGAGTAGAGAAGTCAGGGGCAATCCAGGCCTTGTTCATTTTGATAAGAGTCAGCCTGTCAGTGTTTTCAGTTGACAGGCGGATGCGCTTATCAGTTATTATGATCCCAGCAGCACTAAATACCCGCTCTGACAAACGCTGGTGGCAGAAGGTGTAGAGTGCCAGTTCTTGCCACATGTCCAGCTTGGACACCCAATAGTTGTAACGCACAGAGGGATCATGGAGGACGCTGACACAGTCAGCTATGTACTCCTTCACCATCTTCCAAAACTTGTGACACTAGGCCGTGCATCAGGATGAGGGTGGTGGTGGGGTGTCATGAAACTGTCCCAGGCCTTGGAGTGTTTTGCCCTGCCTCTGTTGGAACTGCTGTGTGTTCCCCCCGTCTCCCCTCCTCAGTTGCCCAAGGGACCACATCCTCTGCCGCCAGTGTTGTCAGCTGGAAATTTTTGGAGCAATTTTTCCAGAAGGACCTTCTGGTATTGCACCATTTTACTAGTCCTCTCCACCACAGGAATGAGAGATGAGAAATCCTCTTTGTAGTAGGGGCTGAGAAGGGTGAACAGCCAGTAACCGGTGTTGGCCAAAATGTGTATAATGCGAGGGTCACGGGAAAGGCAGGATAACAAAGTCAGCCATGTGTGCCAGAGTCCCAACAGACAAGACTTCACTGTCCTCACCAGGAGGATGACTCTCAATCTCCTCATCCTCTTCCTCATCTTCAGCCCATCCACGCTGAAGCGATGGAATAAATTCTATGGGTACTACCCTCTGTAGCGGAGGCAACCGTCTCCTGCTCCTCCTCCTCATCATCATCCAATTTGCACTGAGAAGACAAACTGAGGGTGGTCTGGCTATCACCCTGTGTACTGTCTTCCCCCATCTCCACCTCTTCCACATGCAAAGCATCCGCCTTAATTGTGGGCAGCGAGCGTTTCAGTAGACACAGAAGTGGGGTAGGTTTTGAGAAACCGCTGAACCACTAAGTTGAACTCATGGGCTAGGCATGGTATGTGTATGAGCTTGCCGAGCTCCAAAGCCACCACCAATTTATGGCCATTATCAGACACAACCATGCCTGGTTGTAGGTTGAGTGGCGAGAGCCTCAGCTCAGTCTGGTCCCGTATACCCTGCCACAGCTCTGCGGCGGTGTGCTGTTTGCCACCTAAGCAAATCAGTTTCAGCACAGCCTGTTACCGCTTCTCCACTGCAGTGCTACACTGCTTCCAGCTACTGACTGATAGCTGACTGGTGCTGCAAGATGAGAATTCAGAGGTGGAAGTGGAGGAGGAGAAGGGGAGTTGCGGCCACTAATGTAGGCGTTGGCAAAAATCCTGATGGAAGTAGGGCCAGCAATCCTTGGTGTCGGTAGCACCTGTGCCATCCCAGGGTACGACTCGCTCCTGGCCTCCACAATGTTCACCCAGTGTGCCGTCAGGGAAATGGAGCGTCACTGGCTTTCGTTCAAAGGCCTGGGGCATGGACATCTGTACGCTGCACTGGGACACAGAAGTGGAAGTGCTCGCTGATGGTGCTTGCAAAGGTGTAGGGTGGAAGGCATCCGTGCCTGCATCTTGGACAGGGGATTGGCCAGCACATAACACAGGGGAAGAGGAGGCAGTGGTGTCACCCACGGACACTGATTGTGGACCGAGGCATTCGGCCCACCTATTGTTAGTGTTCACGCCCCTGCTCATTTTGGTACGGCACAGGTTGCAAATGACAATTCTTTTATTGTCCGCACTTTCCTCAAAAAAGCGCCAAACTGCGGAACACCTACCCTTTGGCAAGGGAGGTTGCCACAAAGGGGTACTCCAGGGAACAGTTGCGGGTCTGTTTGGTCTGGCCTGCCTTCTCCCTTTTGCCACCCCACTGCCTCTTCCAGCCGGTTGTGGTGCTGAGGATCTCTCCCCCTCTGTACTGCTGTCCTCCCTTGGCTCGCCACCTTCCCATGTTCGGTCAGTGTTTTCATCGTCCACCACCTCCTCTTCCACTCCCTCACTCTGGTCCTTTTCCTGACTTGTTGACTTCACAAGAACCTTGTGTATTGACAACTGTGTCTCATCCTCATCATCAACCTCTAGAGACACTAATTGCCGTTGACTTATTGGCAACTGTGCCTCATCATCATCATCAACCTCATGAGACACTAATTGATGTTCCCCACCGTCATCTTCTTCTGAATGTGGATGCTCAAGACTTTGGGAATCAGTGCACAAGATCTCCTCATGTCCCTCTTCAAGCGGGCTTGGCGAGAGGCGCAAATCAAGGAATGGTGATGTAAAGAGCTCAGAATATCGGAGTGTGAGATCACTTGAGTGTTCGCCAAGACTCTCCATGGTGGGAGAACGGAGGATCAGGGTGAGGATTCTGTTGACCAGACTCTTGGCTACTGAGACTGGACTTTGTGGAAGACAAGGTGGTACTTAACAGACTGGAAGCATTATCTGCTGCAATCCAACCGACCACCTGGTCGCACTGGTGTGGCTTCATGAGTGGTGTCCTGCACCGCCCTCAAAACTGGGACATGAAGCTAGGTATCGTGGATGAGTGTGTTTCTTGTGCTCTGGCAGCAGGCACAGTTTCACCGTGCCCAGGGCCACAGCCTCTGCATGCAACATCAGCAGCACACCCACTTCCCTGTTCCTTATTGCTTGCCTTGGGCATATTAAATGGTATATATGCTCGCAAGTATATAACACACGTACAGTAGCACAGGTTTTGTAAGTGTACACGCAAATAAATGAAGGTCAATGTCACAGATTTTTAGGACGCGCAAATGTAACACATGGAATATACGACAGGCTGTGTCCCTGTCACCACCGGCAAAAAACTTAAAGTGAATGTCACATATTTTTAGGATGCGCAAATGTAACATCAGGCATGTAGCAGAGGTTGTGTCACTGTCACCAGCGGCAAAAAAATGACAGTCAATGTCACAGATTTATAGGATGCGCAAATGTAACATAAGGGATGTAGCACAGGTTGTGTCACCAGTGGCGAAAAAATGACGGTCAATGTCACAGATTTTTAGGATGCACAGATGTAACACAAGGGATGTAGCACAAGTTGTGTCACTGTCACCAGCGGCCAAAACTTACGGTCAATGTCACAGATTTTGAGGGTGCGCTAATGTAACACAACAAGGGATAAATAAATCTGGAAACCGGGTAAAACAATAGTCCTTAACCCCTTCCCGTATTGTCACGTGTACGTGAGCGAATGCGGCTAATTGCACCCGCCCGATCAGCAGCATGGGCCCGGCTGTTGCGAATAGCCGGGGCCCTGCTGCATCTGCCGGCATCGCTGTGCGCGGTGATGCCGGCGGATTAACCCTTCACATGAGGCGGTCAGCGCTGACCACAGCATGTGTGGGGTCTGAGAGAGGGAGGGAGCTCCCTCTGACCCCATCGGCCCCCTGCCAGTGCATCAGTGTCTGCCATGTACGGAAGCCTATGGGATCCAGCCTGCTCCGTAATAACCTGCTCTATAAAAATATCATATGATCTATGCCCTCAGGTGAATGCCATAAAAAAAAAAACCACTGTGCCAAAAATGCAATTTTTTTTGTCACCTTCATCACATAAAGTGTAATTCCAAGTGATCAAAAAGTCATACACACCCCAAAATGGTACCAATCAAACCGTCATCTCTTCCTGCAAAAAATTATACCCTACCTAATACAATTGTCCAAAAAATAAAAAAAATATGGCTTTTAGAAAATGGAGACACTAAAACATGATTTTTTTCCCTTCAAAAATGGTTTTAGTGTGTAAAACTTATTTTTTTGTCACCATACATCACAAAAAGTGTAATTCCAAGCGATCAAAACAACACATGTAACCTAAAATAGTACCAATCAAACCGTCATCTCTTCCTGCAAGAAATGAGACCCTATCGAAGACAATTGCCCAAAAGTTGAAATAAATATGGCTTTCAAAAAATGGAGACACTAAAACATGATTTCTTTTTCTTAAAAAAAAAGGTAGACATATTAGGTATCTCCACGTCCGTAATGACTTCCTCTATAAAAATATTATATGACTTACCCCCTAAGGTGAACACTATAAAAAAATAAAAATAAAAACTGTGCAATAAATGCCATTTTTTGTCACCTTTCATCACAAAAACTGTTATAACAAGCGATCAAAAAGTCAAACACACTCCAAAATGGTAGCAATCAAACCGTCATCTCTTCCTGCAAAAAATAAGCCCCTACATAAGATAATCGCCCAAAAAATTAAAAAAAATATAGCTTTCGGAAAATGGAGATGCTAAAACATGATTTTTTTTTAAAAAAAAATGCTTTTATTGTGTAAAACTAAAATACATAAGAAAAGTAGACATATTAGTTATTGCAACGTCTGTAAAAACCTGCTCTATAAAAATATCACATGATCTAACCCCTAAGGTGAATTTCATAAAAAAATAAAATCAATAAATAATTAACATTTTTTGGTCACTTTGCCACATAAAGTGTAATATTGAGTAATCAAAAAATCATATGTACCCAAAAATACTACCTATAAAAATGTCAACTCTTTCCGCAAAAAATGAGCCCCTACACAAGAGGATCAGCAGAAAAATAAAAGAAATGTAGCTTTTAGAAAATGAAGACACAAAAACATAATTTTTGTTTTGAAAAATGCTTTATTATGTAGAACTGAAACAACAGAAAAAAAAAAATACACATATTTTGTATTGTCGCGTCTGTATCAACCTGCTCTATAAAAGCAACACATGATCTATCCTGTCAGGAGAACTCAGTAAAAAATAAAAAATAAAAACTGCCACAACAGCCATTTTTTTGTTACCTTGCCTCACAAAAAGCGTAATACTGAGCAATCAAAAAATCATATGTACCACAAAATAGTAGCAATAAAACTGTCACCTCATCTTGTAGTTTACAAAATGGGGTCACTTTTTGGGAGTTTCTACTTTAGGGGTACATCAGGGGGTCTTCAAATGTGACATGGCAACTTAAAATTATCCCAGCGACATCTGCCCTCCAAAATCCATATGGTGCTCCTTTCCCTCTGCGCCCTGCCATGTTCCCTACAGCAGTTTACCACCACATGTGGGGTGTTTCTGTAAACTGCAGAATCAGGGTAATAAATATTGAGGTTTTTTTTGGCTGTTAGCCCTTGCTGTGTTACAGGGACAATAGATTAAAATGGAAAATCTGCAAAAAAAAGTGAATTTTTGAAATTTCACCTCCATTTTCCTTTCATTCTTGTGGAACACCTAAAGGGTTAACAAAGTTTGTAAAATCAGTTTTGATTAACTTGATGGGTGTAGTTTCTAAAATTGGGTCATTTATGGGTGGTTTCTATTATGTAAGCGCCACAAAGTGACTTGATAACTGAACTAGTCCTTGAAAAGTGGGTTTTGGAAATTTTCTTAAAAATTTTAAGAATTGCTTCTAAAATTCTAAGCCTTCTAACTTCCTGAAAAATAAAATGATGCTCACAAAATGATGCCAACACAAAGTAGACATCTGGGAAATTTACAGTAACAACTATTTTATGATGTATCACAATCTGCTTTAAAACCAGAGACATTCAAATTTCAAAATTATGAATTTTTCCAAATTTTCTGTAAATTTTGGAATTTTTTATAAATAAAGGTGACACATATTGACTCAAATTTACCACTAACATGAAGTACAATATGTCACAAGAAAACAATCTCAGAATCGCTTGCATAAGTAAAAGCGTTCCAGAGTTATTACCGCTAGAGATGAGCGAACGTGCTCGAAGCGAGCACTGTACCGCTCGGCTCCCCTGCGCTCACATGGGCGCAGGCAGCCACTTCCGTACTCCTGAACCCGAGCGGTACAGTGCTCGTTTCGAGCACGTTCGCTCATCTCTAATTACCACATAAAGTGAAACATGTCAGATTTGAAAAATGTAGCTTGGTCCTTAAAGGGGTATTCCCATCTCACAAATGTAGTTTGCATAGTTAGATATTGCCATATCAATGTTATTACTAATAGAATGTATTTATATAAAATGTACCATTTAGAAGATTTGCCTATTTGTATAGGCATTGTCCCACACACATCATGCCCCTAGTTACGACCACCGTGGCCATGTAGTAGTGGTGGCCGGCTTGCTCCTTTTCAAACCCGCTCTGAGGTAAGTGCTGTATTGTGAGCGCACATTGCATGAGCATGCGGAGACACATCTCAGGGTACTTTCACATCTGCGTTTTGGACGCTACCAGTCCAAAACGCAATGGTCAGGATCCATCCAAAACGCAGACTTTATAAACAGATCCTGCTCCATAGATATGAATTGATCTTGGAACAGGATCTGTTTCTCTGCATTTTGGAAGCGCAGACAAAAATGCAACAACCCTAAGATGTGTCTCCGCATGCTGATACAATGTGCGTTCACAATACAGCAGTTACCTCAAAGCGGGTTTGAAAAGGAGCAAGCCGGCCACCACTACTACATGGCCCTGGTGGCCGTAACCAGGGGCAACGGCCTGACTGATGTGTATGGGACAATGGATATACAAATAGGGAAATCTTCTAAACGGTACATATTATATAAATACAATCTATTATTAATAATATTGGTATGGCTATATCTAACTATACAAACTACATTTGTGAGATGGGAATACTCCTTTAAGGTGAAAACTGGCTTGGTCTTGAAGGGCTTAAAAGGATTTTTGGGTCTCTAAAAGCTTTCTAACACTAAACCCTGTCTAAACACGCTTCTAACAATGTCCATACACTGTCCTACACTATCTCTCCCTTCTCCAGCAGCTCTCCCTGACACACTGTGCCGAGCTTTGCGTCACCGGGTGCTATATAGTACCCAATGATGCGTTGCGGACAACCAATCACTGTAATGCCAGTAGCAAACATGGTTATGGCATTACAGTGTATTCCAGACCTTCCCGCACGTTTATTGGCTGCATAGCAGCCAACAAATGTGTGGGGAGGAGACTCGAGCTTCGCGCTCAAGCACACGCAGTGTTCGTCCGAACACCTCGATGTGCCGAGCATCGCGATGCTCAAGTCAAAATGGTGTTCGGGCAAGCATGCCCAACACTATTCAAGTGTATTTATAAAGGTTAATATGCCATAGGTGAGGTAGATTGGAAAGTCTGACGCAAGAACTGCCTGGAAATGTGCCAAATTTATTGAGGCATTTGCCTCTCAATAAATTTCTCACATTCAGCACTGATGGACTTTATACTAAGATTGGCGTTTGTCCTAGTATATCTGCGTCATTGAGCTGTTATTATTTAGGTTTTACTTGTGTTATTAAACCAGAGTCAAAAGTGTCTGTTTTCTTGTTATAAACAGATAGATTGAATGATGGATGTAACAAAAATCTAAGTGATGCCATGCAAAGGTAAATGAGGTGACAGCAGAAAAAGTAGATTAGGACTGTGTAGACTGTGTTTTCATCGTTGCAGTCTGAGTTCTATGCTGCCGAAATCTGCTCAAACTGATGAAAACTGTGAGAAACAGAATGTTTTTATTGAAAATGTTCAGAAGTTGCCATGAACTGTGTTGTGTATTCTGTGCCTTGTAGGGAAGCTTCAGGACTGTTTTACCTGTTAAGAATGTGAACCTTTGATATGTTTATATAAGTCATTGCCCTCTGTTATACTTTGCCTCATTAAAAAAGATCAAAAGTTAAACTATCCAAT
Organism: Rhinella marina; assembly: GCA_900303285.1. NCBI lineage: Eukaryota > Metazoa > Chordata > Amphibia > Anura > Bufonidae > Rhinella > Rhinella marina. Next base: position 342,894 of record ONZH01001617.1, read on the forward strand.
TTTCGCAGGACTCTGGCCACAGTCAAAACTCTTTGTACTGCCTGTAAAGCTCCATAATGCTTACTCTTCATGCTACTATACTTCTACTGAAGTAAAAATAAAGGTTTAGATGGCATCAGAGGTGTAGAAATACTACAAGTTTTGGAAGAATGAAATAAACAAGAGAAGATGCTTTAGCCTCCGTTTGCTAATTGCTTCGGTGATACTTTCATTCCTATCACAAGAAACTTTTTTTCATTAGTCCGTAATCATCATTAACTGTTTATGGCTACAATAATGTTTCTTTGTGAAATGCCAGATGTGAAATTAGCTTTTGTAGGTAGACATTGCTGCATAATACCTAACCTAAAACATTCCAATTAAAAAAACAAGTTTTATTTGTGTAAAGATGGAAATACAGTTGAAAACATTTCTAGTTTATACAGTACATTTTTTCGATGTAATGTAACTCCTCTCTATTTCCCACGACTGATGTCCTGTGTCAGATGCTGTGAAATATTTTGTGATAATATGATGTTCATAGTGACTAGAGATGAGCGAGCATACTCGTCCGAGCTTGGTGCTCGTTCGAGTATTAGGGTACTCGTAAGTGCTCGCTGCTCGGACGAGTATCTTGCCATGCTCGAGGAAATGGCAACTTCCGCATCGTGCTTTTTTGGCGCCTATAAACACAGCCAATCACAAGCAGGGGTTGACTGGCCTGATCAGGTGACCCTGGAATATACTACTGACTGGCCGCGGTGCTCGGCTCAGATGCTGTCTGGATGTCGTTAGGGATAGAGCTGCTGCGTTTCAGGGACAGTGTTAGGGCCTGCATTTAGTTCTCTGTTAGGCAGGAATCACCCAAAAAGAACCCATCAGCCCTTCTAAGAGCTAGAAGACATTTTTTTTTGTCTCCTGGATTGGCTGGCTGGCACTAGTAGTGCAGCTATCGCCATATATAACCCCCTTTTTTTAATGTTATATCTCAGTGATACAAATCCATTGTACACAGCAGTGTGGAACCATTCTGTGTGTCACAGTTCAGTACACTCACTATTTTCTGTCCAGGTGACACTTTCTGTACGTCACTGAATACAACCAAGTCTTTTGCTGCCTGTCACATGTATAGCTTGATCCCAAAAATCTCTGTGCGACATTTGTCTGGGTCGCAGTCTAAATAGCCACCATTAACAGGGTGTGAGTTAGGTCTCCGATACTTCCTGCACGTCACGTTCCCAAAAAAACAAAACTACAAAAAAAATATAGAAAACAAAATATATAAA